>JANBXA010000031.1:5417500-5895000 GCA_030556225.1 Cricetiscus sungorus | reverse complement strand
TTTCTTTTAAAATTCTACTCTTTGTATGTGTTTGGTGGAAAGAATCAAAATGTTAGCATTAATGATAATTTCCAGATTGTATACACTGTTTGTTGTTTGTTTTGTTTTTTGAGACAAAGTGTCTCTGTGTATCTCTGGCTATCCTAGAACTCACTCTGTTGACCAGGCTGGTCTTGAACTCAGAGATTCATCTGCCTCTGCCTCCCAGGTACTGGGATTAAAAGTGTATCCACTACACTGGATGAACACAGGGTCTTAAGCATGCTACATAAGTTTTCTACCACTAAGCTGTATTCTACATGTACAAATGTGTAATAGAAGTAGTTATTTTTAAGAAGACTACATGGGTAAGGAGCAAGAATTGTAGGAGAAAGGAGTTCAAATGCACATCACGGTGCTGGGTGCCCAATAATTTTGTTGTGCTTTGTGCTTTGTGCTTTCCTCAAAATACTGAAGCAAGATAATAGACTTTGAAAGCCCTCGATAAATGAACATATCTTTATTATTCTATTAGGGAAAAAAATGGGAGTGCAATTTTCATCTAGAAAGTCCATATCCAGTGATCATCAGAGCCAGGCACATCATCTTTCACAAAGTAAACAGCACATAGCCATTTCCATCAGACTGACTGTAAGATTATTATACTCAGAAAGGAAATTCCAGGAACCTGCATTCTAATTAACATGGAAATGAAATCCACAGAATAAATATGTATCCAAAGTGTGTGCAGTCAGTCCCAGGGTACACTGTAGACAGCTGCAGGTTGATTTGATCTGGTTGCATTAACAGCATGAGTGTTTGTTGGAGAACATCGAGTGGAAAGTTGACATTCAGTTCAATTAAGAAGGGCAAAGTAAAAATGATGAAAGCAATTTCCTTTGTTCAGTTAAATTAGGCACCCAACAACAGGCTACTCTTTGACCTTCCTGGGAAGGGCCAGAACGGCTTCTAATGACCATTAAATGAACAGCCAGGCTATTCTTACAAATGTTTAACAAGCAGGACTTAGGGAAGCACATTCCGGATGGAAAATCAGCCAAGGATGATTTTGCAACAATATTTGTGCCATATTTTATTGTTTTGAGTTATCAGCGTTCAATCTGGGAAGCCAGGAAGGACTGGTGAGCCTGGGGTATACCAAACATAATAAAGAGGCCACCCTCTGCCTCTCGCTCATTTGTGTTTCAAGAGCTGAACAGAACAAAACAACAGCCCCTTTAGGTGCTTCCTGACATGGAGAAGAAGCAAGCCTGGTGTTTGCAAAGATGTATGGTTTCTCCATTAGAGTGTCCATTTGTGGGACTAGAGCTTCCGCCCAAGGCTATCATTCCAGCTGCCTTTGCAGCAAGGGGCATGCTGCTCCTTCACAGACCAGTCCATGTTGCAGGTCTATGGGGATTAAGTCTCTTTTCTTGCCTGCTAATGTCCAGATTGCCATGCCAAACATTGTGTAACACTGAGCTACTAGAACCGGTTTTAAGACTGCTGTCCTCCCTTCTCATTCATATTCAGAGTCAGCATTCAGGGTGGACACTGGGAGCCAGGCTCCATGCTGGAGGTTTCCATGTAAAAGTTGTCACCATTTGGCTTTAATTAATAATTAGAAGATCCCCCAACAACATAACCCAGATTGGGTGTTTTGACTCAAAACGACAGGCTCTTTAAAATGTGAATGGATTAAATTATTGTTATGTTTAACTAAAGGAGTACAAGACACACTTTGAACTCTGTTTTAATATATTGTTGAAGTAATATGCTCTACACAAGAGTTTTCAAATTCTAACAAAACGGATAAAGGATAGCATAAATAACAGCAAAAGTTTGTCTTCTTTCTCCTCCAATCCTTGTTTTTCTCCACTGACGTATAGTACATGGTAAAAAATGGCTATAAAAACAACCCAGACCCCCTGAACGTGGGTGTTGTTAGTTAGGACTGGGCAGTCTATGGGGCCTCTGGTAGTGGATCAGTATTTACTCCTAGTATGCGAATAGACTTTGGGAACCCATTCCACATAGAGAGACACTTTCTCAACCTAAGTGGGCGGGGCCTGGGCCCTGCTCCAAATCATATGACAGACTTTGAAGACTCCCATGGAAGGCCTCACCCTCCCTGGGGAGCAGAAAGGGGATGGGATGGGGGTTGGGAGGGGGACTGGGAGGATGGGAGGGTGAGGGAACTGGGATTGACATGTAAAATAAGCTTGTTTCAAATTTAAATAAAATATTATATAAAAAAAAACAGCCATAATAAATGTTTCCATTTCCTCCATAGCAGCTAGGGATTCCTCAAATCTGGAACAGTCTTTCAGTGTGCTTTGGTCAAAAGAAGCTGGTCAAAGTTCTAAGGAAAAAATTCAAGCCCAAACTTTGAGATTCTCTTGTAGCTTTCTGTTTTCTACCATGGGGGGAGGGGGGTGAAGGGGTGGGGGTGGGGTTAAAGGCAGTGAGCTTGCTGGAAGATGAGATTTGCTGAACTTCAGAGTCACAAACTAAAAGACAATTGTCATTTTAACCTACTAATTTCAGGAGTGGTTTGTTGAGTCAATTGGTGAACCATGGTGTATCTTCTGGCATCTCTAATCTATAAATACAAAGGGACATGAAGTAAGAGCAAAGAACAGTATAGCACAATTATTGGCATAACAACACAAGGGGCGTCAGGGAGAGGTGAGAGCAAACAGTAAGGGCAGGTTTTCGACTTTGGTACATTTTGTAGTCTTGCTCGTCGCTTCAGAGACGCTCAGGCACAACAGCTGCTTCCGGAGTTTGCTATCAGCCTCAGAAGATCCCTGGTGCTCTATTGTTCTAATAAGGTATGGTAGCAATAAGGTATGGGTGGCTCTACCCTCTGGAACTCAGCACAGAGAATGCTCAGGATGCATCGTATGCATTGTGGCAATGGCTGCCTGACTGATAACCTCACCTCCCACCACCACCAGGGGTTGAGACCCCAGGAGTGGGAGAAAGCTAGACACTACTGTCATCTGAGTGCAGCGAGAGCCAGTGGGAAACAGTCTCCGCAGACACCCTGGGAACAGAGGTCAGCTAGGCTGTGGAGGAGATCCACACTTGACCCCTTAGTACAGGTGATAACTGAAGAGAAGGCTCATTGGGAGGCATACTCACCTCCATATCTACTCAGCCTGAAAAGGGCAGATCTAGAAAAGAGACAAGTGTGGCGGTGCATGCCTGTAATTCTGGCAATTTGAGAGGCTCAAGCAGGAGAATCAAATATTCAAAACCAGTCTGGCGTACATGATTTTCTGACAAGCTTGGGCTATCTAGACAGACTCTTCCAAAAAAAGAAAAATACAAATTGAAAAAGAGGCTGTTTTGAATATGTGACAGATTCCCATCGTACATAGGAAGAAGAGCAAGGGGAATGGTAATGGGAGAATTAAAGGTGAACCTTTAGGAGACAGAAGAGGACGAAAAAAAAATGAAAAATTTCGACAGTTCTTACATAGCATCGTTTGCTTTCTTTCTCTCTTTAGCAGCTTTTGGAAGCATCTCTTTATAACTAGGGCTTGTGAAATTCATTCATAAGGTTTTGTGATACATGTGTTCTAATTACTGAGGGGGCAATCTATCCAATCTCTCTTTTTTTGCTCCTCCTCTTCTTTTTCTCCTCCTTCTTGTTCATTTGGTTTTTCATTTTGGCCCTGCCTGTCCTGGAACTCCTGCTGTAGACCAAACTGGTATGGAACTCAGAGACTCACTGCCTCTATTCCAAGTGTTGGGATTAAAGGTGTGCACCACTACCTCCTGGCTCCTATCCAGCCTTTCAATCTGAAGAGATAGCTTTGATTTCAGCAAGTTTTCTTCTAGTATTTTGCTAATAAACTTTCCCTATTCATCTCTTCCTGCAGCCCCCCACTATTAGGATGTCTCTCCTCCCACATAACTTTCTAGATTTACCTCATATTTTTAAAAGACTGACTCCAAATAAAAGAATTTTACTGGGCAATTTGTTTTTTTTTAAAGTTTACATTCAAAAGAGCAACGGGAAACATCAGAAAGGAAGAATTTTATGTTTTGTTATGGAAAGACTACACAGACAGTAAATGGAAAAACCAAAGACAGGAGGGCTGTTTTTAATACAATAGCAATGGGAGCAGAATTTACATCCAAAAAAAAAAAAAAAATCCGTATTGCAGGACACAGCAATATAAAGGGAGGGAGGGCAGAAGGAGGGAAGTAGCTTAACTGAAAATAGTGGCAGATATATGGGAAGGAACTGACAGGAGGTCCCTTCCAGGGGCCCCTGAAGTGGGAGATAAACACCACCTGCAGCATGGCAGGGGCCCAAAGGGGAAGATAGACAGAGCCTTTGGTTCTCCATAGAGGGACAGTGGTAAATGGAGCCTTCTCCAATCCAGAGCATACTCAGAGTTGCTGATCTTACAGGCTTTCTAGGGGGCGAGTGTTCTTTTACAGCTGCTATTGCCTAAGAAACACAGGAGACTCAGCGACCCTACGACCCTGCACAGCCAGGTAAAGGCTTGAACAGCTAAGTAAATCCTGACATAGTGATGACATGGCGTCCCGCCCATCGTCAGGGGCGGAGTCAGGAGACTGCAGATTCCCAACATCCCACCTCTTACTGTTATTAAAAAGGTAGGGCTTGGGCGTGGCCCAAAGGGGTCGAACAGCAGGTTCCCAACAGCGAGCAAGCTTCATAGCATGTGATCTAGCCTGGCCTGACCTAATTGCCAAGGGGCATAGATGCTGTACTAGGTAGCAGCTGCAAGGGGAGGAGTTGCAAGGCCTCTCTAGATCTTTCCCTTAGAGGAAAAGCTGCACGGGGCGTGGCCTGATTTGGGGAAGAAGGAAGGCAGTTAGAGCACAGGCCATCTAACCTGAAGAAAGGTGGACGGAAGGAGGAGAGAAGCAATGGAGGCAGGAAGAATGGAAGGAGGGAGGAAGAAAGGGAAAATGGAGGGAGGATTTCCTCTGTAATACACTACTAGGCTCGCTAGCCATGATCCACAGTACGAGACAGATCCACAATGACTCAATAAACCATAACTGTTGGACAGAATAAATCTGAGATCTGGGGGATGAAAGGGTGGAATTCAATACAATGGAAAAGTGGTATGTTATACAGTACACTGTGTTAGAACATGTAAAGAGCATTCTAGAAAGTCCGATTCCCACGTGGGTGTGGTACACCTGACACACTATCATTTGGGAAGTAGAGGCGGGAGGATTGACAGTTTCAGGCTTGCTTGGGTTATAGAGCAAGTTCAAGGGCAGCCTAGGCATTTTAGCATGACCCTTTCTCAGAAGGGAAAAGTAAACATGGCTGGAGATGTAGCTCAGAGCTAGAGTACTCACACAGAATGCAGGTTCTGTGCTCAGTTCCCAGTACTGCAGAAAAATGAATGAATGGTTCAGTAAGTAAAGAGGAATTCTTAAACAATGAGTGCAGACTGCAGTAAAGACGTGTAATAAGAGGAACAAAAATTAGGAAAAGATGACAGCTAAACTTGACATTATAGAGAGAGCATTTCAATATACTAAGAAAACATCAGGACTAGGGAGAACGCTTGCCTTAGATTCAATCTGAAAGAGAGAGAGAGACAGAGACAGAGAGTCAGAGAGAGTCAAAAGACCAGTATTTCAATTAAAAAAAAAAAAACAACAACAACAACTATGTATTTCAAATAGAAAAGCTAATAAAAGAAAAAACTATAAATTGTATGTGGATGTGGGAGTGTGGTTATGTGTGTATGTGGTGTCTGTGTGTGAATAAGGTATTTGTGGGATGTGTGGTATGTGTGTGTATGGTGTGTATGTGTGGTAGGGTGTGTATGAATGTGTATATCCTCCCTGACCCCCCCCCCCCAACAGGAAGGCTGGAGCTCTGTAAGTCTCCACCATATTTCCCCTGAGACAGAGTTTCCTAACCTGGAGATAGGCTGGCAGCAAGCAAGCACCTCTCCAAATTTTTGTGGTTGTTGGCTGTTTGAGACAGCCTCAAACTCACTGCATGATCTAAGATGATTTTAACTTTTTATCCCCCCGACCCAACCCCCAGCTTCTACTTTGCAAGCGCTTACTCACACAGGCATGGACTATCAGATGCAGTGTATAGTGTTGTGGGAATTCGAGCCGCCAATAGCTTTGGGGTACCAGCTCCATAAGAGTCTGATAAGCCTGGGAGGAAAGCAAGATCTCTTGCTCTGGCTCATGATTGGTGTGATTGGTGTAGTGGGAAAACCAAGCAGGGATCAGCAGCAGCCTCAGCCTTACTCTATTTTGTGAGTTTGTTCCTTTCATTGCACCCTTTAATAAATCAGTTTTTATTACCTTTGTGAGTTCACGAGTCAGTACACAGCTCTGGTTCAAGAGGCCTCAAGCACCATGGCTAAGTACTCTAAGGATGCCTATAGCCCCAGCTCGTTGTTGTCTTCACTTCTTGAGTTCTCTTTCTTTCTTTAGGCTGCCCCCCCACCGTGCTTTCTTGAGGGGGATCTTGAGTTCAGGATAGTTCTGGATGGGCTGCACACTTTCCCAGGGCTCATCAAAGAGTGGACTTTGCTGAAAGTGGAACTCAGGACTTCAGTGGGAATTCTCCATATGTCCATGATTCCATGTTTCTAGAAAAGAGTCCTCTATTCTTTGGCCTAACGACTTTTCAGCTAGACCACTGGCAGTGTTCTGTAGCAAGAAGTAGAGATGGTGGCGAGGAGGGATCATGGCTATAAACCTTCAACATGCCCAGTTGCAGCCATCCCTTCTTACTGATGTCCTCCCCTGGGCCTGGTTTTCCTGAGCTGAGAACTTGTACAGTTCTGGATTTTCCTTGCTGCAGCCATGAGGAAGGAGAGTAGAATAACTGCATTCATTACCAACTTTAAAACTACCTTCACTCCAAGCCCCATTTGCTTCCCTGTGGGCCTCTCTGCTCCATTTTGTCGTTAATCATTGCAGTACCTATTCCACACTGACATTTAGCATCACAGGGGTTTCCTACCTGTGAGTTTGTATGCTTGTATTTTTTATTCTTTTTATTACTTTGAGTGATTACTTAGCAGGGAAAGGTACAGAAACATCTTTCCTCTGTCACATTAAAATTAGAAGTCTTTCATTTCTCTCTCTCTCTCTCTCTCTCTCTCTCTCCCTCTCTCTCTCTCTCTCTCTCAACTCATTTACAATTACTGTGTCCACTCTTAGCTGGAGGAGGAGGAGGAAGAGGAGGAGGAGGAGGAGGAGGAGGAGAAGAAATTATAAACTATTTTCCTCACTCCTTTCATCCTGCCTCACCTTCCATTTCTGTCACCTGTATAACAACCTAAAATTTCCCACATTTGGATTCACCAAACACACTTCATCTATAGGTTGATTCTGTAACATAAAAGTGGAATCTGTCAAGCACAATGTGTAGGTGTCTGGGCATCATTCATTGAGAAATCACAGAATGTGAGTGGCTCATTCAAAAGGAAACATGATTTCTTCCAGTACCTTCTGCAATTTCGGGGAGAGCCTGAGAGTCACTTTTTTCCGTATACTCTATCAGCCGCCTGCTATTGCACTCATCTTTGGGCTCATGCTTTCTTATAAACATGTTTTTCATAGAGCGCCTACAGTTGAATCTACTGAAAGAGTAAATAGGAGGGAATATGGGAATTAAAATGCTAAAACAGTAAAACATCCCAATATTAATAACCTAGGGACCTTTTCAAGAATTTTCCCTAGTTTGCTCTATACTGTAGTTAGGTTAGGATATGGATGGAAATGTGACCTTATATTCTCAACCCAACACTCAAATATATGTGTAAGTCTGGGAAATAAAAACTGTCAAGTTCATGTTCTCTAATAAGTTCCTAAAGAGTGTCTTTAAGAATAAATCTCTTGTATTGAAAGATTTAGCCAGGACAGTTCTGGGACAGGATACAGGAAGCATTTTTTTTTTCTGTGATCATATCTTACATCCATACATTGTACAAATCACCTCCATGACATTACAGTGTGTTCTTGGTATCTCGGCTCAGCTGTGATCTTGACAGAAGTTTCTTAGGTTTGTCAGTATGCTGCAAGTGTTACTGTAATGAACGCTGCAAGAGGAAACTGGTTCACTCTGGACCATGTACCATGTTAGTGATTTCATATGTCAATATTTACTAAGCATCACTAATAACATTAGTCATCAATAATTTATTTGAATATTTATTATATCTGTATTTGTTACCAGAGAGAGGTGAGCTCACCATACCTAGGAGTCCATGTCACCTTGTTCTCTGCCTTCTTCCTGATAATGATCATGGTGTTTGATGCTCTTCTTAGCAGGCCCAATGCATTCCTTCTCCCAGTGATGCCAACCACAGCCTTCTAATGCTGTCAGCACCAATTTTTCCATTTTCCCCCTCAAGTCAGATTCTGAGACTCTAGAATCTGTCTTCATCCATCTGCTTTGCACACTTCTGATTCCTCTTAAATAACGGAATGTTTTTTTCTGAGAACTCCACATTCCCTGCAACTTGAATTCTAGAATGTTAGAGTTGGATTAAGCCCCAATGTCGGCTGGCCCCAGGGTTATGGCAGAAATTCAGGAGCTTAGAACAAGAGGCTTAGAACTCAGATATGTGTATAAGTATTTTCTTCCCTTGTTGACAAAGTTCACACCAATTGGTATCCATGAATATTTTGAAATTAAGAAGTGAATATACCCTAAAAACACAGGAGCCAGCAGCTTATCCATTCTACAAAAACAAGCAGCAAAATAAGCTCAGAAAGGAATCTTGTTGGCCCAAGTTCACACCATGAGTGGGTTAGGATTCTGTTGGATCTTGGGTGCAGTCACTAGATTCCCAGCCTTTAACCAACCCAGCATCCGACTCCTGCCCACGGATCCCACAAGTCCATGCAGAAACAAAGGATCCCTGCTGGGCACATGCTGACGCTGTAAGGATGGAAACATTTATCCTAACTCTCCACTGACCCCAGGAAGCTAGAAGTGGGTATGCAATACAACCCAGCAACATTATTCCTGGGCATATCCCCCCCCCCCCGTGGACTTTATATCCGCCTATAGCAAACATCCATGTTCGTCCCTGCTCTACTCACAAAAGCCAGGAAATGAGATCAGTCAGTCTACATGTCCGTCAACTGATGAATGGGTAATGGAAATGTGATACATTTACACAATGAAATTCTATCTGGCATTAAAGAAAACTGAATTAATGAACTTTGCAGAAAAATGGATAGAACTGGAAAAAACATGAACTAGATAACCCAGACCTAGAGAGAAAACACAGCATGTTCTCTTTCATAGGTAGGCTGCTGGGGAAGAAAAAGTTACCAACAGTCTTACAAAGCTATGAACCTGTGACACACAATGCCAACTTGCCCCGCTAGAGGTGGCCACTGGTCAACAGTGGCAGGAACTTCCATGAAAACATATACCCCTAAAGAGAGAGAGTGGGGGGGGGAGAATGTGTTTGGGTTGATGAATGTGACCACATGGTAACAGAGAGACGCACATAGAAAGAGAGGAAGGCTTGAAGGCAGACTAACATTTGACCTTCTCCATAGCATTGACATAGGAGACCCAGCATCACCAGGATTCCTGAAGCTTTCTTAGTTTTAAAACAAGCTCATTGTGGGCAGAGAGATACAGCTCCTCCAGACGACCTGGATTCGGTTCCTCGGTTCTCAGGTGACTCACAATGCCTGGAACTCAGCCAGCAGTGGTGCATGCCTTTAATCCCAGCACTTGGGAGGCAGACAAACAGATCTCCCTGAGTTCAAGGCCAGCCTGGTCTGCAGAGCTAGTGCCAGGAGAAGTTTCAAAGCTACACAGAGAAAACCTGTCTCAAAAAAAAAAACAAAAACAAAAACAAACAAACAAACAAACAAAAAAACAATCAAAACAACAAAAACAAAACAAACAAAAGAACCCCACCTGGAACTCCAGCTTCAGGGAATCTGACATCATCTTCTGGACTCCAAGGTCACCTGAATGAATGCGTACATATCCCCCACACAGATACATTCATTCACACAGCTACAACAAAAAAAATAATCCTTTTCTTTCTTTTTATTTCTTTCTTACTTTCCTTTTCTTTTTCTTTTTATGAAAAAGGAAGCTCCTTGTACTCAGTCTGACCTGGCAGGTTCTGCTCTGAATCGGCAGTCTGACTTTGAGCTGTGGAAGCAAGCTCAGATCTCTTGGTCCCTCTTCCTGGCTCTCAGCCTGGAAGAAGTGGCCTTCAAAGTTGCTTCACAGCTGAGTTGCCTCTCTAGGAAAGTGAGGGGCTGAAATTGGACCTACCCCTGCCCCAATGCACACCAGGGCTAGTGATGGGAATGGGGAAGGGACTTGGTGGAATCTGAGCCCTAGGCAGTCTCAGGGAGTTCAGTCAAGGCACACTTGTCACTCATGATATAGAAAATTTGTGACAGGAAATTACAAAAATGAGTAAAAGTCATTTAGATACTAAAATTTAGATAAATTAGCTGAAGAATTAAATAGGAACATTCAAGCTTTGAATCCTCTAGATTGGACTCAATATTTTATTTTTGCAGGAATAACACTGCTGCTTTTTGTAGTAGTCATATTTTTGTTTCCTATTTTATTTAGATTGGTACTTCAAAATGAGATGTGATATACTAGAACTTCGCTTAAAAAACAAAAACAAAACAAAACAAAAAAATGGGAAATGCCACATAACTCCGGTGGAGTCTGTGTGACGTGGTGAAAACCATGTTTGGGGACCATAGGCATGTGTTCTGAGGAACTTAGTCTCCCGGAGATTCCTGGAATCCTGCCCCTTCACTTTGTTCCAGGGCACTGACCAAATTCTGTGGATTTGGGTTCTGTGCCTCACCTTTCTTGGTTTTTATGGCTATAAGCAATACAACAGGTCCTGGCTAAGTCTTGGTGGATAGTGGATAGTGAAAGGATAAAAGTTCAGAGACTAGTGGGGAAAAGACCAGACCCAGGGAGTTCACCAGGAGCTAGGAAGGACAGTCTAGGAATTCCTACTACTATGAGTTATGGTAGAAGGCATTACCTACTCAGAGGATGATGGTGGGCGCCTCCAGTAAACAGGGAAACTCCACAGAGACTCAGGACTACAACCCTTACTATGCCATATACAGAAGTATATGATGATCAGGGAAATAGATGGGTAAATATAGATGGAGAAAAAGTGTATTACACACTTAAGTTTATGGAGAGATTAGCTAGAGCAAGGCCTCCTTGTGCTTATTGACAAAAAGGGACCAAATTAGTTTAACAAGGCAATTGCAAAAATTATATGCTCACCTCCCCCAAAAGTTGGATAGAGGGGCCTTCAAAAAAAGCCAAATTGTTGCCTGACTGGCCATAAATATATTAAGCTTTGTAAACTTCTGCATTTTTACATAGGAGTCAGCTCACCAGAATTCTAAGAATAAAATTGACTTCAGGTCTGAGACTCTTAACCACTGTCTGGAGGCCAGATGGTACTCAGAGGGTACTTCCTGCTCTGTTCTTTTAGTTTCAAGGTAAGTTGTCAACATGTAACCACTCATCAGATGTAACTATGTATAACCTGGCATGGGGTCAAATCTTAGTTCCTAAATCATGTGTATATACCTGATGCTCTCACTGAAGTAAACTTGCAGCAGATTCAAACCGCATCTCTGTGTGTTGTGTCTGTCACTGGCCGAATCCTTACCGACATGATTACTGGAGCCCTCATTCTCCCACAGAAGAGACCCCTTACTGGGTCAGTCCGTGGCAGACACAAGAGGTCTCACCTAAATTCTGGGTTCAGAATTTTGTCCCTATTCAAGAAGCAGCCTCTTTCTATACACTTGCAAGTAAGAGTGAAGGTTCCTATATTTACTGTTATGTTTCCTTATATTACAAAAGCAAATGAACAAAAGCCCTTGGGGGTTCCAGTGTACTGGGCCCTTACAGTGAACCATCTTTTAAAAAGAGAGACATACAGCTGGAGAGATGGCTCAGAGGTTAAGAGCACTGGCTTCTCTCTTCTGGCATAAAGTTAACAGAGGGGAGAGAGAGAGAGAGAGAGAGAGAGAGAGAGAGAGAGAGAGAGAGAGAGAGAGAGAGAGAGAGAGAGAGAGAGAGAGAGAGAGAGAGAGACCCACAGTAGAAATAGACAAAAGGGCTGGATGAGGAAATAACCTAGGACATAACCTAGAAAGAAAAAAAGGAATGTATTGATCTGAAAAACAGGAGTTCTTCCCAACATATTCACAACAGACAGCATCCCCAGAGGGATAGCATGATGCTGACTGGCATAGTGTAGCAGCTAGTCTGCCCTTGGCTTTACCAGTGTCAGGAAAAGAAATCTAGGGAAACAAGCAAGGGAAACTTTGTGAAATGAGGTATTGAGTTTTACAGAGGTCAGGGTGTGAGAAACATGAATGTCTCTTTCAGCCTGTGGCTCTGTAACATGCACCCTAAGTTTTTAGATAGGTCAGTTAGTGGAGATCAAATTAAAGGACTATTTTAGTGTAAGAATGGAAAAATATAACCTAACTCTCCAATGACCCCAGGAAACTAGAAGTTTAAAAATGCTAAATACCTTAAATTCCAGATTCTGCCCTCAGCCAGTAAATAGGTCACACTCCTGGCTGCTTACCTGACTTTGTAAACTACTTGTGAAACCCCCACCCCAGTGACCTAACCTAACTGTCATTTGTCACCCCACCTAGGAGCCCATACAAATGCAGACCTCCAGGGCTATAGGAAACTGAAAAGTGTGGGCTTGGATAGTTTAAATTGATTGGTCCACACTGTGCAGGCTCTGGATGCCATGAGATGATTGGTTTACGATGTGTGGGCTTTGTTGTAACCCTATAAAAGCTGTCTCAATTCTGTACTCAGGGTCCTCAGTACTCTCCCCCTGTGTGGAGTATGACTGTGGACCCCAGTGCACTTGGAATATAAAAGACTTCATGCTTTTACATCAAGACTGCGTCTCATGAGTGGTTTGGGCGTCGCCTTTCCTGAGTGGGAGCGTGAAGGTCTATGCTCTGCGGGTCTTTCATTAACAAGGTGGTAAAATATAGTTAAGGTAGACACAAAAGCCATCGGGTCACCTTCCCTTCTCTTCAGTTGTCTTTGTTGTGTCAAGCCTGAGAGCTACTTACTTAGACCTAGATCCCAAGTAGTTCCTTTTTGTTTTAAAACAGGGCCACTACGATGGCTCAGTCAGTGAAAGTGCTTCTATGTGACCCTGACTACACACATTCAGTCCCTAGAATCCATGATGGAAGGAGAAAACCAACTCCTGCAAGCTGTCCATGTTGTCTACAACATTGGCACTAACTGCTGAGCAGTTTTCTGTGGTATGTACACATCACCTAGTGCATCCACTGCTGAAGGAAATCTGTTGCTGTCAGTGTAGGGGCAATTAGGAATCATTCTGCTATAAGCATTCATGTACAAGACTCTGTGTGAACAGATGTTTTCATCGCTCTGAAACAAATGTCCAAGAGTGCAATTTCTGTTTCACACAATAGCTCTGTGTTCATTTCTTTAAGGAACTGCCAGGCACTATCGCTCACAATTATGACTTCCTATCTATGAATGTGGTATACTTTTCCATTTGTTTACACCCTTGGTTTCTTTTGTACTATTGTGCAATTGTCATCTTTCAAATTCTTGCTTATTTTGTTAGATTTACACCTCAGTATTTCATTTTGTTGAGCTAAAAGTTGTATTTTGTTGTTGATACTCTTCTGTCTGTGTTCATTGCTGGCACATAGAACCACAATTGATTTTTCTATGTGTATCTTATATTATGAGGTATGTGCTATGGCATGTGTTTTATGCTCAGAAAACCAAACAAACGCAAATCATGACAACAGCAATTGCTGAAAAACACTACGACCAAAAGCAACTTATGGAAGAAATAGTTTGTTCTAGCTGATAGTTCCAGAGAGGAAGCCCATGATGGTGGGCAATAGGGAAGACATGATGGCTGGAGCACGAAGCTGAGAGATCACATTGTCAACTGCAAACCTGAAGCAGAAAGTGAACTGGAGTTAGGCAAAGCCCTAAGCTCTCAAAGCTGGCCTCTGTGACATTCTTCCTCCAGTAAGGCCACACCTCATGAACATCCCATAACAGCACCATCAACTGGGAAACGCATTTTCAAATATTTAAGCCTATGGGGGACAGTTCTCATTTAGGTTACCATAGTCACCTAACAGATCCACTGGATTTGTGATTTCACCACTTGGAAGGAAGGATAAAGGTCCTATCTATGAGCATGTAGAAGACTATTACTATATTCTCAGAGTGTTATCATCTTTGCCCTTCTACCTTCAATACAAGTTAGGAAATGTAAGAGGGACAGGAGGTTTGGTGTTTACCACCCTTTCACTTTCCCGTTCTGTTCCCATGATGTTTCAAGACTCCTTTTCGTGTTTAATTTTTGTTTAAAGAGTTTCCAGTCAATATTTTAGATCTTCTGGCAACAGGAAATCTTAGCTTTCCCTCCCCCTAAGGATCTCTTGCACGAAGACCTGAAAGAATGTATTCAGGTCACATTTGCAGGATGCTTGTCATGAGCATGCTATGGCAGAAACATGGAATAACAATAATGCCACAAGATTTAGTTGTCCCAGTGACAACAATTTGTCATATAATTGCTGAGGAATATTCCTGTACACTGTGTAAACTATGCTCTGATTGGTTTAACAAAGAAGCTGAATGACCAATAGCCAGGCAGGATAAGGTTAAGTGGAAAAGCCAAAGTGAGAATGATGGAGAGAAGAAGGGCAGAGTCAAGAGAGATGATGCCAGCCAGCCGCCGAACAAGCAGGATGTATAGAAAATGAGGTAACAACTGAGCCACTGGGAAACACATAGAAATATGGGTTAATTTAAATGAAGAGTTAACTAGTAGCAAGCCTGAGCTATTGGTCAATCATTGATAATGAATATAAGCCCCCAAGTGATGATTTGGATGGACCTATGGTACAGGACAGGACAGGACAGAGAAACCCCCAATTACATATATAATCTTGCCTACTCTGGGAATCCGATCACGGTGAATGTAGATTCTTTTACTCCAGTGTTCATTACTAATACAACCTGATATGATATCAGACACCACATAATAAAGGTTTCTCCGTGTGCGTATGTGTGGTTTGTGGAATGAATACAAGTGAAAGTCCCAGGCAGAACTGAAAGGGTTTGAGAAGTGGGCTGAGAGTCAGTATGGATGAGATACTTACTGTGCCAGGACTGGAAAGGAAGCACTCCTGCAGCTAGCTGCTGGAGTCAGGGTTCAGAGGAAAGCTCCAGGGTCCAGCTGTGAGGGAAAAGGATGAACTGGGATCCACGAGCAGGATATGCGTTCAGGTCGAGGTCTACGTAAGTAAATGGATGGATGGGCACAATGTTGCGTAGGACAGCAGCATGGAACTGAGCTGTGCTGGAGCCTCAGGAACAGTCAGCATCCTCTGCTTGTTAGTCCTTGACACACACACCAGGAATCAGAAGATAGGTGGTGTGGGGGTCATTCCATTTGACAGTGTGGTGTGGACCACACAGCGACCAGCACTGCTGGACAAAGTTTCAGCACATCGACAGGGCAGACTGCCATTCTCCAGCACCCTTTTACTCACTTACTTACTTTCTTCCTTTTTTCTTTAAAACAATTTGTGCTATGTTATGGGAGTTCCTTTATGCCTTTTCCTTTGGGATATTTTGTGTGAGCTTCAGTAGAAGATGAGGATGTGTACAATGATAGCCTCTTTAAAAATATAATTCTTTGGAAAAAAATATTCCTGCCACTGTGGAATCATATAGCATGATGGCTCTGCCTACTCCCACACAAGTTAATACCAAGCTGCTAGAAAATTTAGGTAACATATGCCTGATAAGGTATGTTTGATAATCATGATTTATTAATTCCTAAGGTCTACTCAGGTTCACAGTGAAGAAAATGGAGTCCATGAACAACTATTTTCAAGGCACTTTTTAAACCCTAGGATTATACAAAACCACCAGATAAAAATAGCTGATTCTTGGGCTTTTAGATTAAAAGTCTGTTTTCCCATCTGTTATCAAAGTCTAGGTCTACACAACCAAGCAAAATGGAAGATTGTATAATTGTTCTTTGAGTCAAGGGCAAACGGGCTATCAGAGCTGTGAAGGGATATCTGTGCTCATCTGATTTAGCATCAGTGGAAATAGGATGCCTCAAAATGTCTACCAACCAAAGAGTGGATGTGGATGCTGCTGGTGTGTCACAGGTTGTAGGAAGCCCAGTCGATCACTGAACAACCCAGACTGCCACAACTGTAGCTTCTATTCATGGATTCTAGTTATCCCATTTAGATTACACAGTAATCCTATTTAGGTTCACTATGCTTACTGGAGAGGTTTCTAAAATAACAACATGAAGACACTATGGCATCTCCCTATGCAAACAATCCTGACACTTAAGAGGCAGGTCTGGTGACATGCAGATGTTTTCAGTTCCAGGCAAACTTGAGTGTGCACTGCAAGGTCATCTCTTTCACTGGAGACTATGACTGTGTTCCATCCATACAAGGCAGACCTTCCAAATGGCACAGCTCTCCCTTGTCTATGGATAAACGTTCACCAAGTCCAGGCCAGTAGAGGTCAACAACATCTTCACTGGTCCCTCCTTTCTTCAGAAATAGAAGGATCCTGCATAACCAAGATATTGCCCTTCTGTAAAAAGCTGAGAGGTAGGAATGGCAGCACAGAACTTGAGAGGTGGAGGCAGGAGGATCAGAAGAGTAGAGCTAGCCTTGGCAAAAAGGGGCCAGCCTGGGCTGCAAATGAGCAAACAAACAAAATCTTAATGCTCCCCAAATATTTGCGTCTGTATCCCCAATACTGAAATAGTTCTTGCACAGCCTCATTCTGGTACAAGTGATGATGACAATAAAGGGTAAAGACACAGAGAAGAGAGGTGACAAGAAATCATCCGTCCTCTGTTTGCAGAAACACTACTGTTCTCATGTACATGATGATGGACTAAGCAACCGTGATGTTAGGAAAGGGACTGACAGCGTGTTCCCTGGCCTGTGGACAGACTGTCCCTGGTTCACTCCAACTCTCTATGGAAGGTAGTCCTCAGTCCTCATGCTTGCTCAATGCAGAAGCTCAAAACAAATTGATCACGAGTTTATTTCAGATCCAGTCAGAGTGATAGGTAAATGTTTTGCTTTGGTTTTACCTCAGTACATCCTCAGCCAAAACAGAAAGAAGAGAAGAGAAAAGAAAAGAAAGAGGGAAGGAAGAAATGAGGTAGAGACAAGGGGGAAATTAAGTTCCAAGTAGTAAGTTAGTTGTATAAAAAAGAAAATGGTTTTAGGACTGGGGTGTAGCTCAGCGGTATGGCTCTTGCCTAGCTTGTACAAGGTCCAGACTTTGATCCTATGCATTGCATACAAAACAGACAGACAGACAAACAAGCAAACAAACTGAATGTTACTCTGTTTTAGAAAATAAGTAAATAGATGATATGATGTTTGGGGTTATAACCTTCAGGCACTGGCCCTGACTTCTACAGTTTTATTTCAAGTAGACTTTAAATAATTATTGTTTACTAGTAGTGATTGTGTGTGTGTGTGTGTGTGTGTGTGTGTGTGTGTGTGTGTGTGTGTGTGTGTGTGTGCCAGTGTGCATATGCTGTGGTCAGAGAACAGTTTTGTGGATTTGGGTCTCTCCTCCCACCTTTGCCTGGGTCCCAGGGATCAAACTCAGCTTGCATGGCTTATGCAGCAAGTCCTTCAACTGCTGAGCCATCTTGACAGTCCCTAAAATATCTTTGTTTTTTGGTTTTTGGTTTTGTTTGTATTGTTGAGACAGGGTATCTCTGCATAGCCCTGGCTGTCCTTGAACTTGCTATGTAGACCAAGATGGCTTAGAACTCAGAGAACCACCTCCTTCTGCCTCCTGAGTGCTGGGATTAATGGCGTGCACCACCACCATCAGGCCATATCCTTTTTTTTTTTAAACAAAGAAGCAAGGGGGCCCAGAGAGAGAGAGGCAAATCAAGATATCTCTGCATTAAAGTATCTTAACTTTAAGATGAGGTTAACAATGAACTTTAAATTATGGAGAAGAGGGACCACAGAATATATCTGCAATTAGCAGTTGCTTTTAGATACTGATAAATTTGATTTTTGTTTAATTCTCTTTGGTCTTACATACCCCTGTCATTAGTCTTAAAAGACATTCTTAATTGCAAACATTCTATGAGCCACACATGGGGCTGTGGGATGTGGCTTGGGCTGCATTTTATGAAGACTGGGCTGTTTCTCAGCAGCATGGCCCACATTTTCCATCCAGACTGAACAAAGGGATATGCAAGTGGCAGGAGCGTTGTGAATAGTGGTTGCACTATGAATGGCTAAAATATGCTGACAACAGGTAGGAATGCAGTTACACATAACCCAAATGTCTTCAACATTAAAATGAGCGGCTTATCTATTAGTATTGAGACTCGTCCGTCAAGATGTGTTTTCAAGTGAGCCTGGATCCTCTCTACAAGCAAATTTGAAAGGTGGAACAAAATCACATGCTTTACATTTTTTCTTTGACTGTATTTTCTCAGGTTTCTGAAATAAAAACATATTGCTTGTGGAATGAAAATAAAAGTGTATTAACAAAAGAGCTAGGGGTTGCTATAGAAATATATTTGGGCCTAATTCTTTAGACGGTGCCAGCTGCTGGGAAGAAACAAGACTGATGGCTGCATAGAATTATGCAGTGAGCACATGGTTCTAACTAAAACAATTTGGGAATTAAGTCTGCCTATACGACCCATGGGGCTTGATGAATGAACTGTTAAGGCTGTTGTAATAGGCAATATTGCTCAGTATCCTTCTGGTTTCTTGGGAGGTACAGATAGAATGTTATTATAACATCCATCCTTTTCAACAAGTAGCAGGGCTGTTGGACACTATCTGCCACACTCTAGTCAGAACAGACCCAGAAAAGCAACAGGGCAGGCTGTTTTTCTGGCAAGACATCAATAATTCATGATCCCCCCAAAAGGATATGCAATATTTCTGTAATCACAACAGAACAAGTTTAAATAATAAAGGAGCGGTTGCTTTATGCTCAGGGGTTATGTTGCTTTATGCTCAGGGGTTATGGGAAGGAACCCAGCTGCCAATAAGGAGAAGCAGCAGAAGGACCATAGGATCTGTACCAGTTGTTAGGATAAAGTTTGAAGGAGACCTTGTGTGGGGGAACCATGGTAGATTCCATGGCAGGCGAGGGTGACCAAGGCAGGGTACCAAGCAGACAGAGCTTAAGTGAAAAGTTTTATTAGGAGGGGTGAGAGGGATGAAAAAGAAAAGATGTAACGGGACACAGTGGGAGGACAGAAGAGAAGAGGGAAAAGTCTTGTCTGCCCCAGGGGAACTGCGGGAAAGAGAGTGGAAAGAGAGCTGGAAAAGAACAAGAGATGAGAGCTGAGAGAGAGAGAGAGAGAGAGAGAGACAGAGAGACAGAGAGAGACAGAGAGAGACAGAGACAGAGAGAGAGAGACAGACAGAGAGAAGAGCCGGGGAATGAGAGTGAGAGTGGGCGGGGTCTTTCTTTTAACGGGGTCCTTTGCACCTGCGTGCAGACTAGTAGTCATGGAGCCCTGGGCTGACCAGAGTACTGCCTGAGTGCATTATGCCAGGTGACAGAGGCAGGCCAGCGTAATGTCTGACTCCTTACACCAGTCTGACCATTTTCCTGGCTTGAGCCTCACAGAACTCTCTGTCCCCCAACAAGAAACTGACTTCAGCCTTCAACTCTCTAAATTCTTCAGTCTGTTCATATATTTATTTTGTCATTTAAAAAGTAACTTTGGGGGCTGGACAGATGGCTCAGCAGTGAAGAGTACTTGTTGTTCTTCCAGAAGATCCTAGTTTGGTTCCCAGCACCCACATTGGGCAACTCAAAGCCACCTGTTAACTTCAGTAGATGCCCTCTTCTGGTCTCCACAGGCACTGCACTCATGTGCACATTCACACATTTTCAACATGACAAAGCTTTTCTCCTCCCTCCCTTCCTTTCTTTCCCCTCTCTCAGCAGCTTTTGCATACTGGCTATGTTCAGACAATGTTGCAGGTGTTGGGGAAGCTGAAATGAATTAAAACCTTCAGTCCCTACTCACATGAATCATACCGATTTGTGGAGGACACAGACAATAAAAGAGAGAGATAAACAATGTAAGGCCAGGTACTAAGCACTATGGACTATTGAGCGCAAAGAAGGTGTAGAAAATGGCAGAGCTCGCTGCCATAGAGTAGGGGCAAAGTCTTTCTGGGAAGAGGCATTTCAGTGAACAGAGGACGAGACGTCTGAAACACACAGGCTCAGCATTCTGGGCAGAGGGAACAGAAAGGACAAGGTCTCCAAGATGGAAACCTGTTGAAGAGGCTGCAGGGGAGCAGTGTGGGTGATGTGCACAGATCTTGGGCCAAAGGATGAAAAGGATTCCAAGAACTGGCCAGTGCTCAGATCCAGGAGGGCCTCATACGCCACGGTGTGAGGATTCTGAGGACTATGGTGATTTAAGCTTTTTGAGAATGAGAATGATTTGATTGGTCAAAGTTTGTAACAGAATCCATTTGGCTACTGCGAAGAGAAATAATCTGGCCAAACAGGGAAGCAGGGGTCTGTGGCTGCTGCCCTGGCCAACTGGGGCTGAGAAGATAAACTGCCTATTCCCACGTATGTCAGTAGATAACTGGAGATGTAAAGTGAGAGGCAGACCCAGGCAACAGCAACTCTAACATCCAGGGTTGAGCAACAGCAACAGTGGCACCTTTCTGTGTGATAGGAGTAAGTGGGAAGGAAGAGTTTGGGTTGGGGGAGGTTCTGGGATTCCATGTGGGATCTGTGGAGCTTGAGATGTTTATCAAGCAACCAAGCATGGGTCTGTCTGCCCTCTCCTTAGTCTTAGAGAAGAGGTCACTGTGCTTTATTTAAATATTACTGTCACACACAAGGCTGTTTTCAAAGCAGCTATCCTGAAGCTTGGCCAGCTTCAGTTGGGGATGAAAGCATAAGCCAATGTCTAGTTACCTCTTCCCCAGTACTCACTGAAAAACCAGAGGTTGCTGAGAAATCCTACAGCCAGGTGCTCATGGCCCCCACCTGTGCCGGGAAGGGGGAGGGGAGGCTTCCTGGAGATGTTTTGTAGTGGTAAGTTATGGAAACTTTCTTACTCAAGGGGCTTTTGATTTTAAGAAACAGAAACCAATACAATGAAACTTAAACAAGAAGAGAAGACAGATTCCTTTAGCACCGAAGTGTATCCCCACCCTACCCACAACTGCTGCTTAAAGAAAGACAGCATCCCCTGGGGGGGGGTGCATAGTTCATTTCCTTTTGCCTGAAGCAAATTTCTCTTAGTGACACTACAAAAGAAAAGGGGACATTGGGAGCCCACCTTGGCTGGTGACAAACCACAGCCACCAGCAGCTATGCCCATGCTTGCCCAGCAAGATGGAGGACACATCAGCAGAGGAATTGATGTGCAGGGACCCAATCCTGATGCCAGAAGAGGAACATGCACACCTTAGGACGCACATAGGAGAGGAAGATCATCACCGTCACTGAGAGTAGGTACATGAACCCAAGGAAAGCCCAGGTCTGCTTAAAGTCCTCGGACTTCCGGTCTGGGGGGGGCTGCCGATGGGTCTTACTTTTACTTTGCTTTGAACTTTCCCCATTTTTAAAAAAAGTCTTTAATTGATAGAGGAAAAGAACCTGAAGCTGACACAACTGCCCAGGGATGTAAGGAGCTCTTTGCATTCTTTCACCTCTTCCTATAAATATGGCTTCCCATCTTCTGTCTGTAGGCAGGAATTTGCTTTCTCTATAGAAGACAGCTTTCTCCACAGGATTTTCAGCACATGGGACATGGGAGCAACGGCCATTGCGCCTCTTTAGTTCTAATTAATCACCTCAGAACAAGTGAACATCTTAGTCTTTCACTGGCAAAATTTAGGGCAGCTGCCCAACAAGAGAGGACAGGACCGGGGGATGCGGGCATGACTCTGGGCCCACTTCCAGGGCATGGGCAGTTCTTCCAGCTCCTGGATGCCCCTCTTCGGGAAAGCCGCTTGTTTCGTTCACTTTCTTGGCTAACCCTGAAGTGAGCACTGAGCAAGCCAGCTTTCCTACGCTATGTGGGGTCATGAATTAGGGCTGATGCCTCAAGCTTATTGAAGGCTCAGGGTTGACTTGGCATGGCTGCCCAAACCCTGGATACACTATCCTCTTCCAGTCCTCTCTATGAGGAAATGACCACATCAGCCATTCCCTTTGAGTGACGCCCTAGCTTTAAAGTCTTCCGTGAGCTTTATCCATTCGTTTCTCTTCCCAGACTGACTTCTCGTCTTCTTCCTCCTCAAACTCCTCTTCTCCCACTCCCACCCCACTCCCTGACTGCGTGCTTTTCCTCCTCCTCTTCCTCTGAATACTTGGAAGGGTCTAAACTGTAGCAAACATGTGAGTAGCACTAAGGTTCTGTTCCCAACCTCTTCCCCTGAGCTACGGGTCAAGTCAATTGCAAGCCAAGCCTTTATCAAATGTTCCCTTCTTTCTAGTTAGTTCTGGTATTATGTTCCTCAGTGTTCTCTGTCTGCTATGTGAGATCCCCACCCGTCCCCACAAGCAACTTGCTTGTATAACATTATATTGTTAATGGGAAGAAATCTTCTCTAACATTGCAGTAGCAACTTAGCCCCAGAATCTCACTGTACTTGACACAGTAAAGCTTTTCTTCGTATTCACAGCCAGTCTGACATGAGGCAGGTGAGTATCTAGGGCAGCTGGCCTGTGGCAAAGCATGGTTCAGCTGCCGATGAATATCTATCTCTGCCCACGATCTTAACAACCCACTGACAAAGGAAACCACATAAAAAAAAAACATCACCTCTGCTCAAGCTACTTGTCTAGGATGAGTCCTCTGGCTCCACCTAAGCAAGAGGAGGCTGGACATTTTCGGGAGCCATGAGGCTGTTAAGCAATAGCCACCTCTTTCCTAGCAGAGCTGTGTGATCAAAACAAGTGGCTCACTACAGCTCCTTCTATGTTACAATTGGCATGGGGGAGAAATAGAGTTGTGTTGAGATAATCAATGACATCTGGGGGCCTAATTGCTCTCATAGTGTAGACAGTGCTGTCCCGACTGATACAGGAACACACAGTGCTGTCCCGACTGATACAGGAACACGCAAAAAAACAGAATAAGTGACACAAGGCTTGATGTCCTGGAAGCAATTGTAATCCCAACCCGAATACCACCAGGACTGCTTTGAACACTGACAGGAGGATCTAGAGTTTACATGGAATAATGAAGGAGTGAGGACAGCCAGTGTTAGTGTGAACAAAAGAGCTAATGGAACTCAACCAGATGATCTACAGGTAGAGGAAGTACAGAAAATACAGATTCGCATCACAGAGCAGCTGTAGGGAACAAGGCTGCTTCTAATGGAGAGCAGAGGTCTGAGACAGCCCCAAATACACTTGAGAATTTAAAATGTGAAGTCATACATTGTCACTGAGAGAATGAAAGCAATTCAGAAATGTGGCAAACAAGCCATTAGGAAGAAAAAAAAAAGCACTAAAATACTTTACTTCTTGTGTTCAGCTAAATTCAGAACAAAAACAAAAGACAAAAAAGTCTTTTTTTTTTTTTTCTCAGAATTTTGAACTGGGAAAGATGGAGAGATATTATGGACAAGATTGGCTTCCTTACTCATATAAATATTAATTTTTTTGGGGGGGAGGGCAGTGCACCTGGAGGTCAGAAAACGGGAGTTGGTTCTCTTCTTCTACTATGTGGCTTCTAATGATCAAACTAAGGTCATCCACCTTAACCCACTGAGTCATCTCATTGGTCATTAAAAAGATTATAACTTCTGAACCATTATAGATACCCAAGACTGTAACGCTAGAGCAGTGTTGAAAGAAAACTTCTGATTAGATGAAGACCTAACATTCTAGTTGGTCAATCATCTGGGTAAAGGATGACCCCCAAGAAGGACAGACTATCCCTAGGAAGGATGGACTACCCCAGGAAGGATGGACTACCCCTAGGAAGGATGGGTTACCCCTAGGAAGGATGGACAACCCCTAGGAAGGATGGACAATCCCTAGGAAGGATGGACTACCCCAGGAAGGATGGGTTACCCCTAGGAAGGATGGATTACCCCTAGGAAGGTTAAACTCACCTTAAGCCATGCTGAAGGGTAAGTCAGAATTCCTTTAGTGAGATACTGCACTTTTTCCTCCCAGAATTCCTGCCCTCAGCACAGTCTCTACAATTCAGGTTTGTTGGATCTATCCTTTCTGAGTCCTGGCTCAGAGTGGTGTTAACTATTCCTGTTCTTTCTCCTCTATCTTTTTAACCCCCCAGATGTTGGTAAGAACCCACGTGTGCTTTTTTTTTTCTCTCTCTCTCTAAGGCCTCACTTCCCACCATATGACTGGACTCCACACCAGCTTAGCCAAGTAGTGCTTTGTTTTTCCCATCCGCCAATCCCTCCTCTGAGCAACTGCCTGCCCTGAGTACTTTTCTTTTTAAGCTTTAATAAAAATTCTCCCCAAGCTTCTGTTTGAATCTCTTCTCACATCTTTTATTAATGACACTGAGAACCCCAAGAGAGAGCCTTGAATTCCTCATAGCACCTGGCAATGAGGTAAGAACACTCCACATTTTCTGATAACAGTAATTCCAGCTCTTGGGAAGCTAAGACCATGGGTCAGGGGCCAGCCTGGGTTACATAGTAAGACTCCTTTTCAAAGTAGGGCAGGTATTTCTTGGCAAGACAAATAATTTCATAGATTCAAGAAATAAACTGCAGAACAGAAAAAACAAAGTTTTTAATTTATAACAGGAAGTGGATTAATTTTTGATAGCTTGCGAAGAATTCTGAAAAGTCAGCAACCGAAAAAGAGTAATTCAACAGAAAAATAGGCAAAAATAAAAACCACAAAAGTTATAACAAAGAAAAGCCAGTAAATATATTAAAATATTTTCAGCCTTTCTAATAATCAAGAAATGCAAGATAAACAAGATAAAACTTTTAATTAACAGAGAAAGTTAATTTACAAAAATAAAGTTTTGACTATGCTCAAGAGTGTGGGAAACAGGAATGCTCACGTATTGTCAACAGAATGTAGATTTCTGCAGCTCATGTTTGAAACCATTTGGCAATAACTGTTAAAATGTAGAGTACACACATTTTCTCTCTGACTCAGCAATTCCCCTTCTAGGGAAATTTCCCCCAGAAATGTTTGTACCAAGAGCTAAACAGACTGTACCTGAGTAGCATGCACTGCTATTTGTGCTAGTGAAAAATTAGACAGAGCTGGCATGGTGGCACATGCTTTTGATCTCAGAGGCAGACACAGGTAGATCTTTAAGTTCAAGGCCAGCCTGGTCTACACAGGGAATACCAGGCCAGCCAGGGCTGTATAGTGAGACCCTGTCTCAAAAGAAACAAAAAGTATCAACTAGATGAAACCTTAATACCCACCAGGAAAGTATTAAGTAAATCACTATGCTATGTAAATGTGAACACAGGCCATTGTGAAAAATCAATACATGTGAAAAATAAGACAAATATAGTACTATCAAAAGATTCCAAAAATTATATTTCATTTAATATTTATATACAAGTATGTTTATACATATACATTTCTGGCTAAAACCAAACAATACCTATGATTGATTGCATTCAGCCATTGTCACATTCCATGAGGATATATAAATCAGGAAGCAGGTTTTTATGTTTGATGCTCTGCTCATTTGTATATATGTTTTTCAACTTTTAAATTAATTATTAATGGGTGTGTGTGTGTGTGTGTGTGTGTGTGTGTGTGTGTGGTATGTGTGTGGAGGTGTGTACATGCCCTGGTGCCAGAGGACAACTGTCAGGAGTTGGTTCTTGCCTTCCATTTGTTTTTGTGGCAGGGCCTCTCTTGTTTCTGCTTCAGTGTATGCACTAGGAATCTATCTAATCTGCAGTGTCTAAACTGCAGTCTACAGCTGCTCAGCCGTACCAACATCCAGCTCTCTCGTATGTGTTTCAGGAATTTATCTCAGTCATCAGGCTTCTGCAACAAGCACATTTACCTCCTGAGCCATCGTGCTGGTCCTATATTTACTTACTTTTGAGACAGGCTCTCACTTTATAGCCATGGCTGACTTGGAACTTTTATGTAGTCTAAACTGGCTCCAAACTCGCCATTCTCCTGCATTCATCTCCTGAGTACTGAGAATATAAACACACAGCACCACTTTCAGCAGAATTTCTTAAACTTGTAAATATATTACTTCATGAATAAAACCCCAAGATTTAGCACTAATCCTCCCATGGAATTATCAGTTTTCTATTTTAACATTTCAAGTTGTCTCTAAAAAGAGATCAACAGGACAAAAAAAAAAAAAAAAAAAAAAAAAGAACACCAAAGTTGTTCACTCACACAGCATGTTGAAGGAGTCAAAGAGGAGAGTCACAGCCAACAGCAATAGCACCCTGGTGTCCAGGTGTGATACCAGAAAAGAAAACAATCCCAGGTAGCCTTTCTCTAGCAACAACCCAAAACCAAACCAAAACAGCAAACAAAGCCCAGCTGATCCCTCGTTACAGATATCGAGTACAGTGAAGATGGATTCAGTGCCAGACACTTGCAGAGTACTCTCACCAAGCCCCTCTGCCCCATGCAGTAGGGTCACCAGAGCAGCTCTACTCGCCCACATACAGGTATGTTTAACGCAGTGCCTGCCACATTGCAAGCTCACACTCAACCCTAACCGTATTTCTTATTGTTATAACTTTCTGATACTATTCTGAACCACGGCGTCTGCTCCCCACACTGCTTCTTTCCATGCCCCCCATTTCCCTTACCCTCCCGGCTTCCAGCTTCTTTGTCCCCTACCCTGCTGGTTCCCCAAAGCTCAGAGCCTCTCCTCTGTTGCTCCCAGTCTTCAAATCCTTCATCTGTGCTTGCTTCCCATAACAACTTTCTGTAGGCACTGCTGGGCTGGGGTCACCTCCTCAGTCCCATTTCACTGTACTTAGGAAACTGCAGTATAGTCACTGCCTAAGTCTCAGACAGGCACTACCCACCTGTTAGCTTGTGTTGTCTTTCCTTCCTCCCTCCTCCTTCCCCCTTCTTCCTTTCCTCCCTCCCCCTTCGTCCCTTTCGTCCTCCTCCCTCCCTCCTACCCTTCCTTCCTTGTTCACATAGTGCCTGCCAGCATCAATATCAGTTGTCCACCTTAATCCTTGAGACAGGGTTCTCTCTAAAACTGGAGCAAGACTGACTGGCTTTTGAGGAGCTCCCAGAATCCTCTTGTCTCCTCTTCCCCAGTGCTGAGTTACAGGTGCACACCATAACAAACCTGACTTTTTTTTTTTTTTAATGCGTGTGGGGATCCAAACTCAGGTCCTCGTGCCTGCAGGGCAATCCCTTTACCCGCTGAGCCATCTGCCTGTATGTTCTCCATATGGGGCTCTCCAGTGCTCAGCATACAACCTTACAACCAGAATAACTTAACATTTGTTAAGTAGTTACACTGTAACAAAGAGGAGGCAGCTCCCACAACCTTCTGCCATCCATTCCCAGAGCCTTCCTTTTGGAAACTGGGGTATAAATTGGGCAAACAAATTGCTTCTTCAATAAGTCATTATTGTTATTGCTCATATTGTTATACTAGGTGCTAAGACCTCCGGAGTTCAAAAGACAAAGTTACAGAAGATTTCCTTTGCAAAGCTAATTGTCTGGGGTTTGAGAGCTGTCCCAGTGGTCAAGAGTACTTGCTGCTCTTGGCAAGTCTTGGGTTTGGTTCCCACCATTCGCACCAGCATCCATATTGGGTAGCTTGCAACTACCTATTCCAGTCCCAGGGGATCTGATGCCCCCTTCTGGAGCTCAAGGGCACTGCAAGCACAGAGCATACCTATTGTTTTGAACCCAGGTGCACACAACTATACATAAGAAATCTTTTAAATGTAATTGGCTTTTCTTTGGTGATTCTAGAGTTGAGCAGCAATTCACTTAACACAATGGAGAGTGTTTTCTGATGAGGTAAGAAGAGGTTGGCTTCACTGTAAGCAAAAGGGCTGAAGGAGGAACACAAATTAGATTGGTTATGTTGAAATTGCTCCCTTTCTAGAATTAAAGCAGAGGCCAGTTTCTCATGCGGGTCCAGATAAGGCCGTCCTAGGATACTGAGAAATATTTGTTCTTCATAGCTTTATGGTCTGCAACTCCTGGAAATCTTAGAATCTCCAGAGTGCAGTGAGCTGACTAAAGGCTTAATGATGGTCTGTAGGTAGTTCCAGAGGGGATATGGTGTACGAAAGACCAAGGCAGATGGGGGGGGGGTTAAAGTTTCCCATCCCCAATCTCTGGAAGGCAAGAGGAGCTAAAGGTAAGCTGTCAATAATTTAATCAACCAAGCCTGTGTGATGAAGCCTCCACAAAAGGACTGTCTTCATGGAGCATCTTGAGATCTAAGGACCAGACAGCTCTTGGAGGGAGCCACACCTGGCATAGGGGCTTGAGTCTCCTTCTGCCAGTACGGCTCAGTGCATCATAGCCATAACCTTTGCCACTGAGCGGTAAACATAAGTGTTTTCAGGATATCTGTGAGCCTCTCAAGCAAATTAATTGGATCTGAGTACAATTAAATTGAGGAAATCCAATTTATAGTGTGTTCTCCAGAAGGACAGGTACAAGAGCCCGAGGCTTGTGACTGTCATCTGAAGTATGGGGCACAGAGCAGTCATGAGGCCTCAACCTGTGCGATATGATGCCATCTCCAGGTAGTGTCAGAAATGAATTGACAGCCCCAGCTGGTGTCTGCTACAGAATTGATTTCTTAGGGGGAAAACTTCTGCAAATGAGCTCTCATGTGAGTGTTTGGCAAGAAGAACTAAATCTGAATTTCCCCCTATTAATTGACTGTTATGACTTTCCTGACTTTTGATTTTCATTTCAAATCTTGGCATTGCAACCTTTGGGTCATGACTCCATGTTTGTCTGTTCTGTTGGGCCTCATGCAGATCAGCCCACAACAAGGCCTCCCCAAAGCTTTGTTTAACAATAGTAAACAAAATCAAGAATCCTTCATCTCTGGTGGTTGTAAATCTGGAAATGGCCAGAAAGATAAAGTAGTGATGAATTCTAGAATACAAGTAAAACAAAAGTAAGGGTGGAGAGAATCGGGGCCTGGGGAGGCCTCTGTGGAAGTGACCTCAGGCAGTAAAGACCAAATTGTGAAAAAAATCAGGGAGGGGAGCAGCAATTTAAAAGGCCCGGGTGGGAATGAAGATACAGGAGGAGGGGTCATAGGCCTGGATCCTGCCCTTCACTGAGGAGGTCCGAGGGATTCATGCTCCATCTGCTACAGACTCTTAGACCACAATAAAGCATCTTAATTTTTGTTCTGCCCACAACAGGAAGCCACTGAAAAGCTTTCTGAAGGGAAGATGGTGGTCTGACTCCACTGTGACCCAGGATATCACAGCAGTGCAGTGAGAAGGGGCAGCATGGAGGCAGGCAGGTTTACGCCATCTTGGAAAGAAGATGTTGAAGACAGTAGCAAAGGGACAAGAGGAGTCCAGGTTGATTCCAATGTAGGCTGGAGAAAATATGCAGATGGTGGGGCCTTGTCCTTGCTGGGTGAAGACTGGAGGGAAACTGGTGGCAGTGAAAGGAGCCCAAAGCCCTGTGTGGGTCACGTGATCTTGAAGCTGCTTCTGGACATTTAAGAAGAGAGTGAAGGCTGCCAGTGGTGCCTGAAACCGGGAGCTTGTGGACAGGTCAGGTTGGAACTTCTGATCTGACAGCCACCTGTTAAGAATGACATACGGAGTGTGGGGGTGAGAGGGCAAAGCAAGTGAGGGCTGAAAGAAAATGGGGAGGGTGATGGGGACACAGTGAGCAATGGACCCGAGGGAGGAGACCAAGGTGTGGTGGTGCACACCTGTAATCCCAGTACCAAGGTGGTTGAGGCCTGCTGGAGCTACAAGCATAGAAAAAAACATAGATAGGAGTGGAGATGTGGCTTAGTGGAAGAGGATTGCCTAGCACGCACAGAACTCTGGACTGGATCCCATCATCCCATGGACAGGGCGTGGCAGTGCCCTGTCTTTAATCTCAGCATTTAGGAGATGGGGAATCAGAAATTCAAGGTCACTTTAAACTACACAGTGAGATGCAGACAAGCCTAGGAAACTCAAGACCCTGCCTCAAAAAAATCCCAATAGGAAGAAATTCAAAAGGAAACCCTCCTAGGAAAGGGTGAGCAGCAAAGGCTCTCTGAGGGAAGAAATTGAAGGAAGTGCTAAGGGGTGGAGTCAGACACACACACACACACACACACACACACACACACACACACACAGCACATGAATGGTCAGCACTGTCTCTGGAGCTTGGTAGGTAAACATTTAAACACCAGGAATTAACGTGAGGGCTAAATGTATATTTTAAATTTTAATTACTGTGCTTAAGAGATCCATTGTCCCGCCCCATCCTGCAGCCACTTTTAAATGATCACTCTGAGTCTTAATATTAACTATAAATGTTTGATTGATAACCCAGGCTATTGTTAGTTAGCTCTTACAACTTCAGTTAACCCATTTCTATTGATCTACATTTTGCCACGTTACTTTGTAGCTTTACCTGTTCTCTAGTACATCTTGCTTCCCTGGTGGCTGGCTCTTCTCTCTCTGATTCTGCCTTTCTTTCTCCCTCTATCTCCATTTGGCTTTCCCATCTAGCTTTATTCTGCCTGGCTATAGGCCAATTCAGCTTTATCATTAACCAATGAGAGGAATACATATTCACAGCATACAAAAGGATTATCCAACAGCAATCTATAAAAACAAAAATGCCTCTAACCTGTAAGTGCCACTTGCCCCAAGGACAGATAACTTCCTGGCTTGCTGGGGGGCTGTTGTTTGTGCAGGATAACAAGCCACATGTTCTCATTTCTGTAAACAAGGTTGGTTGCCCAAATGAATATGCTTGATCACCTGTAGGTGGGCAGTACGTAGGCAGGGAGTGTATAGGAATATATGCTTGCCTCCAATTGGATGAGAGCAGGAAGTACATAGCATTGTAGGTTTGCCTTTATAAGCAATTACTAATATAATTCATGACCATGGCCATTCTCTGGGAACCTCCGGTATGGATTAGCATAACTGTGTTGGTGTCCATCATCCTGGACAGTATTTAATAAAGCTTGTTTCAAATTTGGCTCAAAACCTGTGGTAGTGACCTTACTCTCCCCCTGTGGGATTAACATTAGGAAGAAGGACAAGAAATGGCATTCTGCAGGGCTCTGGTAATCCCTCCATGCAGTGTAGTGGGGAGCAGAGCGGGCTAATGCCCTGGGCTGAGAGTGGAGTTGGGGCCTCTACTGTGGTCAGATGAAGGCAGAGCGTGCTCACGGAGAGATGATGAGGAAATGTTTGGTCCCAAGATGCCTACTTCCTCAGGGAAACTGAAGAGAAGGACATCGGAAATGCACGAGGAGCAGGGAGGCAGCCCTGGGTTTGAGGACTGAGAAACTGAAATACTTCCTGAGGGGACAACAATGAACAGCATGAGAGAGGAAGGCAGGCAGGTCTCCAGACACGCGCGAGAGCCGACGTTAAAGTGAGGCAGACCTCTGCATTTTCATTTTGTCGTTTCAGGGTGGGTACCATGCTGACAGTCGAGAAATGTTGTCCCAGCTTGTACTTTCTGGGAACAGAGCTGGCCTGAAGCAAGGGCGCCAAATAAAGGAAGATGTTTAATTCTCTCCCAGCATCTTTCTTTCCTTCTCCTCCTCAGTTGTTTGCACAGCCCATGAGCACATTGGCATCAGAAACTGGGGAGAGGGGACCCAGGAGAGTAAAGGGGACACAAAAAGGCCAGGTAACCAGAGTGGCTGGATTATATAGGAAAGAGCGGCTGGGGGAAGGGAAAACCCAGCCAGACTTGGGCTGGAGAAGTTTGGGGGTACGGGGTGGGGTATGCCAGTTTGGAGGACTCTAACAGAAAGGGGCTGAGGGGCACTGGGAGAATCTGGCAGCCAGGTCGGGTCTGTTTTGATACATTAAATAGTTACCTCTTCGTCTTGGCTCCCTCCATTGGTACTTGTAGCTTGACTACTTTTGGCCTTCAATATTTGTTTCTCTCTGATAAAATTATCTGGAAAAACCATCCGAGCACACTGGAAGCTGACAGTTTAGTAGTGTGTTCCTGCTGTTGTACAGCTACTTGCCGGAGCTCTTTCATCTTGCAAAACTAGTGTCTGGGTTCTCTGTGAGACATTCTTTTTCCCCTGCCCAGAAAACACTGGACACGTTCCAGGACCCATTGAAGCACAAGTCTGGCCTCCAAGGCACCCATCTGACAGCCCACATGCAATTCTTGCCTGAGAAACACAGAATCAGGTCCTGTGTCCAGCAAGACCTGCACTGTCAGGGATAAGCTTTGGGAAACAATCTCAGAACTATCAGGCTGTAAGTTCTCCCTCCAGAATATAAATCCAATGCTTTTGATCCCAGAGAGGCACAGTTTTCTTCCCGTTGGAGTTCATCTAGAGCTCAGCTTTGTCTTAGAAACCCGAGGATGGTGATCTTCCTTGCCTCTAAACCACCATAGGCTTTCTTTAGTCACTCACTCACTCACTCATTCATTCATTCATTCATTCATTCATTTTAAAGATGAGGTTGCCTGAGTATGAACCCTGTATGCCTGCCTCTACCTCCCAAGTGCAGGAACTACCAGCAGGCACCCTGTCCTCTGTAACTACCAACATTGTCCTTATGGAAGCACTTGGAGTTGACAAACTCCTCTCCTGTGCTTTCTCACAGGCAGGGGCAGCAAATCTTCCTTGGGGATGAGGAAATAGGAGAGGAGTGTGCAGCCAGCAGGCAGTAGAGCCAGGCCAGACAGGATCCACTGTCCTCTGCTGCTCTGAGCCTTCTGTCACAGCCACAGAAGTGATAGGAAAGGGACACCGAAGCCACAGCCTAGTATTCTCACTTCGAAGGGACAGAGGGGAAGGAATGGATCGGTGTTTTTAGTGACTTCTGTTTCTAACTCACCGTAACACAAAAACACAAAGAAAATCCTTGCATGAGCTTATGCATATCTGAGGAGGGGAGACAACATGAGACACTGGAAGAACCAGTGATGCCTGGTTGATGGTGGACTGGTAGCTCCATGCGGATCTTGGAGAGAATTAAATTAGCAGTTGGCCCTGCTTCAGAGAATCTCTTGTAGACTTTAAATGAAGAACATGTTTAAACTATTAGTGGAGACAGAAAGCATTTCTGCTGCCCAAAATGATGCATCATCCTGGAGGCAGAAATTCATCACCTGGATGTAGCTTATGGCATTGCTATTAGGATGAGTTCATGCTGTGAGAAAAACTGTAATTATAGAAGCTCTGTGGAAGTGACCTTTCAAAATGCTCCTGGAACTGAAAGATGTGAAAAGGGTTTAGTGACATCACTAATATCCCTGCTGCTCTTTGTTTCTGTTTGTTCCATTCATTACAACTAATGATCCTCATGCAAAGAAATAGCAATATATCCAGACCTTTGAGATAGCTTATCAAGGAGTTCACGTCTCAGCTGACTACGTTCTTGTGTCGTTCTCCCACAACTTTGAGACTAATGCAGTAAAGTGTGTGTGAGTGTGTGTGTGTGTGTGTGTGTGTGTTAGTTTTATGTCAACTTCAAACAAGTTAGAGTTATCTGAAAGTAGGAACCTCAACTGAGTGAATGTCTCCATAAGTTTCAGCTGTGGGGCATTTTCTTAATTAGTGATTGATGGGGGAGGACCCAGACCATTGTGGGTGGGGCCATCCTGGGCTGGTGGTCCTGGGTTCTATAAGAAAGCAGGTTGAGCAACCCATGGGGAACAAGCCAGTATGCAGCACCCTCCATGGCCTCTGCATCAGCTCCTGCCTCCAGAATCCTGCCCTGTTTGAATTTCTGTCCTGACTTCCTTCAGTGATGAACAGTGATAATGAAGTATAAGCCAACTAAACTCTTTCCTCCCTGAGTTGCTTTGGTCATGGTGTTTCATCACAGTAATAGACTGTGATGTGTATCTGTGTGTGTGTGTGTGTGTGTGTGTGTCTGTATGGTGTGTGTGAATGTGTAGTGTGTGTGTCTATGTATGTGTATGTGTGTGTGTGTGAGAGTGTGTGTGTGAGTGTGTTGTGTGTGTGTGTGAGTGTGTGAGTGTGTGTGTCTGTGTCTGTGTGTGTGTCTGTATGGTGTGTGTGAGTGTGTAGTGTGTGTGTGTCTATGTATGTGTGTGTGTATCTGTGTGTGTCTGTGTGTGTGTATGTCTGTGTATGTGTGCATGTGTGAGCGTGTGTGTGTGTGTGTGTATGTTTGTGTGTGAGTGTGTGTGTCTGTGTCTGTGTGTGTGTCTGTGTGTGTGTCTGTGTGTGAGTGTGCGTGTGTGTCTGTGTGTGAGTGTGTGAGTGTATGTGTGTCTGTGTGAGTGTGTGTTTATCTGTGTATTTGTGTCTGTGTGTGAGTGTGCGTGTGTGTCTGTGTGTGAGTGTGCGTGTGTGTCTGTGTGTGAGTGTGAGTGTGCATGAATGTGTCTGTGTATTTGTGTCTGTGTGTGAGTGTGCGTGTCTGTGTGTGAGTGTGCATGTCTGTGTGTGAGTGTGTGTGAGTGTGTGTGTGTGTGAGTGTGTGTGTGTCTGTGTGTGAGTGTGCGTGTCTGTGTATTTGTGTCTGTGTGTGAGTGTGTGTGAGTGTGTGTGTGTCTGTGTGTGTCTGTGTGTGAGTGTGTGTGTGTCTGTGTGTGAGTGTGCGTGTGTGTCTGTGTGTGAGTGTGCGTGTGTCTGTGTGTGAGTGTGCATGTGTCTGTGTGTGAGTGTGTGTGTCTGTGTGTGAGTGTGTGTGTCTGTGTGTGAGTGTGTGTGAGTGTGAGTGTGTGTGTGTGTGTGTGTGTGTGTGTGTGTGTGTGTGTGTGTGTGTGAGCTGATGGCTCAGGAGCATCACTTCTCTTCTCTAATCGTCCTGGACCAGGTACTTTTGCAGAGGGCAGTGACACATACACACCTTTGTCTTGAGACTAAGCCACTGTCCAAATTTAAGGAAAGGAAACCCCACATGTTTTCCAGAAGTACAGCTGACTGTGTGACTTAAAAACAATTCTATTGGAGAAGAGGAAAACTTTTTTTCCCCTCTACCTTCTGAAACTCAGTGCCTGGAGTCTAGAAATTCCTTCGACACAAGACAGTAAAAAAACCAGGAGAAAGACACACAAATTTTGTTTGTTTCCTTAATGTAGCTTACCTAGAAAGAAATGTGAAGGACAAAGCATACAGCATTGAGGGTGTAATTCCATTTTGTTTTCTGCTTTTGAGTGTTTGCCTCATGAGTGTCTGTGTACCATGAGTGAGCCTGGTGCCCCAGAGGCCAGACCAAGGTGTTGGAGACCCTGGTGTTGGGAGTTACAGACAGCTGTGAGCCATCATGTGGGTGCTATAAACTGAACTTGGTTCTTCTGGAAGAGCAATCAGTGTTGTTAACCACTGAGCCACACTGCCCCTCCCCCATGTAGGTACTGTTTTTAACAAAGAATGACTCTTGGAAATGTCACAGGAAATATACGAGGGGATTTATAGAATGGCTAGATAGATAGATTCATTCTACTAGAGAACCCTGACTAGTATACCGCTTTTAGAAAGGAAATAGTTAGAAATAAAGGAAATCACTAGACTCCAATGACCCCAGTCAATGTTCCTATATTCTGTTTGTAAAGAAAAAAAAAAAAACAATTAAGCTTAGGGAGCCGTGAAGCTGGCCCTGAAGAAGCGATTGAATTGCTTCAGGCCCATCAGCCGAAAGAACTGAAAAGCGACGGCGCACGGGAAGAAGTTGCTCCTAAAGCCTTCTATCATTTGTGACAGGAGTTTGAAATGTCCCATTGGAAAAAGCACACACCAGGACTCTGACACCTACGTGTGGAGGTGCTCAGCGCTGCTGGGCAGGGGATCCTGAGAGGGAGGAGAAGTTTCCTGGCATTAGTCAGGGGAGGTGGCAAGGACACACGGGTGGCCTTCCAGAGGCGATCAAAGCGATCAAAGCTTAGGGACACTGATGAACAAAGCAGTGTTTGTTTCTCCTGAGGAATAAGCACTGAGGTAGCTCAGGGTGGTAAAGGTGCCTGGTGGCCTCAACTTGATCCCCCAAGCCCAAATGCTAGAAGGAAAAAAAATCAGTTCTCAAAAGTTGTTTTCTGACCTCCACACAAGCACTTTGTCACCCTTCCCCCACAAAACCCCAACTCTCCCACTATGCCCATTCATTCACTGACCACTCCTTACACCTTACACTATGCCCATTCATTCACTGACCACTCCTTACGCCTTACACTATGCCCATTCATTTACTGAGCACTCCTTACACCTTACACTATGCCCATTCATTCACTGACCACTCCTTACGCCTTACACTATGCCCATTCATTCACTGACCACTCCTTACACCTTACACTATGCCCATTCATTCACTGAGCACTCCTTACACCTTACACTATGCCCATTCATTCACTGAGCACTCCTTACACCTTACACTATGCCCATTCATTCACTGAGCACTCCTTACACCTTACACTATGCCCATTCATTCACTGAGCACTCCTTACACCTTACACTATGCCCATTCATTCACTGAGCACTCCTTACACCTTACACTGTGCCCATTCATTCACTGACCACTTCTTACACCTTACACTGCACCAGACAGCAGAGGCAGTGTTAAAAAGGCATGCCCTGATGTTCAAGGGCCTAAAGATCTAGGTAAAAGACAAACCCACAGTTCCAGGAGCACAACAGTGCAGAAGTATGCTGGAAGTGTGCTGGGATGGGATGGGATACTGGAGGGAGAGGTGGAAGGCAGAGACCTGGCCTCCCCAGGGAAAGCTGGAGGACAACTCAAAGGCCCCAGCAGCAAAGTCCAGGAAGTGAACAGACACACAAGGGCGTCCCCACTTCCTCTTCCAGTGCAGTGCTCCTATAGAAACTCATCACCAAGGGGAGCAGAGATGCTCGAATAACTGAAAGCCCAACTTCCCAGAAAACAACCTGTTAAGTCATTAATTCACCAAATTTGCTGTTTTATTTACATTTTGGGGTTTTTAATTACTTATGAATCTGTGGCCATTGTTCTTTCCATTAGGGCAGTTTTGTGTTTTTTCTTTTATCTTTTCATTTGTTTATTTGTGTTCTGCCTGCACGTGTGCCTGCAGGCCAGAAGAGGGCACCAGATCTTGTTACAGATGGTTGTGAGCCACCATGTGGTTGATGGGAATTCAACTCAGGATCTTTGGAAGAGCAGGGAGTGCTCTTAACCACTTAGCGATCTCTCCAGCCCCCGTGTGTTTTCTTGACAAGCTTTTATTTTGTCTTTATAGAGGTATGTTAATTTTTTCTTTTTTTTTTTAAGACAAAGTCTCAGTTTGTCACCTCAGATGGCCTCGAAATCAAGATCTGATGACCTTAATTTCCAGAGTGCTGCGATCAATCACTATGTGACACCAGGCCTGGCTTGGGGAAAAAAAGCAATTCTGTGTTTGTTTTAAAAAATAATTTATTTACATTTATTTTATGTGCATTGGTGTGAAGGTGTCAGATCATCTGGAACTGGAGTTCCATGTGGGTGCTGGGAATTGAACCTGGGTCTTCTGTAAGAGCAGCCAGGGCTCTTTGCTGCTGAGCCATCTCTCCAGCCCCCTGGGCTCTTTTTAATAGCAACAACATCAACAACAACCCATTTGTATTTACTTAGAAGCATTCAGAATGTTAACACAACAGCCCCCCCCTTTTTTAAATGTTTTATTCTTGCAATTTCAGAGTGGCATTCAGTTGAAACAACAATAATTACTTTATGTTGGGTATATTGGTGATGACTGAAGCTGAAGACAGCTCTGGGCCCCAGGTATAACTAATGTGTGCTGCGCATGAGTGAGAGCCAGCTTTACATTTTCTTGCCAGTCTGCATCTGCCATTCTGTGCCAGGCAAGGTTAGTACTAACAGGATGGTACTGTGCTAACTATAGAAGAAACACTGTACAGTTGAACCATCAACGACACAGCCTGATGTTTCATTTTCTTCTTTAAAAGGAGGAGTTGTGTGTGTGTGTGTGGGGGGGGTTGGCAGTTAAGGACTTTATGGACAAGAAAAAAAAAATCTGCTCTAAAAACTATTACCATTTTCCCTTTTTGTTATTTTTCTTCCCTTTTCAGCCTGGGTAACTCCCCTGTCTGCTGTGACAGGCTTCTCTAAGCAGGCAAGCATCAGCATCCCATGATGCCTTTCCCTAAGCTGGGCACCTTCTTGTGACTGTTTCTGTGTGCAGCACGCAGAGCTGACTCAGAACCTCCCCATTTCTCTGTAGCAGCAGCAATGAATGAACCCAGGTGATCTCGGACTTGGAGGGAGGAAACACTCAACAGTGGAAGGAGGCTGCAGGACTCTGGGATGCTGGGCGTCAATACCCTTCACTTCTGGGTTTCCATTTCTATTTAGTATCGGGCCTTGTTGTCTTTGTGGTGTCTTTAGATAGTCTATGTTTCATTAGTAGTTGTGGCCTGTCTTAGTTAACCTTCTTGCTGTGAAGAGACACTATGACCATGGAATTCTTATAAAGGAAAGTATTTAAGTGGGGCTGGCTTACAGTTTGGAGGTTTAGTTCATTGTTGTCATGAAGGGAAGCATGGTGGTCTGCAGGCAGATATGGTGCTGCAGAGGTAGCTGAGAGTTCTACATCAAGATGTGCAGGCAGCAGGCAGAGAGGAGAAAGAGAGAGAGAGAGAGAGAGAGAGAGAGAGAGAGAGAGAGAGAGAGAGAGAGAGAGAGAGAGAGAGAGACTGGGGGTCTAGCTTGAGCATTTGAAACCCCAAAGCCCATCCCCAGTGACATAAATCCTCCAAGGCTACACCTACCCCAACAATCCCTATCAAGTAATGTCATTCCCCAATGATCCAGAATTTAAATATATGAGCTAGTGAGCACTTGAGATACCTGAGAAGCTGACTGAGGCATTTGGTTACTGCTTCTCCTGGCAAGTCTGCACAAAGATGAATGTGCCTGGCTTCTCAAACTCTACTCAAAATTCAAATATGATTTTTATGATCAAAACAGCACTTACTTCTTACAAAAATAATACATTTACACAGATATCTTTGAGGTCAAAGCTTTTGTCAACATTTTAGCATATTTGTTATTATTCTGCCAATTTTTTTTTAAAATTCTGCCAGTTTCTTACTTTGTACATTAATTTGATCAGGCCAACTTTTCTAATAATTTAATAAATGTAATTTAAAACACAATATGATTGCTTCTACAGTTTCTGTGAAGTCTCATTTTGCTGGATTTTTAAAAAAGAACTTGCAGACTATTTTAAAATCATTAAACCTAAGTTGTATCTTGACTATTTTGTATTTATAGTCAGTGAACATCAAGCCTGAGGCACTGGCTCTAATAAGCATTCTGCTAAAATTTTCTGGACATCCTTGAGAAAGGAATTCAAGGTAGGTAGCCAGAGGAAAGAACTCAAGGCAGGAACCTGGAGGCAGGAACTCAAGGAAGGAACCCAGAGGAAGGAATTCAAGGCAGGAACCCAGAGGAAGGAACTCAAGGTAGGTAGCCAGAGGAAGGAACTCAAGGAAGGAACCCAGAGGCAGGAACTGAAACAGAGACCATGGAGGAATTCTGCTTACTAGCTTGCTCTCCAGGCTTACATTCAATTACCTTTCTTATATCTCCCAGAACTTCCTACTGGGAGGTGATTCTACCCACAATGGACTGGGCTTTTCCATATCAAACATCAAGAAAATGTTCCTGTAGACTTGCCTACAGGCCAATCTGATGGAAACGTTTTCTCAGTTGAGAGTCTCTCTTTCCAGATGATGATGGCTTGTGTCCAGTTCAAGACCATATCACCTACAGTCAAGGTGGATCTTCCTAACCTAACCTAAATAATCCTTCATATTTGAGTCAGGAGGCTTGTTTCCTAGGTAACTCTAGATCCTATATTGATGGTCAATATTATCCATCATGATGCCCTTCCAATATACACACACTCCCACCACCCTGAAACCAACAGATGGTGCCTTCTTTGGGCTTTACAGATGCAATTAAATTAATTGTGATGGAGAGATTATACTGGATTATCCAGATAGCACAAACATCATCACAAAGTCTTTAATGAGGGACCTAAAATGACCGAAGGAGACACAAGCCACAGTTGTGGGAAAGCCTGCCGAAGGTAAGAAATACACTCACAATGAACAAGTCCTGCTGACACCTAGACTCCTGCCCAGGAAAACCCGATTCAGGACTTGTAATTCCCAATCATCAAGAGGTGTTTGTGATGTTTAGAATGCTCATGTGTGGCAACGGTTTCATCAACCACAGGAGATGATTGTGGGCATGCTAATACTTCCTGTCATCTGGATCTTCTTCCTGTCTGTGCCTAGGATTTTACAGCTAGGCCTGAGATGACGGGTTGTTTTCTGGGAGAACAAAAAAGTATTGCCTGGACCCCTGAGACAATATCTCCCAACCTCTTTCCCTACTCCTCTAGACCCACCAGGAACCAGAGAAAAGGCCAGTAGCAGAGCCTCTATATTTTATATCAGTGTTCTCTGTTTTGGGATATTTGATTAGACTGTGATTGGTTTAATAAAAAGCTAAAGGGCCGATAGTTAGGCAGAAGGTATAGCAGGGACTTCTGGACAGAGAGAGAGCTGGGAAGAAGGGTAAAGTCATCAGTCACACGAGGAATAAGCAGGGTGGGCAAAGTGGAGATGCGGTAACAAGTGTGTGTGTGAGTACATAGATTAAAAAATGTGGGTTAATTTAAGTTCTAAGGCCTAGTTAGAAACAAGCCTAAGCTAGGGATGAACGTTCATAATTAATAAATCTCAATGTCATTTTTTGGGGAGAGGGAGCTGGTGGTATAGAGAAATCGGTCTACATTTTCCTCAAAAGTCACCAAATATATCTTGGTCATTTCAGTGAAGCCATTATGTTCTCCATCTCACCCTTCTAATTCCCATCTCCAGCCATGCCTGACTGTATTTCCCCAAGAAGCTCATTAGTCAGGATATGCCGCTAAGAAATAGCACTAAAGGATTCAGATAGAAAATGGTCATCCTTGCAAAATGTGTAATGAGCTACATGTACATCCCAGAAAATTAAGCTCTGCACACACACCCCTCCTTTCCTGGAAGGGTTCACGTTATGTCCCCAGCAATCCCTTGAGACAGCTAGGTGTCCAGCCTCGAAATGCTTATAAGATAAAGTGATTCTTCAGTCACTTAGCCACAAGAGCCAGAGGTCAAGCTCTGTCTCCAGAGACTCAAAGGTGGGGCGGCACTCCCTGGTGGAATAGGTCACTTCAGGGGTGTGGTTTCTAGAAGAAATACAATGCCCCTTACTGGTTCTATCCTGAGATGCCCTGTTTGAACTAAGGTGTTTGGGGGCTGGTACTTCTCAACCACCAAGAAGTCTTGAGAGAAGTCAGATCAGCACCCCCCACCACCACCTCTGATCCCAGCCACCCTCCTCCCCTGCGCCCACCGTCCTGCCTTCTGTAAGGAGGGCCACAGCACTCCCGTGAACTGCTGCAACTTTTCCTCCTCAAGCCTCAGGACAAACTCCAGAGTCCACAGGCGATATGGATGTGGGGACAGGATTCAGAATGTTGTAGCAGGTTTTTTTTTTTAAACCCACAAGAAGAAGACTTTAAAAAGACAGTATTTGGGCCCAGCATGGAGATGCACAACTGTAGCCCCAGTACTCAGTGGGTAGAAATGGAAAAATCAAGAGTCCCACAAGATTCCTGTCACAAAGCCCCCCAAAATAAAACAACAAACAAGCAAAACCAAAAACAGAGAACAGCAATAAAAAAAAATGTCCCTTTGAGAGTTCAAATTTACTTTCTCACACATCCAATTTTACTAAGTACTGATCAACAGGGGAAAATCTTTCTGTGAAAAACATGGCTGACAGAAGACATGGGTCTCATAATCAAAGAAAACATGAAACATGCAGATGTTAAAAGATAAATTTAGGCGCATGAAATTCTAATGAGCTTACATAGTTGCGCTGTGATTCATGAACTGGGCAGCACCCGATGACAGGTGGATCTCTGCTTCCAGACAAGGGGTAAGAAGGAAGAGTTTTCTTAGATTTTCTTAGAAGCAAGGAAAAGAAAAAATGATCACAAGAGTGAAAAGTCCAGAGAGAGGTATTTTTCAACCTGTGGGTCATAACCCCTGTTCAAGCATCTATCTCCAAAAATATTTACATTACCACTCATAACTGCAGCAAAATTAGTTATGAAGAAGAAACAAAAATAATCAAATGGCTAGGGGTCACCACAACATGAGGAGCTGTATTAAAGGGTCACAGCATTAGGAAAGGTGAGAACCACTCACTGATGCTGATACTGACTTGGGTAATTTGCTTCTAACAGAGCCTAAGGTTTTGACCTCCCTGAGCCCAAACTATTATCACCCAATTAATTTATTATTAACCTGGGAAAAATAGACAGTGAAAGGAGGGTGGAGGAGAGAATGAGGCATGGGGAAGATTAAAGCTGAGGAAAGAAACCCTGGACAGAAAGCAAGCTCAGTACAGCTTCTGTCTCCATCCTTTAGTCTGAAGATTCTACACACAGGCTGTGGCACAAGAGAACATTTGAAATCGTTATACTGGATCCTCAAGGGAGAGAAGTATACAGGACCATTCTCTTACAAGACCGGGCATATCTGACAGGCAACTGTAGATCTATTCAAACCAGAGTAGTTAGGCAATCACTGACCTCCTTCTGCCCCGTTCTGCCACACCAATCCTGACAACATTGCCTTCGAGGGGGCTGAGGCCAGAGAAAGTTTAAGGAATGTGGGTGCCCTGAGGTCTGGAAACAATTTCTGTCACATGTATGCATGTATGTATGTGTGTGTATGTATGTATGTGTATACATGTGTGTCTCTCTGTGTGTATCTATGAATGTATGTGTGTATATGTATGTGTGTGTGTGTCTGGGTGTGTATGTATGTATGTGTGTGTATATATGTGTCTCTTTGTTTGTGTATGTATGTATGTATGTATGTATGTATGTATGTATGTGTGTATATATGCATCTGTGTGTGTGTGTGTGTGTGTGTGTGTGTGTGTGTGTGTGTGTGTGTGTTTCCTTCCTGAAGTCGGCTGAATTGCCCACACCTGAATGATCAGGAATCAACTTGTTTGGTCTCTACCAACATGCCAACCAGTTACCATGCTGGCAGAATTTATAATGTTGTTTACCACCTGTGATACAGTTCTTCCCTAAGGTAATGTGAAATATAGTCATAGAAAGGGAGGAAGAGCCAACAGGTGGATGGGGAGGGGGGACAGAGGACAAGTCAGGGCAAGCAAAGGGATGGGAAGAAGAGCTAACAGGTGGAAATGGAAGGTAGCCGAGTCCAGGATGTGGCCTCATCACGAGACTGTGGATCTGTCTATCTGCCATCTCATTCACATTCCCGTTTATTCTCAGGACAGTGATGGTGCATTTCACTCCATCTTCGACTTATTGTTTTTCTATTATGCTTACTCATTTTATTTTACATGTGATTGTTTAGCCTGCAGGTATGTCTGTGCATGTGTAGTGCCAGAGAGGGCATCCGGTTTCCTAGAACTGGAATTACAGATGTTGTGAACCCCTGTGTAGGTGCCGGGAATAGACCCTGGGTCCTTTGCAAGAGCAACAAGCACCCTTAACCACTGACTCATCCCTGGAGCCCTTCATCTTTTATTTTGTTTATGGTTTATTGATGAGCATCAATGGGCATGACAGCAGAGTCCCCACCCCTACGCCAAAGTGCTGGTGCATCTGTTGTCAGTTAGACAGAAATGAATCGACTGCCAAGACACATCTGAGGGGAGGCACGTGTTTGTTCTTCACTTGAGTCACCAGAGATTGCCAGGGCCTCCTTCCATCGTCCTCTCCTTGGTTGAAAAACAAGTACTCACCAGAGATGGGTGCCAGTTAACAACAAAGAGGAGGTTTAATCTGGAATTTTTCCTTTCCTACCTTCAGATTCAATTGCTTCCACAGTGTATCAGTCTGCTGTGATTGCCTAAGTCAAACATATAGACAGAGGCCATGCAGTTATGCCCTGTGTCAAGCTTCCCTATGTCACCAGGCAAGAGGTCAATGACATTCACCACACAGCCAAGCTGTGCAGCAGGCTGTGCCATCCAGGCCTGTGGCGCTGTACTCTGATAGCCCACAAGGACTACATTGCCTGAAGACCCTTCTCAGAATGGTCTCTGTCCTTAAGCAACACATGAAGGTATTTGTGAAGATTACGTGTGGACCTGGGGGGAAGGGAAGTGGGGAAAATGTCAAAACAGGCCTTCCCTTCTAAATGCTGTTGGACATGGGCTCAGACAGGCAGTGGTCCCAGGGCGCACTGCAAGAGATGGAGGTCAGGAAGCTTGATTGAAGACGCCTCAATTTGGATTGGCTGAAGCTACATTCAGCTACTCCTGAAGTAAATTTCGCTCTTGCCTTAGTCAATGTTCTGGTGGTGTGAAGAGACACCATGACCACAGCAACTCTCACAAGGGAAAACATTTTATGAGGGCTAACTTACATTCAGAGGAAGCATGGCAGCATGCAGTCAGACATGGTGCTGGTGAAGTAGCTGGGAGTTCTATATCAAGATCCACAGGCAGCAGAAAGAGAGCAAGACACTGGACCTAGTTTGGACATTTGAAACCCCAAAGCCCACTCCCAGTGACATACTTCCTCCAACAAGGCCACACTTCCTAATTCCTGTCAAATAGTGCCACTCCCTAATAACCAAACATTCAAATCTACAGGCCTATGGGGACCATTCTATTTCAAACCACTACACCTTCTGTCCTTCCTACAACCATATTGATTACACTTAGAGGTCCAGCTGGCAGGTGTGGTTACAAAGATGAGGGTGGGGGTCAAGAGTGACTCCTGTTCTTGGATTGATTCTACCTCTGAAAAATCTACTCTGTTACTCTTCATGGACACATCTTACGTAAGCAGTTGACATTGCTTTTCAAAGTGTGGATCTTGTGCTAAGCAGAAATAGAATAATAAGTCAATAATTCTTTGGCTTAAATTTCTGCAGCTCTATACACTGAGGAGACTGCAAGGGAGGAGAAACACAGTAGCCAAAATGGTAGATGGGGATAAATCAGTGAGCTCATTTCTAGAGGGAGAAAATGGGAGGTGAAGGCTTTTATAACCTTACTCCCATGCTTTGTCTCTGGGCTTGGATGAGAAAAAACTATAGTGACCTCCAAGGGGATTGAATTTATCACATCTGGTCAAAAAGCTACCCAGTAGTTTAGATATTTTCAAATGTGTCAATGCCCCTCTGAGCAGGTAGCAGATCACATGCCTCTTCTGCTCCATACTCCCCCACTCCTTCCAGAGCCAGTCCCTGCCTCTACCTCCCGTGGCAGCCAGTTTTATTATTGCTGTGACCAAAGTACTAGAAAGAACAACTTAAAGGGCAAAACGACTTATTTTGACTCATGCCATTTGAACTCAAGGTTCAGTCCTTGGTCACATGGCATTTGGGCTGACATATCATCATGGTGGTGGATGGTAGAAAGCCATTCTCTTCATGAAAGACAAGGAAATGAAGATTAGTGATAAACAGGTAGGTAAGTAGATCAGTAGATAGGTAGACAGATATATGATAGATATAAATGATAGATAGATGATAGATAGATAGATAGATGATAGATAGATAGATGATAGAGATGAGTTACCAAAAACTTACCTCCAGTGACCTACTTCCTCTAAATATGCCCATCTCCCAAGTTCCCACCTTCTCAAAATAGATCCACCAAACTGGGGACTACCCCGACAAATCAAGCCCATGGAGAACATTTCCTATGGAAACCATAGCATCCTTGTAACTCCTGCAGATGTCCTCCATTCCACCACATTTGCCACAGCTCAACAACATTCTTCTTTGCCTGCACCTCTGTCCATATTTGCTCAATGAATCTTTCTGCACCATGTTTTGTGCAACCCTGAGTTAATCTTTCTTTAGCATGAATCTGATCATAGTCTTCCCCTAAGTTCTGACGAAGAGCCCTAGCACCCCAGTTTTCCCTCTGCTTCATCCGTTGCTGTAACTGCCCTTCCTAGTCCCCCACCCCTCAAATGTCTGAGACTTTCTGCTGCCAATTATCTTGCTTTTCTTCCATGGTTTTGGGCTTGCCACTGCCCCTGCTTAGTGTTCTTTTCCCCTTTGGTCCACGAAACTCTGGCCCACCCTCAGATGTCACTTGGGACACACAGTTTCTTCCCAGAACTGGAGCCTGCTGTGACCTGCACGGGGAAGGCAGCAAGGGCTGTTCCTTGATCGGTATGAAAATTTAAGTGAGTGTATGCAGAGAAAACTGCTCAGAAGACTGGAGGTAATTCTGAAATAGCGGCCGTTTGGACCACCATGGAATTGCACAGGCTTTAGCGTTGGTTCTGCCAATCAAGGTCTAGGATGCTCTGCAATTCACTCAGCTTCTCTGTCTGTGCTTGTCAATCCCCAGGCATGCTAAATGCATGCTCTGCCACTACAGTTCACATGTTCCCCCACTGAGCCATGCTCTGGTTTTCTTGGGTGACTGAAAATATCGAGTAGGGGAGTATAGTGGAATATTTAAATTAAAAAAATGCTACATAACTATAAAGAATTCCTGTGTACTACATTCCTTTTATTGTTTTTTTTTTTCATTCCTCCTGCCCACCAAAGCCTTGGCAATTGTAAAGCTATACATACAATTGTTTTACTATGTAACAATAACTCCTAGTACATCATACAGAGTCTCCTCAAAGCCCTTGCTCCACTATTCTCTCATTGGATATTTGTAAATGTGATAGGATGCTGTGATTTGAATATGAAATGTTCCTCACATGCTCCTGTGCTTTGGCTATTTTGTCGCTAGCATGTATCACTGTTTAGGAAGGACCTTTAAGAGGTGGAAACTTGCTGGAGGAAGTGAGTCACTAGAGGATGGTCTTAAGGTTTTACATCCTGTCTCCATTTTCTGCCTGCTCGCTGCTTCTTGACTGTGGATGCAATATGACCAGCTATAATTGTCACAACACAGTTGTCACATGCCTCCCCTGATGGGACAGATTGTGTCCCCTTAAATTCTAAGCCAAAATAAATTCCTCTTCCATTAAGTTGCTTCTCGTCAACTGTTTCCTGGCAGCAGTTTGCCCATCTTTTAATTAATAGGACCGAAACCTAGAGGTTATGGGATGCACCCACAGCTTTATCAAAGCTTTGGGGAGAGGGGCTGCCAGGCTTCTGTCCCAAGGTCACTGCTCAGATTTCACCTCTGGATTGGTCCATCTCCTACAACCCCAAACATCGCACAAACACCACAAGCCTTAGGTAACTACACACTTTCAACTTCAGAGAAAATATCATCGAAGAAAATGCTTGTACCATGAAGATTTAGGAAACACAAGTCAGGTTCTTCTGTGAGTACCGAAGCACTCAGGCATGCGAAAGACATCAAGAATAAACAAAATGAAAGTTTTAAAAAAAGAAGAAAAGAAAAAAGGAAAACAAACCCAAACCAAACCTTTCATTTCAGAAGCCAACTAAGAAAAAAAAAAAACAATTGAAATTCTATATGGAGGTAATAAAAATATCTTTTATTATCCTCGATAGACAGATTGTAGATGTGCTACATGTTAATTTACTGTCAATTTATTCATTTTATATAATCTCCTCCAGTCAAGGTGGATTTAATTCCATTTTTGTCTTGTGTACTTCCTTTCGAGGCTTGGTAATTTCTTTTCTATTTTTATCCATTCCACTTTTGCTTCCTGTCAATTTTTATATCAAAATCTGCTTCAGTTCCCTTTGGCGAGGTGCAGTAATAAAAATATTCCTCGTGCTCGAATGTTTAAATTTGCCATTGCACTCTAAAACCGTTCCTTGTCTGTGCCAATGGTGAAACATCAGCTCTTCCACCTGGCGTTGCTCCCAGACTGGCAGAAGGCAGAAACCTGATTTTATAAGGGTTCTTCATCATTGTCTAAAGTTATCTCCTTCCTCCCACCAATTGACTATGTACTGAGCACCTACTATGTGCTAGACACTGTCTGTGATGGGAATACAACTGGGGATAAAGTTGAGACGGTAATAACCAGTGTCTGGTACATGACAACGGCACGGCACATGTATTCTTAGGAGGAGGGGACCCCTGCTGTCATCTGAGGAGTGGGGGAACCCGGACCCACACTAGTCTCTTGAAGTCACCGGCTGCTTCTCTTAGCTAGAGGACTGGCACAGAGATAAACATAGTCAGTCACGCATTGAGGCCTTTCTATGGCTGCAAGTTCAAAGGACACTGAGCCAGGAGACCTAGAAGTCAGTGCCAGCCAGGGACCCTGCAGGGTACAGACCACAGGCACAGATGCAATCCTTTACTTTCCCACCCCTCAGGGCATGGATCAGTTCACATGGAAGCTATTCAGAGCTCAGGCTCTGAAGCCAAACTCCTTGGATTTGAACTCCAGCTCTGCCATTCAGCACCATGTGCTACTGGTGATTTATATAGTCCCTGGCACTTGATTTCTTCACTTGCAAAGAATATACATATATATATATATATATATATATGTATATATATATATATATATATTAGTAAGAAACTGAGTTGACCCGTGTAAGTACTGCTCAGGACAGTGCTGGGCACACACAAAGCATTGTGTTTGTTATTATTATCCTTGGTTTTGTATTTTCACAAAGCAGAAGCATAGGTCCCACAGCTAGGCCACCATTGCTACGCTGTTTCTGTGGATATGTGCAGAGGCTTCAGGCACCACAGGAGGGGTGAAGCTGGGGAATGTATCTGGTAGCAAACACAGTGCACCACCTTCTAGCTGCCTCCCATACCTGTGAAGGACCTTAGTCTCTCACCAAAGCAGGATTTCTCACACTGCAGGAAAGGGACAAAACTGTAATTTTCTCACAGAAAACATTATGGGAAATTTGCGAAATCAGGGTGGTGACTTTCAAATAACCAGTTGATATGAGCCAGAAGAGGACTTTGAACCCGGATATGTCCAACTTCAGATGTCTGCTTTCCGGATGTCCATCCATGTTGCAAGATGACAGCTAGATACCTATATACTGTTTGTGTATGTAGTCACAGAGGAAAAGAACTGACAGAATAAATGTGTGTGTGTGGGGGGAGTGATGTATTAGAGAGGTTTACAGGTTGTAGTCCCACTAGTCCAACAATGGCTGTCTACAAACAGAACATCCAAGAATCCAGTAGTTGTCCAGCCCACGAGGCTGGATGTCTCAGCTGGACTTTAGTATGTCTGGAATCCTGAAGAAGTTGGCTCTAATGCCAGTGAAGGGAATGGGCTTTCCAGGGAGGGTGAGAGCAAGCAGGCAGGAACTTCCTGCTTCCTTCTTCCATGTCCTTTATACAGACTGCCAGCAGAAGGTGTGACTCAGATCAAAGTTGGGTCTTCCCATCTTAGAGGATTCGGATTAAAAATACCTCACAGGTGTACCCAGCTGCTTGGGTTTTACTTCATACTATGCATACTATGTGTGCATTAAACATTTAAATATACAGTATATATTTATTATATAATATAAATATATTATATTTAAATATACAATATATTTATTATATTTAACATATTATCATAATATAATTATATAGAGAGACACGTGCATACATGTCACCTTGAAGCATGGTAGAAGATACGGAAAGCAGACATTGAACTCCAGGAATGCACTTGGAATCCACGTCATTAGATCACACCTGTGCATAGTATGAGGCACTGAAGGCTGTGCAGGGAGTCATATGGTGTCCTGCGCTACCGTCTCGCCAGCAAGAACGACGTGGCACACTCAGGATCCTTCTGCAGTAAAGCTTTAATGCTCTTGAGAGGGAGAGCATAAGCTTACAGGAAAGAGAGACCCCAAACACACAAAACCCATCCCTTATATAGGCTAGCAGCCTCTGCCTTGGACGTGTCACCCCCTGACTGGCTGCTGCTCATCGGCCCATATGACGCCACGGGAGAGGCAGGGACCCAGGGTTTGACAGTTACCCAGCGCATGTGCATCTCTCCTGTCTACCAACGGTACTTGTAACGGCTCCCTACAATATGGTCTCTCTCTGACCAGATAAATCTAAGATAAAAATTACCAACATCTTGTTATTTGCTACTTTGCCACTTTCTCACAACACAGATGCCCTTACAGGGTTTATTCAAATGGAGCACAGTCACTGGTTCAACCCACAAAGGACCCCCAGCAGCCATGATAAGCCAGGCACTGTCTCAGGCACTCAGGTATTTAGCCATGAGCCAAACATATAAAATAACATTAGGAGCTTATATTTGCTGCTGTGCGTGAGGACAGTAATGAGCAGACTGACTCCAGGTATGATGGATGCTGTTGCAAATGGATACAGGATTATTTCACACCCAGGTTCACACCTGACAGTTCACTGTGCTAGGGATACAACCTACGTCCTTCTGGACCCTGTATGATGGTGATCCATCTTCATTCCAACTTCAGCTCCTCCCATCTTTCCCTCCTTCAGTCATCGATAGTGACCCTGGCCTCCTTTTCATCCCTCAATGCAGACATCCCCATCCCTTTTCAGCTACTCCCTCTTTGGAGGGTATTTTCCCCAAATCTCCTCCCATGGCTTTAGCTTTTTGAGTGGTCCATTTAATTTCCTTTTTCCACTAACGCATCACTCTGTAAAGAGTTTTCACTGATTCTACCAACTACCTTTATTTTGTTGTTCCTTCTCTTTGCAACACTGATCTTTATCTGAAAATGTCCGATTCCTCTGTCCGCCTTTTCTCTTCTTCTCCTGCATGCAGTTTGTCAGGCTGCAGGGACAGGATCTCTGACCCGCTCTCACTCACACCCCCAGAGCCTAGAGCCCCACTGAACACAAGGCAGGTTTTGTTTGTTGAGCAAATGAATGAAAGCCCCCAAAACACAATAACCAAGAGAGAACTCTGACAATTAGCAACTAACTTTCAAACCACTGTTCTTTAAACACCCAGAAAACGAAAATGTTAGGAATCAATGAACAGATGATAACACTGGAATAGATAGTATATTTAGACTTCAGACTTGAAAGACTCTGAGATTGGAGTTGATCTAGAAAGGCAGGGTCAGGATCACAGTCTATGAGCTAAGGGAGATCTGTAAACCGCATCTCCATCCTGAAGACCAGAAAGTAATTGATATTCTGGGGACCCAGCTAACATGCCTGCTAGATGTCAAAATAAATCCAAAACAGCATAAAGAGCCAAGGACTGTTTTTGTTTTTCCTGGCACAACTTATTTACACATTTTTCTCTACCTGGAACAAAATATGAAGTGAAGATACATAACTGAAATTTCAAAGGAGCCTTGCATTTTGAGGGGAGCCAAAGCACTCTGGAGGTGAAAGATTTTTTTAATAACATTTTTTAATAGTATAAGCCTTTGTTCAAACAGTTCTCATGAAGAACACAGTTACATGTAGGAGAGATGAAGGTACAAGTGGCATGGACAGATACAGGGATTCCTCTTCCCACAAAGCTGGTCACCTCTTCTACACAAAGACATAGTGGGACCCACAGACCTGGTCTAACCCTTCTATTTCACAGGCTGTGAGAAGGAGAATGGCAGCCATAGCATAAAGACAAGCAAGGAAAGGGTTTACCTAGCATGTGTGAGGCCCTAGGTTCAAGAGCTAGCACTTATCTCCTTGGGTCTGATGATGCAGCTCAACGGTAGATCCAGCACATGGCCAGCCCCAACACACAAACAGGCTGCCCAACACTATTCAGTACCAACCACGCAAGCCTCCCAAAACTCCCTCAAAGCAAAGAGGAGAGATACAGATTGATGTCACCTTACTCTCCCAGCAATGACTGGGGTCATTACTCCATACCTGTGTTCCTTCAGTCAATGGGAACTTGACTGAAGTTCCCATTGTGCAATGACCAGGCTCAGTGCTAGGCTCTGAGGAGACTTGTATAAAATGGTAACTAGAAGCACTTATACTTTGAGAATAAACTAGCAGTTACTAGATAGCATGATGCTGTGAAAACATGAGCAGAGAAAACAGTTGGTGGTTCCCGAAAGTGTTGCCTTCTACATGCATACCCCTGTGTAGGGCCCATTCACATTGGCTGTGGCCACTGAGAGAGCAGCCAGCATGGGGTGTGGTGAGAATTGAAAAGGGCTCCCATCATGGTCCAAGTCAAAACCGGTCATAATGAGAAAGGAGAAAAAGGGCGGAGGATAGCTTCAGCTATCCACTAGCCCTCACCAAAGCTCCTTACAGGGAATGTTCCATCCTCGTTCACAACTGGATGGGTGACTGCAACAGAAGACCTGCTCCCATTTAGTCCCAGCCAACTCACAAATAAAACAATCATGTTTGGTCATTTAGATTGCTTGAAGTCAGTATGCTTAGGACTAGGTATATGACAATAAAACCACAACCACATACACTTTCTAAGAAGACAACCTCTTACACTAAAATTAATGTCAGTCTGGAGTTTTAATTTTGATTAATCTGCTATTCCAATGTCAGACAGTTTTGCTGTTGTTTGTTTGTTTTGAGACAGAACCTCACTATGTAGCCATGGCTGGTCTGAAACTCAATAGGTCTCAAATCCACACACAGCAGTTCTCCTGCTTCTGCCGCCCAAGTGCTGATATCGCAGGTGTGAGTCATCACGCCCAGGTGTGAGAGCTCTTTCTTACATCAGGACTTCAACATGGTACAGATGGATGTAGATGATGCTCAGTTTGTTGTGTATGTGCACATTTACCCACATGCGAAAGAATAATCAATAGGTGACTACTGAGGAAGGAAGGGTGCCAAGCAGAACCGGTAAAGAAAGGAGAGCCTGAAGAGACAGCTTAGCAGTTGAGAGCACTTGATTGAAGCATATGTCTAATTACCAATAAAAATCAGGAGTCAGATATGGAGGTAAAAAACATAAAAGATCAGAGAAGCAGATGAGCAGCCACAGTCACTTCCTACCTCTTCAGCTCCTCAGGCCAAAAGGAGCCTAGATAATGATGCACAGTTTAAGATATACGGGATGAGGATAAAATATGGGTTATATGCTCTATTTTGGGAGAAGTCACTTACACGAGAAACCAAAGACCCACAAATTCCCTCTCCAAGGATCCACATTCAGGTTGCTCCTTGACCCTGCCGGAACCAAGAGCGTGAGCTGGGGTCGGGAACCCCAGACCTAGCCTCCCATGGGTCACATCATCGGCATCTGTGCTCATGCCCTCAGTGGGCATGGTCAGTGCAACAAGTAAGGGTGGGATAGATATCTCACTACACCTACATCCCCTCTCTGCCCTACCTTATCACTTCCTGTTTCCTCTCTGTACAGACCTCCAGACCTCTATGGTAAACTAGTGGCTAACTCCAACCTCTGATTCTAAGCAATCTTTGTCAGAACACAAACAAAATAACACACAACACTTGATACTCTTGCAGAAGACCCTAGCTCTGTTCCCAGCACCCACATGGCAGCTCACAACTGTCTGTAACTCCAGACCCAAGGGAGACAGCATATTCTTCTGGTTTCCAAAGACAACAGGCATGCAATGCCATGCACTCACATATATGCAGACAAAATCACTGACACACATTAAATAAAGATAGATAAGTCTTTAAAAGTCAAAGGAAGAGGAGAGGAAAGAAAACCTGAAAATAATCTCTAAGAGAAAAATCTGTTTTACACAGTTTTGACTGACATAAATTGATTATCGTGTCTAGTAAGAAAGTCCATCTGGACAGGCAGCTTAAGCAAGCTGATGGAAGAGTTTCAAATGAAAAAATATAAACCATGGGAGTTTTCCAGGAGCTTGCATAACAGGGTCTCTGGGCATGAGTGACAATGTCACCCCACTGAGATCACCATCATATCATGGTTGACCCATCTTCCCCACCACAGTGATACCCGCTGATTTTAATGGTCCCTTTGCCCTAACATTTTTTAATTTTTTTAAATTTTGTTAGTGTAAAATTAGGTTATTTAGGCCAGTGAGAGGGCCCAGTAGGTAGACATTTACTGCCAAGCCTGATAACCTGAGTTCAATAGATATTTACCGCCAAGCCTGAGTTCAATCCTCAGGACCCACATGGTAGGAGAGAAATGACTCCCTCAAGCTGTCCTCAGACCTTTATGTGTATGTTACTGCATGCATGTGCTCTCCCTCATAAATAAATGTAAGGTTAAAAAAAATTGATGATGTATAAACAATCATTTCCACACTGTGCTTTCCTCAATACCTAAATGATGAAAAACAGAAACCCCAATGGGATTGAAAGACTCCCCACTCAAGGTTAATAGCTTAAGGCCTGGCTTAGCAATGGTAACGCCATTTTGCAAGGCTTCCACATAAACAAGTAAAAGTACAGGACAAGGTCAGTACTCACAGGCTGCCACATCTGGCCTTGGGAAGGGAGCAGAGAGTTCGGAGAAAAACCCAAACATGAGCTAAGTCAGCTATTATCAGATCCCCAAACACGTAACAGACTTGTCCTCGGATGACTCAGTGCCTTATTTGAGCTGACCAATGGGACCCCTGTAACTATGCATCTTGCTTCTGTACCCATGCTTTTGCTACCCTGCCCTATAAAAGTCCCTCTCCCCAGCCTGTGGGCGCGCAAGTCCTCTGAGAGACTTTGTCGCCCACAGGTACCTGTGTATCTCAAATAAACCTCTTGCAGTTTGCATCCGTGGTCTCGGCTTGGTCTTTGGGTCCAGGGGTCTCTTCCTGGAGGGAAGTCCTCTTCTGGGGTCTTTCAGGATAGAGACGTCCAGTTACTCGAGGCACAAATCTCATTAGTGTGGACTCTTCCAAAGACCCCTTCGGTCAGAAGTTTATGATTAGTATGGTGAGGCAGCTCTAATTTGGATCAGGGAGAGCTAGCAGATGGGCGATTTAGAGTTAATTCTCATCATAAAAACCCTTCGGGAATCTTCCAGAGCCACGGGAAGCTCTGTCTCAGAAGCTGGGCAGTAACAGTTCATGCTTAACTATGCAGCAGCAGATGGTTCATTCTTCTCCCAATGGTTCTTCACATCCCAACTCCATGGAATGGCAAGTTTATTCCCTGGGAAACCAGAGTGAAGCGAGCACTATTTGGCTAAAAATGCTCGTGACAGAACCCAACAACACAGAGCTGGATTTGGGTTTTTCCATGTCTTTTATGGAATTAATTTTACAGCTCTGGATATGTAAACATGAAATGCGCCTCCTCGTTTATTTCACTCTCTGCCTTCTTGCTGACACAGGTGGGTACGTTCGCACCAGCGCACACAGACATAGTGCCAGCACTGGGCAATCCTGCTCACTGACGCTGGGCACTACACAACCCTTGCAATAGAACTGGATTTCTGCTGTGTGGATACTCATGTGGGGCTCTGTCAAGCAGTGCTGACTGCTCTCTGTGCAGCCTGGGAGATTTGCTGTGGTGCTGGCTAGGAGGTAGAATTCAGGGCCAGAATCTAAACTCTTCTTTGCAGATTGGTGTTAACTTTGACGGGCAAGTGCTGTCCTCAACCCTTAACACACAACTTTGTAAATTGGGAGAAAGAGACGTCTTCCTTGAGTCAGCTAAATGAGTATGCCAGGGAGTGATATTCCCATCAACAAAGCAGGCAACCATGTAGCTACCTGTTATAACCAGAAACTCTGGGACATCCTGAGTAATTATAAACCACACTCACACCACTCTGATTGCAAAAAGGCAGAAATGTCTCTTTTTGTTTTTGTTTTTGTTTTTTTAAAAAAGTCTCAGGTGTCTCTGAAACAGTAGGTGAGAGTCTAGGATCAATTATACTCAGCTTGTAAGCATATTAAAGACCTAACTGAGAGGTTGCGGTGCTTACCTTTAATCCCAGCATGCAGGTGGGTCTCCGAGTTCGAGGCTGGCCTGGTCTAAAGAGTGAGTTCCCAGACAAAAAGGGCTACTCAGAGAAACCCAAACCCAAAGGACAGAGACGTGAGAAGTTGATTCTTTTACCTGGGGAGAGGAGAACAGAAATTGAAAGCTAGTGGGACAACATCAAGGGGGAATTTAGGCACCAAAAATGTCGATATATCGGGGGTACAAGGGAGTGGAGGAAGGAAGAAGCAAGCAAAAGGAACCTTGACAACAGAAGGCAGATTTCACCCCACTTGTCAATCATGCCGGACCCTCACATTCATATCAGAGCTTTGGCCTCTTCCTCAGAGTTTTCATAACAATTGTGATGGCCTGTGCCTGTCATTCATTACCTTCTCCCTTTCTCTGGTTTGGAGAACAGGCCGCTCTGAAGTGTGCTGTTGCAGGGGGCACAGTGTGGGACAGAACGTTTGCTCTGCAAGCTACTAAGCATCCTCCAATATGTACGGGTGGTGTTTATTTCCCCCATTTTCTGTCATTTCACATCTTTTATCTGTTTGCAACATAAGAGAGAGAGAGAGAGAGAGAGAGAGAGAGAGAGAGAGAGAGAGACCTTTCTGCTGATATAAGTCTTACTCTTCATCTTATTCAATCTGTTTCTGGCAAAGGAGTTGATGGAGAGATGGAATTGATAACTACATTGGAAAAAACTGGTCACACGCCATCAAAAATAAAATTGCTACTACCAGTGTCCAGGAAGAACTTGACACAGAATGTGGACAGTTGCATTCCTTGATTGACTGTGAAACTGAGTTGCTCTGTGTGATTGAGGGGGTCAGAGTCCAGACTGTTGCACATAGCACTCAGCTTTGTCCTTTTCAAGGTTGCCTTCATGTATGGGGCAGATATTAACTGTCCTTCTCTTCTGCTCTCCGCTTTTTCATACTTTAAGTTCACTCACCCCTGCTCTCTACAGCCTTCAAGTGTGTTGAGATCTTCGTTGTGCTGTGCATACTTGCAAGTAATGAAATGATTTCAAGATCAGTTAACATACATGGGGAAAGGGTTGTGACGTGTTGGACCTGGCACTGGGTAGGAAATCATCTCTGTGGAGTGATCGCTAGTGCTGGATGGAGCATAATTACTATTTCCCCAAGGAAGCTCCAATAGAAACCTAACTGGCAGCTCCGCTGGTTGAGACGAGGAAAGGATAGAGCTTGACTCTTCTATCCTTAGGCTGTTGGCTAACCTCATTTCTGGTTCCTAGTATCTCCATACCCTCCGTTATAAGTGACATCACTACTTGAGACATTTCTCCAAAGCTCTGTGGCATAGCCAGCTCCCATGTTGCCTCTAGTCCTTATATGGGTGTTCCTACATGTGCCTTCTTTGAGCACCTCCACATCTGTCAATTCACCTGACGAATTGAGATAATTTTCAGATCAGTGGCTCTCTCAACCTTCCTAGCTCAGCAACCCTTTAATACAGTTAGTTCCTCATGTTGTGGTGACCCCCAACCATAACATTATTTTCGTTGCTACTTCATAAGTGCAATTTTGCTACTGTTATGGGCCATTATGTCAATATGTGTGTTTTTCAGTGGTTGCAGGTAACCCCTGTGAAGGTGATGTTTGGCTCCCAAAGGGGTTGTGACCCACAGGGGTAGAACCAATGATTTAGATAGTTCTACTGAGCCTACCTCTAGTTCTGCTTGTTGGAAGTTTACATGTTTTCCTTCTTTATTCTTTTAATTTAATGGACTCTACAGAAGCAGGGGGATATAGTTGTTGAGAATATCTAAATTCTACGTTTTTACTTAGTGACCCATAAACATGTTTACCTGAGTATTGTAGTTCATGTTTAGTAGAAGGACACGCTTGCACCCTGTTTTCAACAAAACCTAGAAGGGAAAGGTGAGCCTGTCATGGTAGAGCGGATTCTTTTTGGATTGGCTTTGTTCTCCCCCAGCCTCTTAGGTGTTGAGTATGAACAGGACATGTGATTCAGATGTCCTCTCCCATTGTGCTGGGTGTACCACTAGTCCCTGACCTCCACTGAGGTAAATTGTAAACCAAAGCCAAGAGGTGGAGTAGCTATGGAAACCACCAGAAGAAAGATGTTGTTTTTTAAATGTACAGGGATTAGAACAAAAAAGACCGGCATCCCTTTTTCCCTCTTCCCATCTGTAACAAAAGTTCTCTGTCCTGGTTTCTCCCTTTACTTAGGGTAAATTACACGGAGAAGGACATCACAAACACGTGCCGCTGCAGTAGCCTCTTTGCCTCTTCCATCTTCCCATTTGAAACTGCCTGGGAGAATTATCCACACTGTGTGAGAGCCAAAGTAATGTCTTAAGTTTTAATTACTGTGCCTTAATGAAAATGCCTCTATCCTGGAAGCCCCTTGCCCAGGAACAGCTACTTCCTGAGGTGCTGGGGGCTGTTATAATGTGAGATAACATGCTTTCACTTCCCTAAACCAGTTTGGTTGACCCAGCTGTACTGGGTGTGCTTGATCACACATAGGTGGGAGGTCCATACATAGGAAGTATGTCAGGATGTCCGACTGCCCCAGATTGGGTAAAGGCGGGAAGTACGGAACCCTATGGGTTTGCCTTTGTAAGCACCTGACCAACGTACCTTGTGGCCATTTTCTGTGAATCCTGGAATGGACTTGGCCAGTACCCATCATCTTGGCCAGTACTTAATTAAAGCTTTCTTCAAATTGTGGCTCGAAATTAGTAGTAGCGGAGCTGGGCATAGTGGCGCACACCTTTAATCCCAACACTAGGAAGGCAGAGGTAGGCAGATCTCTGTGAGTTCAAGGCCAGCCAGATCTACAGAGTGAGTTCCAGGACAACCAGGGCTGCTACACAGAGAAACCTTGTCTTCAAAAGCAAAAATTGTGATAGTGGTCTTATTCTTGACCAGTGGGATTAACAATGAGTCGGTCTCATCACCCTGAGAAATGTCTGTCTCTGCACAGGTTATTTTCCAAAGTGGACTTCTCTCTTATGCTTTGGACACCAGACAGCATCACTTCCTTAGCAGAGGAACTAGGACCTCTTTGCATGTGCCTGGGTCTGTACCTAAGTTTGAGACCTTAGTCCTTTGTTTGACCCAAGGTAAAGCAGTTAAGATATATTTCTTTTAATGAGGATGCCTGTTTTTAAAAATGATATTACATCTTCTAGCCTCAATCAGAACTACTTAGTTCCTGAGTTCCTAAAATTGATAATCCATGTAATTTTAGTAGAAAATTTTCCCCTTTGCTCTTTGCAGGTAACATATTAACCCACAGAGAGTTTTAAATGGTATAATTTTCATTTGGCTCCAGGCAAAGGTAATCCTACCTTGCTTCTGGGCCTCCCGTTTTCAGTGGTCATTCACCGTCCACATTTTCTATTAAAAAGTCAGTAAGAAGGTATGCAATTGGCCCAGGATGAAGAATTCTCCTCCAGAGGCCCCAGAATCATCCAGTTGTGGGGCCACTGAGAACGCCAGGCAACACGTTCATATTATACTTATGTGCTACCTGAGAGCTGGCTATTCATTTGTTGATCTTGGGGCTCCCTTAGGCCACTTCAAGGTCTCTAATCCTAACCCTGTGGGTACCCAGGCACTGCTCTGCTTCCTTTTACTCTGCCTTCTACATCAGCACACATGGTCACACTTTCTATCTCAGGAGTCACATGAGGAGTGTGATGGAAGGACTTTAGCCAATGTGACTATAGTCTAGAAGACTCTGGTGATATTGTAGAAGGTGCTCGAGGCAGTGAGAACAGCTCCCTCTAGTAGATCAGAAAGGCTACATGCCAGTCCTTTACAAACAAAACTGCAGGCTTGGCAGAAGGGAAGATATTCTAAAGACACATGTCTCCCATCTGACTGTAAGACTTGAAATAACAGACCCCAATGAAGTTGAAAGTTCCCCAGCAATCTCATGCTGGGAGAAGGAAGGGACCCAGGGACCCAGACAGAGGGGAGCCTTGTCTCCCTGAAAGAGATCCTGCACAATTCTAACAGTCAGACCTCCTCCAGGGCGGCGTGCTCCTCATTCCAACATGGCCACATCGATTCATCTCCTTTTTTCTGCTTCCTTCTTTTAATTAGCTTATTGGGGGCCAGTGACCAGACCTGACTTGGGGCACAGGTTGCGAGCTCCAAGTTGAGGAGAACTGCACGTCCCCTCCAGCCGACACGTGCGCTTCACTTCTAGGTAGGTTGTTGGTAGACAAGAACTAGCTTGATTTGAGGAACCTTGTGAAACATACGCTTTGGAAAGCTTCCGTACTGCAGGTAAGCAACTTAGAAATAAAAATAAGTGTAGACTTGTTCCATGCTTGTGCTAAAGGAACAAACTACATTTAATGAAGGTTCTTGGCCCACAAGTAACAACTGACAGAATAAATGAATTATTGAACCTTGCTATAATCTGAATGGCTGTTGTCTTAGGTAGGGTGTTTATTACTGTAACAAAACACCATATCAAAAAGCAAGTTAGGGAGGACAGACTTTATGTGGCTTACACTTCCAGGTCTGACTTCATTGGAGGAAGTCAGAACAAGAACTCAAGCAGGGCAGGAATCTGAAGGCAGGAGCTGATGCAATGGCTATGAAGGGGTGCTGCTTACTGGCTTGCTTCCCATGTCTTTCTGAACTTGCTTTCATATAGAAGCCAGGACACCTAGTCCAGGAATGGCACCACTCACCATGGACTGGGACCTCCCCCATTAATCACCAATTAAGAAAATGCCTTTCAACTGGATCTTATGGAGTTTATTTTCTCATTTGAGGTTTCCTCTTTTCAGTAACTCTTGCTTGTGTCAAGTGGACATAAGACAGCATAGCCAGCATAGCTATGTTCCCTAAAATTTATTAGTTAGAAAGCCTCATCCTCAAGGTGAGGACTGCGGGAGTGAGGATGTGGGGCTGAGGATGTGGGGGTGAGGCCTGAGGGAGTGAGGACTATGAGGAGGACTGCGGGAGTGAGGATTGTAGGGAGGACTGAGGGAGCGAGGACTGTGGGGATGACTGTGGGAGTGAGGACTGCAGGAGTGAGGACTGTGGGAGTGAGGATGTGAGAGTGAGGACTGTGGGGAGGATTATGGGAGTAAGGATATGGGAGTGGGGATGAGGGAGTGAGGATGTGAGAGTGAGGACTGTGGGGAGGACTGTGGGAGTGAGGACTGTGAGAGTAAGGATGCTGGAGTAAGGACTGCAGGAGTAAGGATGCTGGAGTGAGGATGAGGGAGTGAGAATGAGGGAGTGAGGATGAGAGAGTGAGGATGCAGGAGTGAGGATGCTGGAGTGAGGATGCAGGAGTGAGGATGCTGGAGTGAGGATGAGAGAGTGAGGATGCGAGAGTGAGGATGAGGGAGTGAGGATGTGGGAGTGAGGATGAGGGAGTGAGGATGAGGGAGTGAGGATGAGGGAGTGAGGATGAGGGAGAAAGGATGCAGGAGTGAGGATGCAGGAATGAGGATGCAGGAGTGAGGATGCAGGAGTGAGGATGAGGGAGTGAGGATGAGGGAGTGAGGATGCAGGAGTGAGGATGAGGGAGTAAGGATGTGGAAGGCTTAATTGATAAGAACACAGTTTGAATGAATGGGATTAATGTTTTCCTAAAGAACCAAACAGCCTGGTTTTATGGGCAAAAGGAGAGTATTAGAAGCAAACGAATGAAATGAGGAACAGATTTCTGATGTCTGTCAGTGTTAGAGTTCTGTGAGCAATATAACAGAAGTAACCTGATGTCACAAGAGTCTCTAGCCAGCTGGGGACCCAGACATCTCACATGGCAGAAGGAGGACAGGAGGCAGCCTTTGCCCAGAGTAGGAGGGGAGCTGGGCACAGCATCCTAAACCCTCCTGAGGCCATGTCTAGCCCTGCAAGAGCTAATCAGTTTGTCACGGCTTGTGTTCTCCTCCTTGACAGCTCTGACAGAGCACCCTGAACAATCCCAGCAAGAGAAATGCAGATAGCTACGTTGCCAGGCTCTTTCTGAACCAGTGACAGGCCTTCATCCATCAGCCCTGGGGAGTTGTTCCACTGTGTTCACCCAAGAGGATCCCAAAGTAACAGCACTTTCTGCCTGCTTCCTTTGCCTGCTAGGATTGTGGCTGTTTTATACAGTGGATTAGTGGTACGAAGCTGTGAGCTTTGGAACTAGCTCGATTCAGTGTTTTAGGGACAGGACTATCCTACCCTAAAACCAAAACTTCACTGAGAAAAGGCACCTCCCCCAGTTTTAAACTTCTTTTTACCCCAACATGTGACCTTTTTTCAGTGTTCTGTACACATATGTGTATAGTATGTCTATGAGTGATTAGATTTAGTGCCATATCTAATGGATCCTGGATTATGTCATTGCACAGAGTCTTCAGATTGTCCACAGAGCTGCATCTGGCTCCATCCTGCCCACCAACACTGTCTGTCTCTTTCGACTCATACCCAGCAATCCTTCCTCTGAGCTGTACCATTGCTGAAACCAGAAAGCACATTGGGAACTTGCAAAGTACCTCTCTCTCACAATGAGATGAGTATGCTACAGAGTTACACAAAACTATATTCAATTCTTTCTGTGATTCCATTTTTAGAATTTTGCTTTATATGGTCCTGGGAAAATAAAGATTAGAGAATTGTACCAAATATTGTTTAAAGAAAGTAACAATGCTTTTACATAATTTTTTTGAACAAATTAAAAGAGAAGGAAACACTTTCCAACTCACTTGCTAATGGAAATGGCAAAGCTTTCAAAGTGGTACCCAAGCCTTCTTCTGATGCTAGTGTGGATGCTGACATCCCCTCCCATATTTACAGCCCAAAGACTGCTCCCACCCACCTCCCCGCCCACAGAGAATGCTCATTCCTCACACTGATAGCAGCTAATCTGCCTCCTTGTAACCCCACCTCCATCTTCATCTGTAGCTAATGAGCATGTTAAGCTTCCAGGTGTGTGTGTGTGTGTGAGAGAGAGAGAGAGAGAGAGAGAGAGAGAGAGAGACAGAGACAGAGACAGAGACAGAGAGAGACACAGAAAGAGACAGAATGTGTGTGTGTGTGTGTGAGTGTGTGTATGTAAGTGTGTGTGTGTGTGTGTGAGAGAGAGAGAGAGAGAGACAGAGAGAGACACACACAGAGTATGTCTATGTGTGTATGTGAGTGTGTGTGTGTGTGAGAGAGAGAGAGACAGAGAGAGAGACAGAGAGAGAGACAGAGAGAGTGTGTGTGTATGTGTGTGTGTGAGTGTGTGTGTGAGTGTATGTGTGTGAGTGTGTGTGAGTTTGTGTGTGTGTGAGTGTGTGTGTATGTGATTGTGTGTGTGTGTGTGAGAGAGAGAGAGACAGAGAGAGACACACACAGAGAGTATGTCTGTGTGTGTGTGTGTGTGTGTGTGTGTGTGTGTGTGTGTGTGTGTGTAGGCTTCTCTATCAGACAGCCCAGACCACCAGTCTCAGTCTTTTTCTGTGTCTGTCCTTCTTTATTACCTCACCACCCCAATCAGGCCAAGTCCCTTGAGCCACACAATGATGTGGTGACATAGTAAATAAGTCCTCTGGATTTGGCAGACAAATGAATAGTGAGATTAATGGGACAGAATGGAGAATTAAGAAATTGCTGCAAGCAAGTATAAGTAATTTTCTGTACAAAGCACAGATGCTGCTCAAGGAGAAAGTATAGCAATGCTGAAAGATATGCTGGGACAATTTGATATCCATAGTCAAAACTGAATAAAACATTGATGCAAACCTTCCATCACTAAAAAGTTCATTTAAAATAAATCTTACCTTTAAATATAAGTCATAAACATTTTTACAAGTTTATATAGGAGAGTTTATTTGGCATGACATCATAACAGCAACAACCAATAAACCAGACTTAGAACCTTTTACTCCACCAAGATCAGCAATGAAAAGACAGCTATATAATGACAGAATTTATATATGTATATATGCATGTATGTATATGTAAAATATTTATATAATATTTACTACCCAAGTATATCACAAATGACTTAGAATGAAAATTCTCAGAAGTCAGTATTATAAAACCAAATCATCCAATTAGAAAAAGTGCAGAGGAGCTCCCTGCTTCCAGGTCTATGGAAAAGTGAGGGGTCCCAGCAGCACATTCCCACAGCAATAAACCCCACCACACCATCCCCCACTGACCACAATGGACTATATCCTCTCAAGCTATGCGCCAAAGGAAATATTTCCTCCCATAGGTCATTTTTTGTCCTGTATTTCTCAGTCATGATAAAGAAGTAATTAGTAAAGAAAATGGTACCAGAGAGAGAGGGATCAGTGATAAACCAAGCACTCCATTTGTGGGTCTTTGGAACTGGTTTGCAGAGAAGAGGGGAACAGTTTAAAATGGAAGGTTATGGGCTGGAGAGTTGGTTTAGTGCTGAAAACTAAAGGTTGGAGAGTGCTGCAAACAGTGCTTAACCGACCATTCTGTCTACTAGGAGTCTGGACTACCATGTTCTAGATAGTGAGGATGGTGACTGTGATGGTGAGGATGGTGACTGTGATGGCGAATATGATGGTGAGAATGGTGACTGTGATGGTGAAGATGGTGACTATGATGGTGAGGATGGTGAATATGATGGTGAGGATGGTGACTGTGACAGTGAGGATGGTGACTGTGATGGTGAGGATGGTGACTATGATGGTGATGATGGGGAATATGATGGTGAGGATGGCGAATATGATGGTGAGGATTGTGAATATGATGGTGAGGATGGTGACTGTGATGGTGAAGATGGTGAATATGATGGTGACTGTGACAGTGAGGATGGTGACTGTAATGGTGAAGATGGTGACTGTGATGGTGAGGATGGTGACTATGATGGTGAGGATGGTGAATATGATGGTGAGGATGGTGACTGTGATGGTGAAGATGGTGAATATGATGGTGACTGTGATGGTGAGGATGGTGACTGTGATGGTGAAGATGGTGACTATGATGGTGAGGATGGTGAATATGATGGTGAGGATGGTGACTGTGATGGTGAGGATGGTGAGGATGGTGATTGTGATGGTGAGGATGGTGACTGTAATGGTGAAGATGGTGACTATGATGGTGAGGATGGTGACTGTGATGGTGAGGATGGTGACTGTAATGGTGAAGATGGTGACTATGATGGTGAGGATGGTGACTGTGATGGTGAGGATGGTGACTATGATGGTGAGGATGGTAACTATGATGGTGAGGATGGTGACTATGATGGTGAGGATGGTGACTGTGATGGTGAAGATGGTGAATATGATGGTGACTGTGATGATGAGGATGGTGACTGTAATGGTGAAGATGGTGACTATGATGGTGAGGATGGTGAATATGATGGTGAGGATGGTGACTGTGATGGTGAGGATGGTGAGGATGGTGATTGTGATGGTGAGGATGGTGACTGTAATGGTGAAGATGGTGAATATGATGGTGAGGATGGTGAATATGATGGTGAGGATGGTGACTGTAATGGTGAAGATGGTGACTATGATGGTGAGGATGGTGACTATGATGGTGAGGATGGTGACTGTGATGGTGAGGATGGTGAGGATGGTGATTGTTATGGTGAGGATGGTGACTGTAATGGTGAAGATGGTGAATATGATTGTGAGGATGGTGAATATGATGGTGAGGATGGTGAATATGATGGTGAGGATGGTGAATATGATGGTGAGGATGGTGACTATGATGGTGAGGATGGTGATTGTGATGGTGAGGATGGTGACTGTGATGGTGAGGATGGTGAATATGATTGTGAGGATGGTGACTGTGATGGTGAAGATGGTGAATATGATGGTGAGGATGGTAACTGTGATGATGAGGATGGTGACTGTGACAGTGAGGATGGTGACTGTGATGGTGAGGATAATGACTATGATGGTGATGATGGGGAATATGATGGTGATGATGGCGAATATGATGGTAAGGATTGTGAATATGATGGTGAGAATGGTGGCTTGATGATATAGAAAGGGAAGACTTTATCATCAATGGAACTAGAAATCATTCGTGGTCTCTTCTGGCAAAACACCCAGCTGCCTGCTGCCCATGTCTGGAAATGTGAATGTGGCTGAATCAAAAAGCAATAGACTAAACTGGTGAAGAAAATTTCAGGGCAGTATAACATTGGGAGTATGGGATGGTTTGCCACTCACTGCACTTAACCAAACTTGTAGTGTGAAAGATAAAACAGTGTAGCAAAAAAGTGTGTAGTCGGGGGAATAAAAGAACGCCATTGTGGTTTAAGGTGCCAATCTTCTACACGAGGCAGTTACAAGGTATCTGTGATTGTTGGAGACTGGTGGCACTGGAAAGCTCCACTTTACACTGGGGCAACAGGAAAGACTCTGTGTGGGTGGGATATAATAATACACACATTTGGAATGAGTGTTCTACCCGCTGAAGCAGAACCACACAGGGAGCTGTTTCCCAGGTTCAAACACAACAGCACATAGAAGCCACTGAGGCTTTTGTCCAGGACTGGGCCAGGCTGCCAGCAAAGCTTGGTGTTGTCCACACAATCCCAAATTTCCCAACGTACAGAATGCAAAGTCATGGGAATATGGAGGCATCATCAAAGTATCAGAGGCCTGGTGATGAGTGTGTGGGAGGAGGAAGGGTAGATTCCCTGCAATGGAGCTCCAGAGTGGGCTGTGAAGGGGAAACCTTAGCTGCAGTGGGGACTCCAGTATGCTGAATATGCTGGGAATATGGGCTATCTGAGGTGGAATCTGCCAGCATTGAGTTAAGTGACCCTAGAGACTGGGGTCAGACAGAAAACTAGAGGGATGGGATACCCAAGCCCATTGAGCCCAGATGATGCTACCACGAGCTCTAGATAATCAGCAAAAAGCTGCAAGGTTCCGTGTGCTTGCCCTACTGTGTTTAAGTCCTGCCTTGTCCAGTCGTTTCTCCCCAGGCCCTCATTCCTCCCTTCAGGAACAGTGATCATTTATGCTGTGCCATTGTATAGTAGAAGTGTGTCATTTGTTTTTTTGAGTTCACAGAGTCTCACGGAGACTTGTAACTGTGTATTCTTGGGCAGCACTGGAACTGATAAGGCTAGGGAGACCTGAAGGTATACTGGGTGCACTTTCCATTATGAAATGGTTGCACACCTAAGACACCCAGAGGCAGAAAGGTATGATTCAAATAAGAAATGTCTGCCACAGGCTACTACTGTATGTGAACGCTTGGAATTGTTTTTGAATCTTGGGAACCTTTAAAAGAGTGAGGCTCAGTTATGAAAATAATTCATTGAGAATAGAACTTGAGGGACAAAGCCTGCCCTTGTCTCTCCATTTCCTGGTCTGCTCGTAGGCGGAAGGTTCCAGTCACACTCTTCAGCTCCCATGAACCCCATCATACCTACCCCATCATGACTGAATACATCACAAAAAGTAGGCTAAGATAAATACTTCCTGGAGGATCAACAAGGGGGACAAAAGATGTGAGGAGACATTTAGATGCCCTATGGTAAATAAGCACAGCAAAACAGGACATCACTATCCATAAGGGAAATCCAAATTCAGACCATAAGATGTCAAATAAAAATACCATGACAGTGCCCAAAGCTGGTGACAATGCAGGGAAACTCAAACCTTTTCTATGTTGCTGTTGGGTTATTAGATGGCACAGCTACTCAGGAAAATAAGTTTTTGTTTTCTTAAAATACTAAACATCCAACTATGACACTGCCTCACAACTGTCATGATTTATCCCAGAGAATAAGATCATGCATGTTTGCCCCCAAACCTATAGACATCTGTTAATTTCACCATCATCATTTGTAATAGTTAAAAAACATAAAAACCAAATAATCCTTAGTGAGTACATGGATAAATGATACTTCCTCAATATCACAGAATACTATTCAGCAATAACATGTTCTTTTGAAAAAGCTTCTACCTACTTATGTCTCACCCTACTGTCAAACTTCCCATGTTTTCACTCATTCCCTAGAAGTCCATTCTTCTCCCCTTAAAGAAATCCAACAGGAATCCAGGCAGTAATTAAGGACCCAGGCCCCTGCCAGTTCTTCCCTCCGCTGCTGCTAATGTGGTATTTTGTTCTCATGATCTAAGATGAATACTAAGGGTTCAGTAGTTGCATTCACTTTCAAAAACAGCCTAGATAGGGAAAGTGAAAGAAAACTATGATCACTCTCCGTGCAGCCATGTCCAACACAACACTGTCGTCTACGAAAACGACACTCGAGAACCCTGAGATCAACTTACTACATACAAAACACAAACAAAAAATTACCCAAAATGCTTGTCTTGGCTGCTGTTCTATGGCTGTGACAAGGCACCATGGCCAGGATAACTAATAGAAGGAAGCATTTAACTGGGGACTGGCTTACAGTTTCATGATCATCGTGGTGGGACTCTGGGCTGAAGGCATGGCATTGGAGAGTAGCAGAGAGCTCACATCTGATCTACAAGATTGTGGGTGGGGGTAGGGAGAGACAGAGGGAAAGAGGGAGAAGAGAGAAGAGAGAGGAGGAGGGGGGAAGCGAGAAGGGAGAAGAAGGCCCAGAAAAGCTTGTGGGCCTGGTATGAGTTTTTGAAATTTCAGTGGCTCACATGCTCCAGCCAGGCCACACCCTCTCATCCTAATGTGTGGAACCAAACAGTCAAATACATTAACCTATAGGGGCCATTCTCATTCAAACCACCACACCCATCACCATATGTTAAGTCCATGTACATTTCTGTGTTACGCAGGATTCACAGCTAAAACTGATCGTCTGGCCATTCCTTCGAGGAGTCGGGAAATGGAGTCTTTTGGTTGCATAATAGTATAAGAAGTTAAAAACGGAGGTTTTTGTTGTTTAGCAGCAGTCGGTCAGTTTGGGGGGGGGCACCAAATGTTATGCCATTTGTGGGGATTCCAACATTTTACTCTCACACTTCACAAAAGCATAGAACTTTGTGAACACATGGTAAAGGTCCCTCAAGCACTTTGGATGGCAGGAGCCACGGCACTCAGCTTCTGCAGTTCACAACAAAGTCCCTGTGTTTCACAGGTGAATGCCAGTACCTAACGCAGCATGGCTCTCAAAGCCATGCCGTGTCCTTTGAAATGAAACAAAGTGTCCCCGCTAACTTCTCCTTCCTGTATGCAATCAGAAATTTCAAATGTGAGTCAGTCACCAAGAGCAAACAACTTAAGTTCTCTGATGATCACTTCCCATCGGGAAAACAGAGAGTAATAATGTGTTTCTCATTATTATGACCATGGTGCTTAAATGAAAGTATATATACATGTAATTGATTTACATACCATAAAGAGATGCATCAAGCTTATCCCATACAAATACAGAAGCGGGAGGTAGGGGAATGAGGGGCAAGGGTTTATCTTTGGAAATAACTGGAACATTTTTCATCCAAAGTGATGAGAATAGAGAAGCTGTTGAGTACCTACTATGTGCCAGCTTCATCTCTAGCTGCTGTTATCCTTGACTAACACTCTTCGTCTCTGCTTAATAAATCATGCATGGTCATAAGAGAAAGTCTCTGAAGCTTGAAAAGTGAAAAATTGCCCAGCTTTGTAGAGATGCCAATAGAAATGAATCACTCTGAGTGTCGCAGATGATAGAATATATATCATATATATCACCTCTGTTCTTCTAGAATCCTGTGCCTTGCCACACTTCTTTTAATTTCACATCTAGATGTACCAAAGATGAATGACCAGCCCCTCACTGGGTTTACAGTGGCTTGGACACAGCCTACCACCTAGGCTAGGTAATGCTGTGCTGTAAAAGGGACAGATTATTGTCTAGGGTCCACCCAGAAAGGTAATTTCTTGACTACTTACTTTTTAGAATGTGCTATCCTGTCCTGTGGGAGACAGAAAAGAAGCTACTAAAGAGCTGAGTGAAGTAAAAAAAAAAAAAAAAAAAAAAACCATTGGAATCTTTTATAGATGTATGTGTGTGTGCTGTGTGTGTGTGCGCGCGCTGTAAAGTGGTCGTGCCAAAAGTAAATTATGACTTAATAACATCCCAATGAACTGATGAGAAGTCAGACTAAAGGGGCTACCAGGTTAGGGATTGGAAAGAGGCAAGGTAGGCACTCAGAATACTTGCCTAGCACATACAAGGCCCTGGGTTCCATCTCAGCACTGAAAAAAAATGATTTATTTGTTTTATGTTTTACTTTGCTGTTGTTTTTGAAGGCAGGCTGGTCTGAACTCACTAGGTAACCAAAATGGCCCTAAATCCATGATAGTCCTCCTACTCCAGCCTCCTGGATGCTCAGATTACATCTGTGAACCTGGGCTTAAAGAGGCGTTTGAAAGACATTAGCACCTACTATTAAGGAAATTTGATCAGGATGAGAAAATTGTTTCTGTATAAGATTAGTAGAATGGTTTAGGTTGATCTCATTTGTTGGTTTTATGAACATTCATTAAACTTTTTTCTTTTTTGTTTTTGGTTGACAGTGACTTGCAGGCTGTCCTTGAATTTGTGGTCTCCCTGCCTCTACCTCCCGAGTACAGGCTTGGACATACCTGACCCTAAATTTTCATAATGAAAATGTGATATATTAGTTTTTCAGGAACTCTGTTTCAGGGTCACAAAGACCAAGATTGCATCACAAAAATCCAGCACTCAGAGCAGCAACATCTCTTTCATTAAGTTCACCAGCCATAGAGGTGAACTTAGCTACCTCTTTCTTGGTCACCTGAACCTCAGTAAAACCCCCTTCCCCCCCCAAAAAAAAACAATTCATTTGCCTTCAATGCTTAGTTTTCTCAACACAATTCTGTTTCCACAGAAAATGCCTTTTAATGGTCTGCAGAGTTGGCTCAGTGTTTAAACACATGTGCAAGCCCGTGGACCTGAGTTTAATCCCTAGAATCTATGTACAAGCTGTACAAGCCAGGGATGATGGTACACATCTGTAATCCCAGTGAACCTCCAAAGAGATGGTTGCTGGAGGCAGGAGATTCCCAGGGTGCTCACAGGCCGGCTAGTCTCCCAGCAGTGGGCAGCAAAGAAACTTTCTGTCTCAAATAAGGCAGAAGGAGGGGAACAAAACACCTTGTCCCCAACCTCCACAGGTACACCTGCATTTATGAACTGGAGTGCGCATGAGAGCATGTAAGTGGGTGCACACACACACACAGAGAACAAATAGAATTCTTCCTAAGGGAAACGATTGTGATGCAGTGGGACATTGGGATTGTGAGTGAGCACAGCTGAGTTTGCGTGCATGTGTGCACACATGCGTGTGCACACACACAGCTTGTCCTTCTCCCCAGTGTTTCTCAAGACTGCAAAAGCTTAACATTGCCTGCACTAATTCTCCAACCTGCTTGTTCTTATATCCGCCTCCTCTTGTTCCTTCCTTCTCTGCTAGTGGATGGCATGGAACAGGAGAAGGCCAGAAGCCAGGAGAAACTGGCCAACTCTGACTAAACGCCCTGTGGAGAAGTCTGAGAAAGATTACCCACTTCCAAGAAATAGACCCCGGGAGTGGCTGCTCTTGCCCTCTGGATTTGTCCTGTCTGTTGTAACTGCATCTCACTCCTGGCCTGAGACTGAAGAAAACTCTGGACAGTCAGAGGGCAATAGAAAGCCAAGTCCACAGTGGTCCTCTTCTTAAATTAAAAAATACTTGTTGCCGTTATTATGTGTGCGATGGGCGAGCACTTGTCATCGTGATCATGCAGTATTAGAAGACAACTTCGAGCACTCAATTCTCTCCTTTCACCTTTGCATGGCTTCCAGGAACTGAACTCAGTCTTGTACCGTAAGTGCCCTAAAAGCTGAGCCACTTCCTCACTGCCCCCCTCTTACCCCTCCCCACACAGATTTTCCTCTGTCACTGCACTGAATACTCCAGAGCCCCCATGACCTCCGACTGGCTGTAAGAGGAGATAGTCATTTTCCTGAGTCCATTTGAATCAGGGTGTTAGGGTTTGAAGGTGAAATATCCTCACAGTTGAGAGTGACGCTCTTTGGGGGAAATTGTGAAGAGTGTAGGACACGGGACCTAACAAGGGAGTCCCTTTGAGCCGGACAGGTTGGCCCCCCTTCTAGCCCAGTTGCTTTAATCTGTGGAAATGTGAAGTGGCTGAATTCCCTCCATCGTGGACCCAGTCACATCAGTTACCATGGCTTCCCCAGTGGACCACATCCTCAGAAGCACACTGCAATAAACCCTCCATCTCTTAAGCTTCTCTCAAGCATTTGTTCATAGTGATGAAGAAAAAAAAAAGGGGGAGAGAGAGAGAGAGAGAGAGAGAGGTTAAGAGATGTCCTAACACAGAAAATTGGCACTGAAAAATAGAGTCACCACTGTAATAAATGGTTCCTAGACCTTGGACACTGGTTGGCAGGAGTGTGGAAGATTTGGAGATGTGGGCTAGAGAAAGCCTAAAGTGCCATAAACAGAGCTTAAGGAGCAACTCTGGTGGGAGCCTGGAGGCCCAGAAGGCAGGCAGAAAGGTGGATAGTGACAGTCTGGCTCATGAAGGTTTCGATGGGAATTGCTAGAGGCCATTTGTGTCACATTCAGGCAAAGAATCTGGCTGTGCCCTGCTTGTGTCCTGAAAATTTCCCTGAGGCTGGATTAGAAAGTCATGAACTAATTAATTTGGCAGAGGAAATTTCTGGACAGAATAATATTCCAGATTGTAGCATGGTTATTACTCAACACTTTTAGACCAATTCACCAGGAGGAAGGGAAGGGGTAAGTATGTTTTTACGAGAGAATTGTGACCTGGAAGGGAACATGAACTTGGTGAATGTTGTGAGCAGAGCAGGACAAAGGAGGACCAAGTAACTGCAATCACTGAAGACGCACCCTTAACGGGAAACTTTGCACCGGGGTAACAGGGGCAGTTCACCGAGAGCAAGAACCCAGTCTATCCCAGGTTCAGGACACAAAACAGCAAATTCATCTAAAAAGAGGGCGTCTAAATGTTGACTGCTGCAGCATGGTTACCTGCTTACACAGGACTACTTTAAGGAAATATTTGTCCCATTTTATTCTCAAAGGTCCTCAGCTGCAGCTGCAGCACAAAGGGCTCAGGGTACATCCTAAGGTGACAGCAGTTTGGCATTGTCTATGAGGTCCCGGTATTGCAGCAAGCATAACACAAGAGTTATGGGACCATAGAGCCTTGCACCAGAGTCCAGACAAAAACTTGAAAGGCTAGAAGATGTGTAGCAGGGAAAGCCCCCACAGACAGGCCAATGTTGCAGATGCAAAGGACATGAGAAGTTGCTGGCACTGAGTAGAGCTAGCCCAAGACAGAAACCTGGGTGCTCTGAGCACACAGGATGTAGAGGTGGGGCTACGAAACCCATTGGAATCCAGGTGATGGCACCATAATTCACACACTAGTGTGGAGTGGCGGCATTTGGTGTTTGCCCTGCTGGGGTTTGGTAGTATTCTGTCTGATCTTTGCTCGCTTTTTATAAATTGGGTTTTGATCTTTCCATGGGCTTATAGGTAAAGGGTCAATGTGAACCTCAAATGAGACCATTGCTATTTTTACCATGGTACTCTTAAAATGGAGGGGCGTTTTGGGGGTGTTTGGAAGCATTTTGCATTCTGAGGTGATCATGAGCCTGTAGGGGCCAGGGATGGAATATGCTATGGTTTGAATGCAAAATGTTCCCCACGGGCTCATTTATTTGGACACTTCTGGGAGGGTTTGGGACTGTCAGAAGACAAAGCCACCGGTAATTCACTGCGGGCAAGGGGAAGCGTTGAGTAGAATTTGAAATCTTGAGGTCCTGAGTGAGAGGCTCGGAGGCACTTTATGGAGAAATAGTTGCTGCACAAAGATAATTCTTGTTCTTCTGCTTTGTTTCATTTACTCCTCACGACACAGAGCAAGGGCTCAGAGTAGTTGACCTGTAAAAGGTCGATTTTGAGAAGTCAAAGTTGCCTACTTTCAAAATACTCTGAAGTCCAAATCTTCTCTTGTTAGTCTTTTTCTTGCAATGGAATAGAGAATTACTAAAGCAATCTTTATGCACTTAAACATCCCAACCTGACTTTGTAGTGAGCTCCATAAATCTCCACAGCAAATAATTCCAGCTTCAACACCGTATAGTCTACTCTCTTTGTCCCCTCTTATCTCCTCCAAAAGAGATTATGGCTGCATTCTATAAGCCACTGTCTTTAAAAACTATATTAATAAAAAAAATGTGCCATCATCACAGAACAAGTTTCTTCTGTTTCAAGGTATATTCTGTAGCTTGGAGAAATGTGACAAATTCTGAATTAATTTAGCTGAAGCAATACATCTCTGGACTTCCAATAAATGGGATTTTTCCCTGCTGTGGAGAGCTGGCAATGTGTGTGATTCATGGCTTTGAGCCCCTAAAGGAAATGGTTGGAAATGGTCTCTGGTGAGTCATTCAGTATTTAGACAGTATGTTCTCCAGGACATGCCAGGTAAGCAGGGAGTTCTAACTTTCAGTATAATTCCCCAAGAAGAGGCAGAAACAGAGACTGAGAGATGACAGCAATGGAGAGATGAGAGAGACAGAGATGAGAGAAAGACAAATAAGAGGAATGTAGAAGAGATTCTTGAAGCTCTGTCAATACTGGAAGTACAGACTTCTCTGAGGCCTCATTTGAGTGCATAGATACCGACTCCTCCGAATAACCCATGTGGTACACAGTGCCAGGTGTACTAAATAGAAAAAGCATGGTCTCTGGTCTGGAGTGATTCCTGGTTTAATCACAGTTCTTATCAAAATCAGTTGCAATGCAAGGGAAACTTTCCTAACAGCTACATGTGGCAAGGGAGACAGATGAGACACTAATGAGTGACATTCAGAGGAATTCAGGAAGAGTTTTGTTTGTTTGTTTGTTTTATTTTTTTATTTAAATTTGAAACAAGCTTGTTTTACATGTCAATCCCAGTTCCTGCACCCTCCCCTCCTCCCCTGTTCCCTCCCCCACCAACCCTAGTCCCATCCCCTTTCTGCTCCCCAGGGAGGGTGAGTCTTCCATGGGGAGTCTTCAAAGTCTGTCACATCATTTGGAGCAGAGCCTAGGCCCTCCCCCATGTGTCAGACTCAGGGAGTATCCTTCTATGTGGAATGGGCTTTCAAAGTCCATTTGTACACTAGGGATAAATATTGATTCAGGAAGAGTTTGACAGGGCCAATGCCTCTAGAGCCAAGACCTGTGCATTGGCAGTGTTTGTAGTACTATGCCAGGCCAAGCATTACAGCTAAAGGGAGCAGCAGTAATGAAGAGGGACTGTTAGGAAACTGGACCAGGCAGGGCACAGTAGAGTGGTTCACTGGGGTTTTTAATGCAGATTGTACGTGGAAGACACCAATCCTTGCGGGACAGTTAAATTCCAAGTGTAAATAGCTTTATAAGGGATTAAGGAGTCAGGGTTGTACATACAGTTTGTGGGTAACACAGGAGTTTTGTATGGTTTTAAATGAGAGAAAAACATAGCTGTTTGCATTTTCAAAGAGATGGCACACTCCAGAGAGAGAATTAAACGTGGATTGCCAGAAGCTAAATTGGGGGTATGTATGTGAGATGGCCCAGTGGGTAAAGTCACTTTACCCACATGAGGATCAAATGAAGTCTTACCCCCAGGACCTACATGGTTGATGGAGAGAACCAATGGCCACAAGCTGTCCTCTGTCCTCCATGTGTATGTATTGGCACATGCATGCACAAACACACCAAGAAAAAGAGGTAAAGGCTCCTTTGAAAGGCTGTAGAATTTCTGATCTATGAGGTAAGCAGGCAGGCATGGGTTTGGAGTGAGGGAGCATACTTTTTAAATTCACCAGAAAAGGCATCAACAGATTATGCTAGGGCTCATCAGCAAGTGTCCCCTGACATGTGCTGTCCTTGAAGCATTCTTTTCACTGGTCCCCACCCCACCCCACCCCACCCCACACATTAGCCTCACAGTCTTCCTGGTCCCTCTGTCCCCCACTGGCTGCTGCCTCTTTTGCTCTTTTGCCTTTTCCTGCACAATGAAAATTGGAGGATTTTTTTTTTTTTTTTTTTTTTGCCTAGTGCTACCTCCTTTCTCTCTTCATTTTTCCTTCTTGGAGCATCTCACTCAGCTCCATGGGTTGTGGATTCTCTGTGTCCGCTGGGAGGTCTCCGAAGTTGATTTCCAGCTCCTTCCTTTCTTCTTGGTTTTACTAATATTTCCAGTGTTGTCATCAACCTCCCCAAATTTGACCTCTCCACAGAAAACTCTGTTTCCTCCCACGGTGTCATTCCCTCCCTAGTTCTTTGCAACTCACTAAGTGACACTACTGTCCACCCAGCTGCTCAGAGAAATAAACAAACTAGAAATATCAGATGTCTAAGTAGAGAAAATTCTCCCAAGTCAGTCAGAGCTTAGCCATTGCAAATTGCAAATGGTACCTCTTTCCTGTGGTACTGTTTGTTAGAAAAACTGGAGGATTTTTAAAAAATACTTTTGAGATTATATTTACATTATTTCTCCTTCCCTTTGTTCTCTCCTTTATGGCTTCTTTTTCTTTCACTGTTTTTACATATATATATGGAGAAATTTTTGAAATGTTATGTCCTGGTATTTTCCTGAAATGTCCTCTTTCAAGGTGTCATATGACAGATTCTAATTAACACTTATCTAATGACTGTACATCACAAAATCTAAAATTTCTTCTAGTAGTTGTTAATCAGTAATTTATACTAAGGCTATGGATTCTGCCATGGTCTTATTTAGTAGAAGAAATAACTTCTCTCCTTTCCACACAATATTTTTCCCATTTGTCACCTAACGTGGAAAAATAAGGATCGGGAAAAACAGATAGGCTGAATAGATGTTTATTCAGAGAGAAATAACTTACAACAGAGACAGATGACTGCCAGCAGTTTCCTGTACCAAGGATGCCTCCAGATGCTATCTGTCTCTGATCAGGAAACAAGAGAACGCCCTGGGGGTCCCCACATCCCCACCCCAGACCTAGTTCTCCCAGGTCATGTCCACACCTGTCCCCACCCCAATGGGCGTGGTCATTGCAACAGGTGGAGGCAGAGTAAATATCTGACTACAGTCACCAATCAACTTCTGTTCTCCCAAAGCTTGCCTCTCCACTATTATAAAAGATTCTAACTGCCTGACCTATAAAACATGATCTTCTAGATTATAAGCATTAAAAATATCCTAACAGGCATAAGCAAAGCCATATTATGCCACGAAGCGTGTGAACTGGTGGTACCACATTGTTCAGTTCACAGCTGGCTGAAAAATCAGTCCCACTCAGGTTTACATCATGGTCTCAGCACTGTGTGTGACCTGAGAAAGTTAATTTCTAAAACATGTTCTGTCACCTGAAAGTAAACTCAAACTCACAGTGTTGTTACGAAGGGTGCATGAGGTTACCATTCTCAAAAGTGCCTAGAAACTAGCCAACATGTGGCAGAGGTGATGGTTCTGTTGAACTGAGATGGTTTCTTGTCTCTGTGATTTGGGGTTCTCAGCCCAGCTAACAAATCAGAGGTGGATTCATTGCATTTGATCTTTAGAGAACATCTTATCCTGGAACATTTGGAGTGGAAATTGGGCCAACACCAGCTCTCAAAGATTCTGTGATTTGCTTCCGAGAGAGAAAAAGCTAGGCATGACTCAGGAATTAATCTGAATGTGTTGGTAATGAAGTTGCTTCCAATCTGAGAATGAATTCACACAGGAAATGGAGAGTTGAGCATCAAGTCCATTTGGAGGCATACACAGCTCCCAAGATATTAAAAACAATGATATACTGTTTGCTCTTTTTGTCTCCACCCTTGCTAAAGAGCGGGGACAGCACATGCTTTTTTGGCAGAATGTTCCTGTTCTTGTCAGATCATGGGGAGCACTTCCCCGTGAGGAATGGGGAGCACTTGACCATGAGGAATGGGGAGCATTTCACAGTGGGAAATGGGGCAATCACTTCTGAAGGAGACTGAAGTTACCTGAACACAGGGCACTTCACAGTGAGAAAAACAGAGCAGGCATTTCTAAGGGAGATGGAAGTTACTTGTTAGACAGCTATGGACAGAATGTCCAAACCTCCCCTGGTTCACAATTGTGAGTCATTTCAATCTAACACACACACACACACACACACACACACACACACACACACACCAAGTTATTTTTCTGCCTGGGATCTACAAACCAGGCCGTACTTATTTTGTTTCTTAGTTCTCTCAACCATATCAGGCCCAAAGAAATTCACTGGCAATTCTACATAATCCATCAGAAGATGCTCACTGTTCGCTATCCCACTCTCCTCCAAGATAAGTCTCTAGAACTCTGGTACACTGGGGGCTGGAAAGAATGACATTACACGTTATATAACTTATCCCTTTGATTTGAAGAACAAATGGAAACCCTTCCTAGGGGTAGAAGTGCTAGAACCAGTGAGCCATTTGGAAACTTGAGTTCACTTCTATTTGTTTTTAAGTCATCTTACACATCTGACTTACAGAGTTCTGTGTAGAAGCTGGACACTAAAGTAGAAACAGTAGATTCTCTAGACCTTCAGTGTTGCAGACCCAGCTCCCCCAGCTACTCTGGACGGGGGATGAGGGGACACATGATACTGAAAACACTAGGACCTACATGGTTAGCGGAAAGAACCAACTGCTACTACTTGTTCTCTTCTCCCCATGTGCATGTTGAGTGCATGCACACCCACATACACACACACACACACACACACACACAGACACACACACACACACACACACACATTTGTTCTTCAAATATGTGTGTGTGTGTGTGTGTGTGTGTGTGTGTGTGTGTGTGTGTGTGTGATAAGGAAAAGGGGCAAGAGGCCCTTTGAGAGGTAGCTGCTGTATTTCTGAACTATTGGGTGGGTAGCTATGGGTGTGGGGTGTAGTAAAGTAAGAAACATGACTACAAATATCTGAATCTGTTAAGAAAAACCCAGAATGTCACTCTTTCGTCCCAGAGTAGAAGAGCATAAGAACTACTGATTTGTGAAAATTTACAATGACAGTTGAAATAACATTTGTGGGGAGACATGGCATTTCCCAGTTGTCATGACAACCCTGTCTCCTCTTTCAACTGGCACATTCATTCAGGTGTTGCAACTAATTTAGGGTTTGACTCTCAAGCTGACAAGAAGACTCTGAGATCAAGGAAGATCTACCTATCCTATGGATTACGATGGGATGCAAATGTAGAAAAGATGCTCAAACATAATAGAAGCATTCACCCAGGCAGTGGTTTCCATGGAGATCCTAGTTCCAAGCCAGCACTGTCAAAAACAAGGATTTACTCATCAAGAACAGACAATGCAGGTGTGAACTGGGCATGAGTGTCTGGCCATTTTTCTGTGATTTGTTTGCCAAGTTTTCATGGGTGCCCAGCTGAATAACAAATACTTTTCTGTGTTATTTCTTTTTTCAACTCAGAGATATGATTAAACTTAGTAATTGGGGTGCTTCTAGACAGATCCTCATTTTCCAAAAGCTGAATGATCTCAGGAGACACTTAGCTGGGGTCACTGTACCCACTGGAGCCAGAATCCAGCCTGATGTCCCCCAGCTCCCAGGGAACCACCATGCTGACTGCATCTTCCCATGAGTGCTCTAAATACTTGAACAAAAGCTGCTAGTGAAAAGCCTCCCAAAGCCTCCCAAGAATGAGTGATCTTCACCCAGACAAAAGGGACCCTTCCTTGTGAACTGCTAGAAAAACTAAGCTTGTGTATACATGACAAATTTTCCTAATTTCCAGTATGTGTTTTGGTCCCCTCCAGGTAAATATGCAACATAATGAATTAAACAATACCTACATGAAAAATGTTTCACCACAAAATATCTATTACTAAGTGTTGATTTTCATTCAAATCATAGGGTGTGAATAATCTCTAACTTCTATAAAGAAGTAGTTACTATTTTAAAATCTTGCATGTCCTTTTCGTAAACTTTCAGCTAATTAACCAGATTCCTTACACTTACTAACTAAGATGGAAAAATAAAACTAGCTGCCTGTCATCTCCTCTCACTTGGGAGGTTTTTTACTTAAAAAAAAAAATTTACTCTAGACAGCATTTAGTTAGCTCGATAGATAAAAGAGCTTTAGTGTCTTTGAGAGAAGTTTGGTTTCAAATATTTGTGTGTATTTACCTCTAAAACACTAAAATGTGAAGTAGTAATAATTCTGTGCAATGATTTCCTTTTTTTTGTTTCCTTATTTGTTTTGTTTTGTTTTTGTTTTTTGTTTTTTGAGACTGGGTTTCTCTGTATTGCTTTGAAGCCTGTCCTGGAACTAGCTCTGTAGACCAGGCTGGCCTCAAACTCACTGAAGCGCAATAATTTCCTTAACAGCGAACATTACAGTTGTCAGTTTTAAGTTGGGACTGAGCCGAGTAGTTAAGGGCATTGTCTTTCCAGAGAATTCAAGTTCAACTCCCCTGCACCCACATGGTGGCTCACAACTATTTGTAATTCCAGCTTCAGGGATCTGAAAACCTCTTTTGGCCTCCATGAGTACTTCATATATGTGGTACCACATACATACACACAGGCAAAATACCCATAACACCTAAAATAAAAATAAAGATAGAACTTCTGAGATAACATGACACCATAGCTATCTATAACTTAGGGCAAGGCTCTATGGAGACTGTATTTTTGTTATAGCTAGGATTTGAGCAGAAAAGGGTTAAACAGAAAAGAAAAGACTGCGCACATGGCAAAACTTGGGAAGAGAAAGAAAATAAAGGGGGAGGAAGACAAAATGTGCAGGGCACTTGTTATAGAAAAGGGTGTAGATGTGAGAAACTCTTCACACACGGCAGAGAATATTTGAAATTGGAGAAGCTATTGAGCATCAATACTCTCAGTCCTTGTAGGAGGCAGGAGGATCTCCTAATGTTTCGTTCTTGGTAAGAGAGAGGTCCTTTCCAAAACACAACGTACAATCCAGTCAATCTCCCCATCTCCTTGTGGCTACAGTGTAAGGATGTATCTTGGACTTAGCTCATTGGATGCTCACACCCAGGATTCAGTATTTAAATCCATAATTTGCCAGTAAGATGACTCTCTGGGACTAACTCTCTGTTATTTATACAATGCAAGTAACTCCTATTGTGCCTGATTTCAAGTTACAAACTCTTTAACATCTAGCTTTCAAAATTCCTGCATGTTTAACAATTGTCTCACAGATACTCAAGGTTTTGTGCTTCCTGGAGATGCCTAGATGCAGATGAAAGCCCTGTGGGGTCAGTCTCTACTACAGCAGATTCATCTTCACAAATGAAGACCATCTCTATGTCTGCCACAGGTGGCAAGGCCCTCATTTCTGACTCTGTGGAGCCTGAATTGCACAAGGAACATTATTTTGGGTTTCAAAATTTTTAAGTAAAGTGCATAAAGTTTTAAAGCATCAGATCCAAGTAAGCACTGTTCTCTAAAGCATTGCTTCTGAAGCTGTGACCACAGCCCACAGGGTCTATGTCTAAATGTGAGAGTCATAGGAAACATGGCTGAGTTTCCGAGTACACATTCAAATGGAACAAGCCAGCACATGTAGTTTAAATTACCAAAGAATAGTTTCAAGTACTTTTAAAGATTTTTACATTTTAAAAATCGCTGTTTGGGTGTTTTTTTAACTTGAGTTTCATTAAAAAAAATAATTCGAAGAATTTTATCTTGAAATGAGTGCCACACCAACTCCTGTGGAGTCTGTGTGACATGGTGAAAACTATGTTTGCGAACAATAGGCATGTGTTCTGAGGAAGTTAGTCTCCCGGAGGTCCCTGGCATCCTGCCCCTTCACTTTGTTCCAGGGCACTGACCAAATTCTGTGGATTTGGGTTCTGTACCTTACCTTTCTTGATTTTTATGGCTATAATTAATACAACAGGTCCTGGCCAAGTCTTGGTGGATAGTGGATAGTGAAAGGATAAGAGTTCAGAGACTAGTGGGGAAAAGACCAGACCCAGGGAGTTCACCAGGAGCTAGGAAGGACAGTCTAGGAATTCCTGCTACTATGAGTTATGGTAGAAGGCATTACCTACTCAGAGGATGATGGTGGGCGCCTCCAGTAAACAGGGAAACTCCACAGAGACTCAGGACTACAACCCTCCCTATGCCATATATAGAATTATATGATGATCAGGGAAATAGATGGGTAAATATAGATGGAGAAAAAGTGTTGTATTACATACTTTTTTTTAGCTAGAGCAAGGCCTCCTTGGTGCTTATTGACAAAAGGGACTAAATTAGTTTAACAAGGCAATTACACAAATTATATGCTCACCTCCCCCAAAGTTGGATAAGGGGACTTCAAAAACAGCCAAATTGTTGCCTGACTGGCCATAAATATATTAAGCTTTGCAAACTTCTGCATTTTTACATAGGAGTCAGCTCACCAGAATTCTAAGAATAAAATTGACTTCAGGTCTGAGACTCTTAACCACTGTCTGGAGACCAGATGGTTCTCAGAGGGTACTTCCTGCTCTGTTCTTTTAGTTTCAAGGTAAGTTGTCAACATGTAACCACTCATCAGATGTAAACATGTATAACTTGGCATGGGGTCAAATCTTAGTTCCTAAATCATGTGTATATACCTGATGCTCTCACTGAAGTAAACTTGCAGCAGATTCAAACCGCATCTCTATGTGTTGTGTCTGTCACTCGCTGAATCCTTACCGACATGATTACTGGAGCCCTCATTCTCCCACGGAGGAGACCCCTGACTAGGTCAGTCCATGGCAGATTAGGACACAGTATCTAACAGTTTCTGAAAGGGTCCTAAATATGCCATTTTGTATTTATGTAAAATCTGTTTTCTCAGTAGTGACAATTATAAAATCAAAATATTGGTCAACTCTGAAAAGTGTTAAGATGTAGCTTCAAATATTCAGCCAAGATTTAACTCCTACCTAAAAACAAATATGAGCATCCGTCTCATTAGCATGCAAATTTGTTTTAAACAAAAATAACTGTTGGGATTATATGCATAACAAATGATTATTTTAAAATAAAATTATTTATAGTTTATCAGTAATGTTTTTTGGTTGTGAGCCTAGCCTTTAACGACTGAGCTATTCCTCTAGCCTTATCCAGTAATGTTTACTATACATCTAGTTTACATATCTATATACCCAGGATAATGTAAAGTTTCTCATAAAAGAGGGTGATGGCTCAGGAGTCAAGAACACTGGCTGCTCTTTCAGAGGACCCAGGTCAATTCCCAGCACCCTCATGGAAGCTTGCAATCATTTACAACTCCAGTTTTAGGGGGTCTAACACCTTTTATGGCTTCCTTGGATATCAGGCACGCATGCTGGTGTGCAGACACACGTGCAGGCAAGACACCCATACACATTTTTTAAAGTTTCTCAGGAGCACAGGGTTACAAGTAGAAAAAGTTTAAGAAGACCTGTGCTATAGTCAACAGAGTAGAATCTGAGATACCCTTTTATAAGGAGTTAATTTCTTTTTGTAGAAATCTGGGGGAATTTGTCCTCTTTAATAACCACAGTCTAAAACCACAGTCTATAACACAAAGAAAAAGAGAATTGCCTGGTGTGGACAGACAGGGAAACAGACAGCCTTGGCAATGCCCTGAAGTAACTTCCTTCCAGGCTTGGATGGCAATGATACAGCTGCAGTTATCACTCTAGAATCAGCCCACCTTTGCTGTGACCAAGAGCATACCTCCAGCACTTTCAATACCAGAAATGCCTCATGTTGGCCACTCCCAACCTGCAACCAATTTGCTTCGTGTCCTGCCAGTCTCTCAGATAATTTGCCTCTAAACCACAGCCCCACAAATCTAGCCAGAAAAATCTGATGGGCATATCTGCATCCTGGAGGGCAAGGAAGGTTGTGAAATGTAGTTACTCTGGGAACTCTCAGTGAATATAAAAACATTGAAGTATGAAAGAAGTGTTCAAAACACACAAGAAGATTCACTCATAATCACAGGCACTAATTTCCCAAACCATGTGAGGATAATTTTGTGGACACATTGTCTGTATTCCTCACACTTCTGTGAGGATAGTTTTGTATGTACATCAATTGTTCACACACTCCATTAATTTTAAGATAAAGAAATCAAGTGAGTAACAGATGACAATGAATTTTTCTCTGTTCTTTGACATTTTTAAGTTGACCCTCACTTCTGAATAGCATCCAGAATCTTTCTGAGAATGACTATGGCATTCATGGCCTTCAGAGGACACATCCTCTATGTATGATGATGGTGAGGTGGGTGAACATATTTCCTTTAGGTCCAAAGCATGACAATATTCATTTCAGGGATAGCGTCTTCCTTTTGTTTCTGAGCACATGGGGAAACTACAGTTTCAGGATCCCTTGCAGCTAGATGAGGATTGAGTTCTAGCCAATGGAATACATAAATAATGCACCGACTTCCTCAGCTGAATTTAAAGGGCCTATGCTTTCCTTACATGATAGGTACAGAGGGCTCAGGAAATAGCACAGACATAGACAGAAGAAGACTGGGTCCACAAAACACCACATAGAGACATACCTGTCACCCACTGTGGTGTTTTGAATAAGGATGGGCTCCAATAGGCTCATATATTTCAATGCTTAGTCACCAGGGAATGGCACTATTTGAAAGGATTCAAAGAATTGGAAGGTGTAATGTTGTCGAAAGAAGTGTACCATGGCAGGTGGGTTTTGAGGTTTTCAAATACCTGTAACAGGCCTACACATTCTCCTCTTCCCCCCTCCCTCCCTCCCTCCCTCCCTCCCTCCCTCCCTCCCTCCCTCCCTCCCTCCCTCCTGTTCTTTCTCTCTCTCTTCCTCCCTCCCTCCCCCTCTCTCTTCCTCCCTCTCTCTCTCTCTCTTCCTCTCCCTCTCTCTTTCTCTCTCCCTCCCTTCCTCCCTCCCTCCCTCTGTGTACATATCAGTTCCTGCTCCAGCACCATGTCTGCCTGCACGCCACCACACCCCCTACCATGATGATAACGGACTAAACCTCTGAAACTGCAAGCTCTTTTTTCATAAGAGTTGCCTTGGTCATGGTGTCTCTTCACAGCAATAGAACAATGACTAAAACACTCATAAACACCCATTCAGACTCTCATTTGAACAACTGATTAATTCACTTTGGAGCCACCATTTAATTTTGGACATCTATTCTTTAACTTAATAGATTCATACTGATACATTTAAATCATAACTTGAACCTTATCGCAGACTAAAAAGTGGGTTGTTTCCTTCATAAAGCACACATAAATACTTGGTTCTTCCTTGGCTGTACCAAGTTACACGATGCATTTCTCATCTGTGTGATAGGGTCACAGAGGTCAAGATAATGGCTAGTTGGCATGCATGGATGGGTTAGTTCACACACACCCCACTGAGCTAGATGCTATGCCACCTTTTAACTGCCTGACAAAAGTGTTCCTTTGGTCACATTAGAGAAAAACTCAATGGAATATTGCAAAGCCATTACAACTTTTGAGAACATTACCTGAAGTTCTTGAGCTATTGTCAGTGGTATCATTTTTTGCCTGCCACAGGCAGCTGTCATTTTCCTATTATTATATAATTCTTCTCTAGCCATCTCAGCCAGTAAGTAGCAAAATACAGGAAAAAAGGTACTTGGGAAATGTACATTACAGTTCTCACTGTACTTATGGAAGATGACTGAACTATTTCTCCTTTGAAGCTGCATTAACTTAGTCAGACTAATGGCATATTATTCAGCTTTGAAGGAGCCAGTGTCCTGAGTAGGCTCAAGTAGGCTTTACCAGAAAGACTTAATGCACCTCAAAAAGTGAACAAAGTTAATCTGTCTTTACAAAAAGAAAAGATATTTTAAGAAATAATTTTTTAACTTCTATAAGTGAAAGAAACAAAAAACCATTAGCAATAGATATGCTGTTCATCACACCTATGTAAATCTGAGATTATATAGTTAAGATGGCCAACCATAATCTATTTCATTTGCAGACATGTAAACATGTGTGTGCCTCTTTCTAGCCATGTCTGTGTCTATCTACACACACACACACATGCACACACACACACACACACACACACACACATATATTGTATATTTATATAATAAATTGTATAATTAGTTCTCAAGTTCATGACTGTGTTTGTTACTTTTGTGTTGTAACCATAACTGCATTTAGAGGAAATGTGTGTGACCTGATAGGTTCTGCTTGCTTTGTTTTTTTGTTGTTTTGGTGCTTATTTTTGGTTGTCTATTTGTTTTGAGACAGGTTTTTACTATGTGGCCCTGTCTGGCTAGCACTTTCTATGTAGATCAGATGGTTCTCAAACTTCTGGCAATCCTCCTGTCTCTGCCTCCTGAGTACTAGAACCATAGGCATGAGCCACCATGTCTGGCTTAATTCCCTTTCATGAAAGCAATGCATAGATACAAATGATAGATAGATAGATAGATAGATAGATAGATAGATAGATAGATAGATGGTTGAAAGACAGATGATAGATAGGTAGACAGATGATAGATAGATAGATAGATAGATAGATAGATAGATAGATAGATAGATGACAGATAGATAGATAGACAGATGGTTGAAAGACAGATGATAGATAGAGAGAGAGAGAGAGATAGATAGATAGATAGATAGATAGATAGATAGATAGATAGATAGATAGATGATAGATTCAGAAGTATAAAAGGAGTCATCAAGATAACTTAGTGGTGAGATACTTGCTGCTCAGATGCACTGGCCCAAGCTCCTAAGTTTGATATCTGGAACCCATGTGAAGATAGAAAGACAAGACCAACTCCACCAAGCTGTCCCTGATCCCCAGATGTTGTCCACCGCACATGTGCTCCCACAACTAAATATAATAAAGTTCTTTCTACAGCAAGGTATATTGACTTGTCTGAGGACCCTGCACTGACAGGCGCTACAGTCGAAATTAAATCCTGGTTGTATTGGCCTCAGAGCTACATATTCTTGCAGCACTCTACACCAGCCCTTCTGAACTCCATCTTCGAGGTCTGTCTTTTCTTTCTTTTCTTCCTTCCTTCCTTTTTGTTCTTTTCTTTTTTCTCTTTTGTTTGTTTGTTTTTCAAGACAGGGTTTTTCTGTACTGCTTTGGAGCCTGTCCTGGAACTAGCTCTGTAGACCAGGCTGGCTTCGAACTCACAAAAAGCTGCCTGCCTCTGCCCCACCTCCACTCCCTCCCTGGGTACTGGGATTAAAGGCCTGGGCCACCAACGCCTGGCTCATCTAGGTATTTCTTAATGGGAGCTGTTGCTGTGCTGGCCCCACCTGGAAATGTACACATTCAGAACATCTTATTCCAACCTTGTGTTTCCTGTAACAGTATCACAGACTGGGGAATTTCAAGACAATAGTAATTTATTTGAACCATGGCTCTGGAGGCTTGGAAACATGCTAATGACTTGCTTGCTGCATTGTAACACTGTAGAAGGCACCATGTGGAGGAGAGAGGAGGAGAAAGGAGGCAAAGATGTTGATGGGGGTAGAAGGGGAGATGGGTGCTGGCTTCATCCTTCATAAGACACTAATCTTGCAGTAATAAGCCCACCCCTGTGGAAATAAACAACAATCTATTCAGAGGTGAAACTATCACAATCTAGCAACCTCTTAAAGACCCTACAGCTCAACACTTGCCTTGGGGGAGAAGCTTCCATCACTTGAGTTTAGGAGACACATTCAAACCACAGTTCTGAGAATATGCTAGAAGTACTGATTATAGGGTTTCAAGTAGACAAATTTATCCACAAAGGACCAGTGAATGATGACCCAGGATATGCTTTTGCATCTGAATTTGTGAAGTCAGTTTTATACATAATATGTGCTCTACATTCAAGTGGAAGATTCATTCCTCAGAAACAGTGGCAAGAGGATCCATGTAACAGCCAATATCAGCTGCTGCTATCTGGTTAAATGATGAGACACATTTGGACAGAAGGGCCACTCAGTTGATGCTAAAGGATGCTGACCAATGCATAGTTATTTCCTCTACACTTAAGTAATGAGTGCTTAGCAATCTGTTTCTTGAACAATTTTTCAACTCCCTAATAAATTTTTATACTCTATTCTTTACTATATTTTATTGCTTTTTTCATAGCTATTTTTATGTTATCATAACCATTATTGAAAGTATATGCCACCTTTTTGTTACCTACTGAGAAGCAGGCATTAGGCAAAAGGAACACAATTGGCCATCAGCTACAGACAAAAGTGGTACAGCCTGTGAGGTACAATAATAAATGCACAACCAGCTCTCATCTTCTCTTGAACATCTCTCCTGAGACCTTAGAGTCCTGGATAAAAGTAACATCAACAGATCAGCAGCCAAGAGGGGGTTTCTTGGCTTTGCTTTTCCTGGACACTGCCTATTCATTATTAAAACAGTTAAATCTTATGCTTGGGGAGGCAATCACGACAGCTCTCCACCTATGTTTGTTATTCATATCATTGCCGTGACAACATGCTTGGTAAGAAGCAACTTAGGGGGAGAATGGTTCCTTCTTGGCTTCTGGTTTGAGGGCACAGTCCATCACAGCAGAGAAGGAATGGTGACTGGAGCCTGGGGCAACTGGTCACACTGTGCCTGCAGTCCCGAAAGAGAACAAAATGAACGCTGGTGTCCACTTTATCGTTTTCATTCAGTTTGGATTTCCAGTCCATGGGATGGTGCTGTCCACATTCAATCATTCAATCTCTCCAGAAATTCTCTCTTAGACATCCAGAGGTCTGTCCTCTATGTGACTCTAAATTCAAACACGTTGACAAATCTAAACACAGTTGATGGTTTGCCCCAGGTCCCACCTGCTTCTTTAGGAGCCCTACTCATGCTCACCTCTCTACGCATTGCTGTGTTCTCAGTTCATGGAACCCAAACCTCTGATTTTCAACTTTTGTCATTGTTCCTACATTTATTTATTTATTTATTTATTTATTTATTTATTTATTTATTTATTTATTTGTGTGTGTGTGTGTGTGTGTGTGTGTGTGTGTGTGTGTGTTGATGTCTGAGTGCCATGGCATACACATGAAAGTCAGAGGATAATTTGTGGGAGTCAGTTGTCTTTTTCTCCTATATGGATCCCTGGACTCAAACTCCAGCCATTATGCTTGACAGTAAGTATCTTCACTCAATGAGCCATCTAGTCAACCCAAGACTCTGCCATCATGAGGTGGGACTCAACTCTCTACTTGCCAGTATTCTGTGTTGCTCTAAAGCTACAGCACTACATTCAGTAATACATAACCCAGTGTGGCCAGGGGTGTTTCTGGCTTAGAGCCCTAGATTAGAAAGGTTCGATCCCAACTCCATGCCTTGGTTAAAATCAAAATCTTCCCCTGGCTTCTGCCATTTTTGAAGTGGTGGAGCCAAGGTAACCCTAGTTTCATTTCTGTTGCATTCTAACAAAAAGAAACTTAGGGTGTAGGCAGATATCTGTCCCCTAAGCCACTTCCAAGTAACCACATGGAGACTCAATATTAATTATAAATTCTTGACCAATTGCTCAAGCTTGTTACTATCTAACTCTTAATTTTAAATTAACCCATATTTATTATCTATGCTTTGCCTTGTGGCTTGGTACCTTTTCTCAGTACGGAATGCTCATCTTGTTTCTCTCTGTCTGCTTCCGACTCTAGACGCCACCGTCTTTCTTCCAAGCATCCTCCTAGCCTGGCTCTCCCACCCAATCTCTCCTTTATTAACCAATGAGAGTAATACATATTTACAGTGTACAGAAGGATTATTACACAGCATTGGGGGATGAAGGGTTTATTTTAATTCAGCATTCCAGGTGACAGTCCATGGCAGTGAGGTCAAGGTAACAGGGACTTAAAACAGCTGGTCACATGGCATCCACACTCAAAAGTGAGAGAAATTAATGTACATAGGTAGTTTGCTTCTTTGTGCTCAGCTGTATCGCTCTGCCATCGAACATTTCAGGATCCCCCGCCTAAGGAATGGTGCTGACCACAGTGGGCTGGGCCTTCCTGTGTCGATTATCTTAGTAAGACAGTTCCCCACAGACATGCCCACAGATGAGCTGAATGCAGACGAGCCCTTCATTTGATTCTCTCCCCCATGTGATTCTAGGTTGTATCAAATTGACAATTAAAGCTGACCAGCAGAGGCGGTACCCTTGTGGTGGTACATCTCAGTTTTCATGCACATGCATGAAGTTTCTTCCTATGTAACCTCCACATGACCTGAACCCAGTGTCCTGGCATGATTTCCAAAACAGGTCTGAGAAATGCCATTATTCAAAACACCCCTGAGTGTGGTTGACATTTCTAAGGATTGAGACATCACACCGAAACAGGGTCCCATAGCACACCACGAAGAAAACAAAGTCCAGAACAGCCATTTTTGTCTTTATGAACTGTACAGTCTCTCTTTTTAGGTACTATCTCTGACTTAGATAGTGCCCAAACATCCCCCAACTCACACAGTTCTCTTCAGGGAAATAAAACGTCACATCTACTCCTCCTGCTCTTGCTATACACGTAGCATTTAAGCATCCCCCTTTTCCAGGACAGTCACTTCCACACAGGACCCTCCACCTCCCCCTGGCACTGCAATCAGCATCAAGCTGTGGAAACTTATCACAGTATCTCTTAATGCCAGCCATCAAACACCATCAGTTCATATGCATCCCTTTAGTCCCATAATAGCTTATAAAGCATTTTCACATCAATTATCTCGTTTAGACCTAATAGTACGGTGAGGTAATTAGGGCCTTGCCACCAACCACAGCTTAGCAATAAGGGAACTGAAACTCAAAAAAGAAGACAGTGGAAAAATGAATCAAGCCTGCATCATTGGCTGCCATAGAACCAGTAGCGTCTCGGGTTTGACCTTATTTGGGATGAGGGTCTTTGTAGATATAACTGGTTAAGGAATTCTAGGTGAATTCCTCTTGGGCTCTGACCTCAAATCTAGTGTCAGGAGTCTTTAAAAGGGAAGAAAAAGGGAAGTTAGGAGGGAGACACACATCTCGCATCACCACAAGCCACAACAGTTAAAAAGATCTTCCCAAGAGCCAAGAAAGGAGTGTGGTTCTCTACACACACACACACACACACACACACACACACACACACACACACACACACACACACACACACACACTGTCCCACCCTGGCAGCCTTGCAGATGCCCCTTTGGTGTTTAAAATGACTCCCTTGGTGATGATTTGCTCCAGCAACTCTGAACTGCAAGCACGGATTCCACACATAGAGGTTTTTTTCTTATTTGTTGCTTCTGCCCTGTTGGAATGCTAGCCACAGTTCAAGATGTCCCATTAACACCCTCCTCAGAGAAAGAGATGAGGTCCATCTTTGGCCCCTCCAGTTTCCAAAGGAATCATACCTACTGCTCCAGCTGTCTAGAACCAACAGCTGCGAGGACTTCACCCTGACCATGTGCCTGACCATGCACCAGGGCCAATTCAGCCTCTAGTGGATTGGGAACTCAAATATCCAATGGCTAAGAAGGAACTACATCTTGGGTGACTAGAAAGTTGGGAACTCTGTGATTGGGGACAAAGTCCTGAGAGGGTGTTCTGGTGTCGGATGGACTGGTGTGTGTAGCCTGAAGACATGCAGGTATCCTAGAGTAGGTGAGTGAGGGTAACTGTAAGTCACTCCTCAATGAACCTATCAGCTTAAAAGTGGGTTGAAGCATATAGCTCCTGTCGAAAGTGCGAACAAACCTTGCAATGCAAATAGGAAGACCATGTTGTCTGAACCGGTGGCCTGAACCAGTGACCCTGAAGTACCAACTCTCAGAGTCAGATATAGGTGTTAACGCTATCTGCTTTTGGGACCTGCTAGAGCAGGTCACAAAACTCAGGGAGAATGGTACTTACAACTGCAGTGTGTGTGTGTGTGTGTGTGTGTGTGTGTGTGTGTGTGTGTGTGTGTGTGTGTGTAGAGAGAGAGAGAGAGAGAGAGAGAGAGAGAGAGTGTGTGTGTGTGTGTGTGTGTGTGTGTGTGTGTGTGTGTGTGTGTAAGAGAGAGAGAGAGAGAGAGAGAGAGAGAGAGAGAGTGTGTGTGTGTGTGTGTAAGAGAGAGAGAGAGAGAGAGTGTGTGTGTAAGAGAGAGAGAGAGAGAGAGAGAGAGAGAGACCTGGCTCACAGGAGAGAGGTACAAAGTGAGCTCTAGCAGGTCCCAAAGAGAAGCAAAGCAGCCAGCCACTAGAGTTCTCACCTCTACCAATCTCAGACCAAAGGGGCGATCCTGTCCTCAGATTAACTACCTAGACTGTATCTGTCTCTACGAAAACTTAGACTACATCTCTCTTTTGTCTCCTCCTGCCTTTTATTCCTCTCTGCTTAACTATATCACTCCCGTCCCCACCTCCCTAAGTGCTGGGAAAAAAAGGTGTGTCATCAATCCAAGTGCTGGGATTATCCTTGTGTGAGTTCTGTTCCAGACAGGAATAATTTTGTGTAGCTCAGGGTAACCTTGAACTAACAGAGATCCATCTGCCTCTGTCTCCCAAGTGCTGGGATTAAAGGTGTGCCACCACTGCCTGGCCTCTGTGGCTAACTAGTATGAAGGCCAGGCAGTGGTGGTGCACACCTTTAATCCCAGCATGACCTGTTTTGTCTTCTTTTCTGTACTTTCTACAGTCTGTATCTAGCTGCCTATAATTAAGGCTCAAAATTAATGTGGCTTAGAAAGCCCAAAGAGCCCAGGCCCAAGAGTTTTCTTTCTGAGATTCTTTACCCAAATCACTACTCTGGATGCCTGGATGGCCTGGGTCTCTGCATCAGGTTTCTGATGACAAGCAGAAAATGTAGCTCCTCAATCTAGACTGACTGGTATGGTACCACACAGTGAGTTTTCCCCTTAGCCATTCGTGCCCACCTCCAGATATAGAGACCGTGCTGTAGTGTCTAAACAGTGTATAAGAACACTGTAATTACGGGGTTCCCATGAGACCCCCTCCCATTCAATGATACACTAGAATGATTCACAAAACTCAGGGAGAATGGTACTTACAACTGCAGTGTGTGCGTGCGTGTGTGCATGCATGTGTGTGTGTGTGTGAGAGAGAGAGAGAGAGAGAGAGAGAGAGAGAGAGAGAGAGAGAGAGAGAGAGAGAGAGAGAGAGAGACCTGGCCCACGGGAGAGAGGTACAAAGTGAGCTCTAGCAGGTCCCAAACACAAAGCTGCCCCCACCCCCATCCCCCACTGCCCCCCACCTCCCCCCCCCCCACCGTGGCATTGCCTCCTCTGTGCTATGGTAAATAGCAAGACCCAAAGAACCTCGACAACTAGAAAAATTCACCCAAGCTTTAGTATGCAGTTTTTATTGTGGTTTCATTGCATGGTCATGATTGACTGGGTCCTTGGCCGAATAACTGAACCCTGTCTGTCCCTTCTCCTTTCCCTGGAGGTTTACCTGATATCTCCTGGCTCTAAAGCCCAGCCTTCTAATCCCATCTTTGGGTCAGCCCCGACACTGAGGCACCCATTGGCATAAACTACCTATGAACTTGTCACATCATTCGAATGAGCTGCCCAGTGTGAGTGAAGGATATACAGCAGATAACAATTGTATTGTCATCACCTGAGGAAGTCCCAAGGGTTTAGAGGATCTCTCACAAGAATAGAGGACCAAGACAGTCACAGTCCTCATTATACACTCTAATATACAAGAGGATTCATTTCGAGAGATGGTTAATTCTCCCTGCCTGGGGGATTTTATAAGGATTAAATAATGTAATAGTTCTTTTTGGCATTAGTGTTCCTTCTGCGTAGGAGCTGCCATTATATTACTGAGCTCTGCTACTGGCCTTCTCGAACACACAGCTCTCTTTAGCTCTTGAGAGCAGTGGAAATGTTTTATGCATCTGATATCCTTCATAGTAACTGTGTCCTGCAGAAAACATTCTAATACATATTTATTGGTTCTTTCAAAAGTATGTCTATAGTTGGGGCTAGAGCACTTGCGGTTAGTGCATATTTGGCCTTGTTTTATTTAAATATAGAACTCAGAGCTACAGCAAGAACAGCAGGAGCTGGATGTGAAGCAGAGAGGGTGATGGCAGGTTCACAAGCCCAGGAGAAGGCAGGCCACACACCCTGATGGGCAAACACTGCCCGCACTTCTGTTTACTCCAGACTTAGTGTCAACATTGGAGGCAGTACAGGTTCTTGACATGGACCATGTGTAAATGAGAGGTTTTACAAATGGGGAGATGGCTCACTGGTTAAAAGGCCTTGATGTGCAAGGCCTGAGCTTAAGTTCCCTGAGCCCCTATAAAGAAGCCAGGCGTGATTCCATAGCCCACTGCTCTAAGAGACAGAGACAGGGGATGTCTGTGGCTTGCTGTCTGGCAGTCTAGATCCAGGTTCAGTGAGACCCTTTCTCAAGGAAACAAGCAGATAGTGATATGTCAGGACACCTGACATCCTTCTTTGTGTGAGTTCACAAAGGTGTACATGCCCACTCACACACATACCATACACATGCACACATGACCAAACACATGTATACATGTGCACACAAACACACACACACACACACACACACACCAAAAAATTAAATTAGAAAATTTCATGGGTATTGTTGTTTCCAATTTCTGCAAAAAAAATAATTGAAAATTATTCCATCCATAACAGAAACAAACTATAAAATATCTCAAGTGAAGTTAACTTGTACAAGACTCTTTTAGAGAAAACTACAAAACACAGCTGAAGAGCATGAATGAAAAGACTCAACATTTAGAAACATTTGGTCCTCCAGAAATTAATCTGTAATTTAATCCAATCATAATTAAATCCCCCAAATTATTTGTACTGTAAAATGGCATATAGATGGAAATTCATATGGAAAAGTACAGGTGGAATAATTTTGGAAATAATTTGAGAAATAGAAACCAACTCTCAAGTCTTTAGTTTCCAATATCTAACTATAATATAAGGTCCAGTAACTTAAAACATCATTAGAACGGGACTAGATAAGTGGATGGTGTCAGGGTAAAATCTGGAGATGCTAAGTGTGTCATTTCAAATGGGTAAGTGGACTATTTAATAAATTGTGTAGCTACATGGGTATCTCCTGACAAAAAGAAATAAGATAATGGCTCCATAGTTAAACATGCTTATTGCTCTTACAGAGGACTCAGGTCCAGTTCCTACCAACCAATTGGTGGTTCACCATCAGTAACTCCAGTTCTAGGGGAATCCAACTCCCCGTTCTGGTCTCTGCAGGTTCCTGTACACACTTGGTACACATGAACTCAAACAGGTACACACACATGCACCTATAAAATAAATAATTTTAAAGAAATACTATTATCTCTATTTAATACTTATTATAAAATAAACTCAAATTAAACGGAAGATATAAAGGTAAGATCTCTAAGTATATAACCATATTTACAACACACAAATGAGAATACATACGTGGCCTTAGATAGGCAGGTCCTTACTGGGATGTTTAAAGATCATGGAAAAGACTCACAAAGTCGGCCAATTCAAAATTAAAACATTGATATGACAAATAGGAAAAAGAAGATTATTTTAAGTGGAAGACTAACAGAGAAGATACATGAGTGTATTAATAATAGATAAAAGATTGATTTCTGGTATAGAAAAAGATAATTTTCTAGAAAATGGGAGAGAATACAAGCAATCTTGCCAGTGGCCATGTCAGAGGAGAGCAGATGGCAATTGACGTTTAGGTGTCAGCCCACCAGGAAACAAAACCCTGATGGGTGAATCTTGGACAGGCAAGGCCCAGAGACCAGGAACGCCAGAATGTCTTTGGCTTCCGCTGTGTCTTTACATGTTTGCTGCTGTTACCTTTCTCCGGTATCTGGCATGGTGTGAATGGGTGTGGGGAGATCCCCACTCCCTGCAATGAAACATTCTGTTCTACTGAGTATTTTTACCTGTGGATTATTACGAACATGATTTCTTCCTAAGCTGTATTGTCAAATTGATAATAATAATGCTAGTATAAGTTGAGTTTTTATGATAAAAATAAAACAAGGAACTGTCACAAATATGTGAATTTCTATTGAGGAGCTACATAGACTCTGGCTTAGGTTGAAAAATGGGGGTTGGAGATGGCTCAGAGGTTAAGAGCACTGGCTGCTCTTCCAGAGGTCCTAAGTTCAATTCCCAGTAATCTCATGGTGGCTCACAACCATCTGTAATGAGATCTGATGCCCTCTTCTGGACTGAGGGCATACCTGCAGACAGAATATTTATTTCATGTATATATGAAATAAATACATCCTTAAAAAAAAAAAAAAAAGAAGCCCAGCTAGTTTAAATCCATTTAATCTTAATGTTGGGAGATGTGTTCACAGGTTTCAGAGTGTGTCATAGCTGAAACAAAGCTTTGAAAATAACTTAAAGTTAGACTAAGAATGTTTTTGTTAAATAACTTTGAAGTGAAAAACCCAAGAAGTCAATCTAAAGTTTTAGAAAGGCACAGAGTTGAGTCAGGGACTCCTTAAAGTCAGGGAATAAGAACAAAGCAGCCCAACTGTTACTAGCTGACCTACTTTCATTGCAGAATTGGTTGATGATTAAGGGTGATGATGAATTCCTTATACCCTTTTCTGCCCTCAATCTCCTGATATAAAACAAAACAAAAAATATTGATTAGTGGGTATGTACCCTAAAGATTTAAAGTAGAGCTGATTGATTCTTTTTCATATAAAAAGTTTAGGTTTGTGATTCCTTTAAAATTTCTTATAACATTCTTTCCAAGATAAATAATACAGTGATTAGTCCTTTCTTTATAACTGCAAAATGAAGCCTGCCAGTAAAAGAATATCTTGCTTGTTTACACACCGCTGATCTATAACAAGTTGCTTGGGTATGAATGTACATGGGTTCTTGAGATAATTTGATTTTTACCTGTAATATGTAAAAAATGTTTCCATAAGGTGTATGGAAAACATGCTGGTTTTTTACTTGTATTCATTGTAATCATTCACTTGAAAAACAGAATGTAATCACATTGTAATTTTTATATTGCCTGAAAGATTTTGCTGGGGCATGTAATCTCTAAGGAAAAGAATAAAAATAGAGTTAAAATGAGTTAGAAGGAAAACATTAAGAAAGGATAGAGTTAGAAGGAAAACATCAAGACTAGAGATAGAGTTAGTAGGAAAACATCAAGAATGAGAGAAGAAAATCAGCAAGAAAATAAAGAATAGAGAATGCAAAAGAATAAAGAAAAGGTCTGAAGTAGACCATCAAGAGCGTGAGTGAATGGTATTTTCCCTTAACCTCCTCAGATAGAAAAGTCTGGTACGCTGCCAACTCTGGATTCCCTTTGAGCCCTATGATGCTGGCTCCCATACAGCAAAACAATCTAATACAAAAACACAAGAAGGTAATGCACAGAAAGAAATGCAAACAGGTCACCAACCAAGCAGAGACACTACCCGTTTACATTAAACATTAGGAAAGAAAAACTTTAAGCAAGTGTGTGATTTTCTTATTCATTCATGAGATTAGTAAAACTTAAACATGTGTTTTCTCAGAAGCAGCCAATGGGATCCCCAAATGGTATGTGTTTGCTCCGTGGCTGTGGAAGGCAGTGGGAGAGCTCTTCATAGCAGGGCCAGGAACAAGCTTGCCAAGAAACCTGGGTAAAGTCTTCACAGGAGAAGGCAAGGAAATGACTGAACGCAAAGCAGGGAAAAGGCTGAGGGGGATGGGTGGGGATTCTTCTGAGGGAAGGGCTTCCAAGAGATGGTGTCTCTGTTGATTGTGGTAGTCCTGGTACAGTTAGGGTTGTGGTTGAGGCAGGAAGGTTATCACTTCTAGGACAGTCAGCCACACCTCCAGACAGCAAGTCCCTGTCACTTAAAAAAAAAAAAAAAAAAAAAAAAAAAAGATGCCAGGCATAGTGGCATACACCTTTAATCCCAGCACTCTGGAGGCAGAGGCAGGTGGGTCTCTGAGTTCAAAGACAGCCTGGTCTACAGATTGAGTTCAAGGACAGCCATGGCTACACAGAGAAACCCTATCTTGAAAGAAAAGAAAAAATGATGTTGAGAGAAGTGCCAGAATGTTTAGAGGCTTAAAGAATGCTGGGCTCAGTCCCATTGCCTCTCAGCATCTATGTAGAGCCTCTCCCACATGAAGAAGGCAAAATGGTGCACAGTGAAAGGGTCGGGACAGGTCAAGGTCATAGTGAGCTACAATTACCTACATCTTGAACTTCTACTGGGGAGAGAGAGAAGCATTTCTGAGGGTCTCTTCCAAGAATGAGGTATAAATAACCCTTCTCAGACGTGTGGAGAAAGTCTTGATTGCCTTGGTTAGTTCTTTTTGTTTGAACCCACCAGGATCTCCTTATCAGGCTTAAACCTCTGTTACAGGAACTGTCTTCTATTCATATTCAGAGAATGTTTAATAAGCACAGAAACACTGTCCACCAGCTTTAAAAGGAACAACCTGGTCTGTGATGTAAGTAGCGGCATACAAAGGGACTGTTCTCTGCTTTTCATTTTTCAGAACATCATCCTGGGGTGTTTTCTTTTTTTCTTTCCCTCTCCCTCCCCCCATTAGGCCAGGGAGTGGCTCAGCTTTCCACACACCTCTATGAATAAAATAAAATAAAGGTCACAGGAAGATAGTCACAGAGCACGATTTGTGGTAGTAAAATATTAATGATGGCTGGATTTGTGGCTGTAGTTGCTAAAAATGGAGCGGAGGGGAGGGAATGGGGCGAGAAGAGTGGTAAGGACAGAGAGATTGTTTGGTGTCTTGATCACGCTCTTCCAGCTGGGCTGCCACAGACAGTAATGAGGCCTCTTGGGGACCACTGGCTTGGATGCCCAGATTTTACTTTTTTGGGCTAGAGGAATGTCTTGGTCTGTGGTTTTCACACACACACACACACACACACACACACACACACACACACACACACACCTGAGACTTTCTCTGTTGTAGCAGCATCCACACACGCAAGAATACAACAGAGACGTAGAGAAACGGAGGTTCAAAAAGTCCATGATCCCAGCACTTGGGAAGTTGAGGCAGGAGATTATTCTTAACTACAGAAGAAATTTGAGATCAGCCAGGGCTGCAGGAGACCTTGTCTCAAAACTACTAAATAACTCTATCGGTGATTTAAATGCCTCGCTGTTTGAGATGCATGGTGCTCTCCAAGTGACTCAAGGAGGCAGCTGGTTATGCAAATAGAGTGGTTAGCCCATCCTCAGTCACCTGAACACCAAAGGAGCCGGAAAGTTGTCATGGTGACTATTTTTATTTCTGAAGACTTGACTTAGGAAGAGAAGAAGGAGGAGGAGAGAAGAAAATATCATTTGTGTAATTCTTTCTAATATACAAAGCCCTTGAAGCATATGTGGCAGAGCAGGACAGTGAAGAGGTCCCTCCATCTTGTTTTCTTGCTGGAGCCATTTTAGATTTGATCTCGATAAAAAAAAAAAAAAAAAGCTCTGTGGAAACTACCCAACTCTACTTACTTACTCTAGGAACCTGGGGTCCAGAAGTCCCGGCTAGCTTATCTCCACTTCTGTAAACTGCTTGCTTGCACAAAGCTACCCCACCCCTAGCCCCTGCAGCTGCTAAGCTAGATGCCAGGATGTGGTTTCTGCCTTCAAAATCCCCCATGATTTGAACACTAGATGCTACACTTAGATTTCAAATACCTGAATGTAGTCCCAGCCAACTGGAATAAAGATTTTCAACTGGGTATAGACTGTGTCTGAGTGGTCATTTCTGGTGGGCTCCCCATAACACATTTGACTTCATTAGATTTACTTGGTAAATTGAGTTACAGATGGAGTCTATGGCACTTCAGTCTATGTTCTCAGTGCCATGTGGATCTGTAAGCCACCTTAAATCCACGTTTTGGGTTCCCAATATGTGCTTTTGAAGCAGAAAAGACTCTTTGCCCAGATTTTCTGACATTCGTAAGGACTCCATGGAAGTAACTATGCATTAACTCCTGCTGTGGCTAAAACCAAACACTAAAGATGATGGGAAATGATTTACATTTGTAGCAGTAGGAAGTGATGGTTCTTGCCATGAAAGTGGTCCTATGACAACGGATGCCTTTTCCTTTTAGCACACAGCTAACACACTGCAGTTAAAATGAGAGTGAAGTTATCCTGTATAGTTAGCTCAACTAGTATACTTATGGGGTGATGTGTTTTAACTTTCTCTCTAGGAGTGGTACAGCAGCTTTGTCAAGAATGTAAAGTCGTCAACAGAAGTCCAGGCTTCCTACATTTAAGCCCCTGTCTCACCGTTTATTAGTAAAACAGTTTATGGGGCAAGTTGGCTCCATAAGTAACCTTCATCTGCAACATGAGCGTCAATCAGAGCCATGCTCTTGTCTTGGTGCATCCTGTGTGCTGTAAGAGAACATCACAGGCTATGTTGTTTATGGTGAATAGACATGTTCTGAAGCCTACAACGTTCAGATCAAAGGGTGTGTATCTAGCAATGAGTCCTTGTGGCATTGACCCTTGGCAAAAGAGCAGAGAGAGGAAGGAAGGACCATTAGGAGGAGGAGGAAAATGAGAGGGAGAAAGACCGAACTCACCATTCTGTAATGAAACCACAATAACTCTTAGGGCCTAACAACTGGTCATTTGTCCCCAGGCATGACTTGAATTTGAAATAGGTTTGTTTCTAGGGGCTGGAGAGATGGTTCAGTGGTTAAGGGTACTTGTTATGCCCAGGTTCAGTTCCTGGCAAGAAGGAAAAGGTATCAGGAGATAGTGCTTTTGATTCGTAGTAGCCCAATTGCATTCTGTGCATAAACTTTGCATGGAAATTAAGTATACTCAGTCTCTAAATCCCAAATCCTCTTCCTAAAATACCACTGCCACCCATTCATCTCTGCTCATTGGAAATTTCTGGTGCCTACAAAGACCTTGTACCACAAAGCCTGTTGCTAAATGGGCATTTGTGATGTACCCCAGATGACATTCCCAGGTCCCCACTGCTGCTGTGTCCCACTTCTCCAATCTCTCAGGAGGCTGAATCAGTTAAGTAGAAATGTGGGTTTTCTCTTTACCCAGTTGAACAACATAAGGCCTTCTTGCTTTTCGGAATGTCGGGCTTTAAGTAATAGCAATGATGAGTTACAGACCTTAGAAACATACTTCCCAGTGAAATTATGCTTTGCTTTGTTTTAGTAAGAAAAGTCACCAAAGGAATCTACACCATCTAGCTTTTATTTTATATTTTAAGAATTTTGCCTAAAGGTTTCTTTTGCTGCCCAGGCTCCAGCAATCGTGTGTCTACCATCAATCAATATTGAATCTCCCACTGAGCACCCAGCGCTGTCTAGGAGCTATTTTTAACTCCTATCTCCTGTTTGTCCAGATGAGCTGAATCTTTGTTGCCTAAAAAAATAAATAAATAAATAAATAATAAAGTTTATTTTTCACTACTCCAGAGATAAACCCCAGGAACTACAAATGAGTGACTGTCCTAGGCAGGGGCATCAGGATCCCCATTATTATACAGAACAACTGCCATCCAAAGGGGCTTCTGCCAGCAGATGCAAATTAAGTAAGAAAGTAAAACAGATGCCCCCGTTTTTAAAATTGTCCATGTGTGCGTGTGTGTGTGTGTGTGTGTGTGTGTGTGTGTGTGTGTGTGTGTGTGTACATGTGGTATATGCACACACATGTTTACAACTACGCACATCTGTGCAAGCACAAAGAGTCTGGAAGAGGGTATCACATGTCCTCCCTATTATTACCTATTCCTCTGAGGTTCAGGGTTTCTCCCTGAACCTGGGGCTCCTGTTTTCTTGGATAGGGTGGAAACCAGGAAGTGCCAGCAATCTTCCTGTCTCTGCTCCTATCAAAGTTAGGGTTACAGATATGCACCAGATGGCCAGCCTGTTGTGTGGGTGCTGGCAACAGAATGAAATTTCTCACAAGTCTATAGCAAGCATTCATAGTCTCTGAGGCACCTCTTCAGCTGCAAAAGAAATGTTTTTAAAGCTCAAAGCTACAGTCTCTATCCCCATCCCCATCCTCACCCCCATCTCCATCCCCATCTTCACCCCCATCCCCATCCCCATCCCCATCCTTACCCCCATTCTCATCCCCATCCCCATCAAGCTCTCATGTATACTAAGCTGGCCTTCACCTCTCAGTGCAGCTCATGTGACCTTGACATATGGTTCTCCTACTTCCAGTCCCAGCACTAGAGTTGCGGGTATGAGCACCACACCACACATAGTTTATGAGGTGCTGGGGATCAACTAAGGACTTCATCATCTAGGCCAGTACTCCTCACAGAGGGACATCCCAGTACACAATATAGTTCATGATGAATAATATTCAATTTCTTGAAATAATAAAATTATATTTTTGAGAACCAAAACAAAGTTTGATAGAGTCTCTTGACTTATTCAGAATTTGACTTCATAGTGCAATTTTTTTGAGTAAAACTTACTAAAATAACATAGTTCATTTTTACGACATATCAAAAATTTTTGAAGGGAAGAATTAAATGTACATTTAGATTTCCCAAGCATAATAGTGAAGGTAAGTCTCTTAAGAGTAGAGACTGGGCAAGTGGCATGACCTGAGTTTGGATCCCTTGTCCCTGTGTAAAAAGCAAAATATGGGCTTGAATGCCCATCAGGAGGGCAGAAACAGATGGACCCAGAGAACTCAGGCTAGCCAAACAGTGGGCTTTCAGTTCTTGGAAAAAGCTAGTCTCATGGTAGTAAAGTGAACAGCAGTAGCAGAAGATATCAGGTGTCCTACTCTGGCCTCAGAATGTGCAAGCAGGGACATCAGTAAGTACACACATACCTGCACACGTGATAGACATACAGACAGACATATAGATAGAATGAATGGATAGACAAACAGAATGGGTGGATAGATAGACAAGCACGTAGGCAGACAGACAGACAGAAAAATACATACATAGATGGATATTAATGGTTGGATGGATACATAGGTGATAGATATAGAGATAAGATGGATGGATAAATAGATAGGATGCATAGATAGGTGATAGATGATAGATAGATAGGATGGATGGATAGATAGATAGATAGATAGATAGATAGATAGATAGATAGATAGATAGATAAATAGATAGAGACAAAATAAGTAGCTCCAGAATGCTTTCTTCCTCTAAATTGTTGTAAAACGGCATGGTCCATAGGAAGTTGTATATATCAACCAAATGAATGGGTTTTTTTGTCATAAAATCCCACCTATTACAATGCAATATAGTCTAGACTTCTTGGGAAATTGGATTCTTGCTTTTAAAAAGAAAATAAATTTGGTAAGTTAGTCCAGCTGCAGACAGTATCATGTGTTTGGGACCCAGCACAGGAAGCCTGAATGGGCCATTTAGTTCTCAAGACTACCTGGGACACTTGCAGGCTGCTGAATTTCCAGATTAATGGGAGGCTAGAAGTAAATGAGCCAATAGCATCGCACCCAGGAGCACCTTCCTGGAACTAGTTTTAAAGCACTGGCTCTCTTTGTTGTTTAACTACTATTATATGCAATCATGATCTCTCTGTATAGTTCAACAAAGCCACAGTTTTACCTATTTTTTCTGTGAATCTTTTTCATTGAAGGCAAAGAAGGACTCTCAATACTGAGATATGACTAAACCAACTGCTGAGCAAATATTTAAATATCATATTTGTTCTCTGTTTCTGATATGGCTGTGTATATATGACAATGTCCATTTGTTTGGTTTTGGTGGGGTGAGATGAAGCTTGGAAATGGAAAATTACAAACAAAACTTTCACTTTTTTGAATATTAAACTAAACTACAGTATTCGAAATTTGCTATCAACTCCTAAGTGTGTATTCTTATTTTGTACTATGGTGATGCATGTGTCAGATAGTCACCCATTCTGTATCTTGAAATGCTGTGTCCCTTTCGTTGTTTGGTTGACACACAAATGAACCGAGCAATTACTGAAACGTTTCTCTACACCAATGCAGCCATCCAAACAAACTGAATTTAAAAAGGCCCATGTTTAATGAATACAGGGCTCCTGGATGGCCTTCTGGCCCCCAGAGGGGAAGGGAAACAGGAGAGTCTGTTCCCTGGGGGACAGTTTAAATACCCTATGAAAGTGGTCTTGAGTATCTCTGGGGGAGGGGCCATCGTTGGTGGACTTACAGAGATGCAGTAGGGTTTAGAGGGAGATGGGGGAGGGGGCTTGAGTGGAGCCTCCACCATAACATTTACCATTAATGATGTTAAAGTTAATGGGCTGGGAATATGGCTCAGAGTGCTTGCCTCACACACTTGGGGCCCTGGATTGATCAGTGGCACAAGACAAGCCAGGAAAGGTGATGTTAGGATGGAAAAATTTAGCCTAATTCTCCAGTGACCCCAGGAAGCTGGGAGTCTTAAATCCCAAGCTAAGGGTCACCTACTTTAATGTTTACGACAGCCTGTGAGTGAATGAACACAGGAAATGAGCCTTGTCGCCACACCTAGAAGCTTGTGCGAAAGCAGACTTCCTGGGCTAAGCACGGGCTTGGATAGTTTAAATTAATTGGTCCACACTGGATGCCACGAGGTGATTGGTTCACGAAGTGCAGGCTTTGTTGTAACCCTATAAAAGCTGGTTCAATTCTGTACCAGGGGTCCTCAGCCCTCTACTCTGCATGGCATATGGCTGATGGCCCCAGTATACTGGAATATAAAGAACCTCATGCTTTTGCATCAAGACTGCTTCTCGTGAGTGATTGGGGGGGGCGCCTTTCCTGAGTGGGAGCGTGAGGGACCACGCTCTCGCAGGTCTTACATTGACAAGTGGAGGAATCACAGCACTCAGGAAGTGGAATCAGGAAAGTTAGAAATTCAAGGTCCTCTCTGGCCTCCACAATGAGTTCAAGGCCAGCTCCGAAAGACCTTGAGAGAGTAATGTCACAAATGAATCCTGGAATGTTGTCTAGCAACAGCACAGAACCTATGCATTAGATACACTGACTTCATTCATGAACTCCTCCATCATCAAGAAATGTTAGCTCCAATTGGTAAGTTGAGACCTAACCAATACTTCAGTCTCTTGACCAAACAGCATCATCAAATGTTCAGACCTACAGGTTTCCTTCTCCCCACTCCTCTTCAGGATAGACCTATTCTCTAAGAGAGGGACAGCGGAGTTGGAAGATGGTTCTAAGGGGAGAGCTTGGTTTGGGTACTGTCTTCTGCCTCCTCCATTCTCTGCAGAGTATCCCCTGTCGGCCTGACCCCTGGGGATCACATGGATAAAAAACAAAGCAAAGCTGAGACATTTAGAATCCTCCTATTGCTTATGGAAAGAGGCTTCACTCTGCTCTTCTCTTTTCCTAGAACATTTTCAATAAAGACACAAAGTCTGTGGTCCATCCCCCTCCTTTTGATATGCAAATCTCTGCAAAGGTCAGGCAAGCTTCCCACTGTACAATCCAGGAGCACCTTGCTCAAGAACCTGGGAGCATCCTTCTGAAAGTGAAACCCAGGAAACAACAGCCCCTGTCACTGTGGGTGTTAGTCAGAGGTCTTGCCCCAAAGATGTTGCCTTCTGCTTGCAGATGACACAGACTGAGAATCTAAGCAGAACGACTTAGCAAGTAGACAAAGCTTTACCACACACCTCAGTTTGGAAGCATTCATTGGCATAGCATTCAAACATCAGTCTTCTAGGGAAAAGGAATTCAGTGACTCATAACAGCTTTATCCCCTACTCCTTGACCCAATAAAAAACGTGAGCTGGGAGGTTAGAAATGTCTTTGGTTATACCTGTCAATCATAGTTGAGGGGTAGCAATGTTCAGGAACAGTATTTGATTTAAAGGCTAAAAATCGTATTCTGATAAATTATTCTAAGTCATTATAATTTGGGAGGTTAAGCTTTCATTTGGAACAGTTAAATGATGATTATATTAACACAGAAACCATTGTTCTGGTTTAGTTAGAGAAACTGAATCTTAATGAGCATTTTTTTACAGTTTATTTGATGTCAAAATTAATGTATTACCCCCATTACATGTTTGATTAAATAGCCTTTAAAAAATTACATAGCTTCTAATCTATGATGAAAGAGGGAATACTGGTTAGCTTTTTTGTCACCCTGACTCAAACTAGAGTTGAAAGACCCCCAGAGCGTGGACCTTCACGCTCCCACTCAGGAAAGGTGACACCCCAAATCACTCACGAGAAGCAGTCTTGCTGCAAATAGCATGAGGACTTTTACTTCCAAGTGCACTGGGTTCCACAGTCATATGCCACGCAAGGAGTGTGACCTTTCGCCTATTTACTGGCTGAGGACAGGGTCTGGAATTTAAGGTATTTAGTATTTTTAAACTTCTAGCTTCCTGGGGTCATTGGAGAGTTAGGCTGTATTTTTCCATATTACAGTCATCTGGGAAGAGAGAACTTTATCAAATTGGCATGCAGGCAAGCCTATGGGGGCATTTTCTTAATTGGTTGATATGGGAGGGTGCAGCCCACTGTGGGTGGTGTCATTCCTGAGCAAGTAGGGTACAAGGTATAAAGATGCAAGCTGAGCAAACAAGGAGGAGCAAGGCAGAAAGCAGCTTTCTTTGGTGCTTCCCTCTTCTGCTACTGCTTGAGTTCCTGTTCTATATTCCCCAGTGACGAGCTGAAAAGCCAGGAAGAAAGACACATGGTTATAACCCTACTACTGAGGGGTGGAGAAAAACAGATGCTGGGGTAGTGGGCAGGTGCTGGTCAGTCAGTCAAGCCAAAATGGTAAGCCCCGGGGTTGATGAGAAAGCCTGTCTCAAAATGGTGGAGAGATTGGAAACAATAGGAAAAGAAGAAAGAAGACACCTGAAGTCAGCACTCATGGTGTGTGCACCCACACAAACATATGAACATACAGAAAATTGATATATTGAGCATCCTTGATATCCAGGGGACACCAGAAGGAAGAGCAGACCCTCACCTTGCAGCAGAGAAACAAGAATTCCAGTGCAATTATCAACTGCTTAAGGCTCTGACTGTAAATACACTGCAGCTTTCCAGGAATCTCCTCAGAGCTCGGTTACAGACAAAGATGGGAGCAAACCCCCCTGGTACAGCCTCATAGACTTCTGTTTTTACCTTTTCAAATTATAATTCTATCAAAGATATCTATCTCCATAGCTACCCAATAATTCACTTGTCAAAAGACAGAGATAAGAAAACAAAAGGGGGTTTCTTAGCAACCTTGAGAGCCACCAAAATGGTATATATAGCTTAAAGCTTTGACAATTAACTGTGACTCTCCTTTGACAGCATATACCCACTCTTGGGTGTGTCTTACTTTCTCCTAGCCTTCTTTGAGAAGCCCACACCCATGCTCCCAGAGTGCCTTACTTTTGTCTGAGTGTCTCTCTTTCTCCTAACCCACGTGATAAGCCTATATGAAGATACCTTTGATAAACTCTGCCCCATCAGACCAGACTTGATCTGAAACCCTTTCCTTCATTACAGCCACAAACCCTGCTGTGGCCTGAGACGGGGACCCCAAAAGTCTAATGAACTCTTCAGATTGCTGACAATGGAGAGCTTGTGTGTCTCCCACTGCAGACAGAACTACATGCAATGTGTGCCTGCCTCCCCCGAGAATCTAGAATACTTTCATACATGTAACAAAAAACTTGATATTGGGACCCCAAATCTAAACAAAATTACACACGTAAGCTGAATGCAGTTTTTATGCAACATTTATAATAACTTTGTACATACACAACGTTTCCTGACATGGAATTTTTCACTTGCATTAGCATTCAGAAAGTCCTGTAGCTTGAAGTCTTCTGGATTGCATCATTTCACTGTCTAGGTACATCTTCATTGATTTTTTTTTTTTTTTTTTTTGGATCAGTCATCATCTATTAACCACTAAACCATAAAAGCAAGGCCTGGGCTCCTTTCTTCTTATTCATTTGCTTATTTGTCCTTTTCTAATTCCAGCTGTTCTCACATTTGCCAGCATCTATTTTCCCCTCCATTACACCAGGTCCACCAGAATGATGGAACATTGGTGTTCTCCTCAATGGATTTCCTTTAGGGGGGATGGGGACCTACCTTCCACAAGGAAATCCCTGAAAATCCCAGAGTCGAACCTGCAGCTGCTAAACTCCATCCATTCACTCTTAAGTGATTAGTCTTTATATTTAACATGCTTACAGAGAACACACAGTTGGCTCTTGATTTTTCACACAGTTTGATAATCAATCAATGTCTTAATTGTGGGACTTAGACCAGTTACATGTAATGTGATTATTGATGAGGATGAGATTTGTTTTCTATTTGTCAAGATCCTTTTCAAGTCTCCTAGCTGGCTGCTTATATATTTAGCATTCTTAAGATAACATTTCATCTACTTGTTCACTTATTAGCTACAATATATTATGATTATTTTTAGTAACTACTTTAGGGCTTGCATATTTTTATGTGATACACTCTACCTTAAAATAATAACATTTTCAGATCTCTGTGAGTTCAAGACCAGCCTGGTCTGCAAGAGCTAGTTCCAGGACAACCTCCAAAGCCACAGAGAAACCCTATCTTGAAAAACAAATACAAAAACAAAATTTAAAAAATATAACATTTTATTTCAGATGTAATATTGTTAGGATGGAAAAATTTAGCCTAACTCTCTACTGACCCCAGGGAGCTGGGAGTCTTAAATCCCAGGCTGAACGTCACCTTCTTGAATGTTTACGACAGCACCTGTGAGTGAACACAGAAAATGAGGCTTGTCACCCCACCCAGAAGCCTGTGCAAAAGCAGACTTTCTGGGCTAAGTGCAGGCTTGGATAGTTTAAGTTAATTGGTTTGCACTGGATGCTATGAGGTGATTGGTTCACGATGCACGGGCCTTGTTGTAGCCCTATAAAAGCTGTCTCAAGCCTGTATCCAAGGTCCTCAGCCCTCTACCTCTGCGTGGCGTATGGCTGTTGGCCCCAGTGCACTTGGAATATAAAGGCCCTCATGCTTTTGCATCAAGACCGCTTCTCATGAGTGATTGGGGGGGGGGGCGCCTTTCCTGAGTAGGAGCGTGAGGAACCACGCTCTTGAGGGTCTTACAATATAAGAATGTTAGGACGATATAATTCCACTTCTAATCTTATGCTGGTTTTTATCATATACATTATTACAAACTTCACAACATATAGGTATTTTGTTTCAAATGTTAACATTAATGAAATTTAACTAATAAGAATAGATTATTAACCAGATATAGTTGGCTCACACTTATAGTAACTAGGGACAAGGCAAGTTGAGGCTGGAGTATTACTGTGAATTCAAGTCCAGCCTAGGCTACATAGTAGGTTCTATGATAGCATGAGTTACAGAGGAAGATCTTGTCTCAAAACAAGTAAGTAAATGAATAAGCAAACAAATAAATAGAAGTTACTTGTGGTAGTTTGAATATAACTGATCCCCATAAGCTCTTAGGGGGTGGCATTATTAGGAGGTGTGGCTTTGTTGGAATAGGTATGGCCTTGTTGGAGGAATTGTGTCACTATGGGAATGGGCTTTGAGGTCTCATATATGCTGAAGCCATGCTCAGTGTCTCAGTTCACCTCCTGCTGCCTGCAGATCAAGATGTAGCATTCTCAGCTACCTCTCCAGCATGATGTCTACCTGTGCCCTACCATGTCCTACCATGACAGCTCACATGCTGCCTGAGATTAGAGGGCTTATGTGGTGATTGGAATGAGAATGGCTCTCAGAGGCTTCTATGTCTGAATGCTTAGTCCCCAGTAGGTAGAACTGTTTGAGAAGGATTAGGAGATGTGGCTTTGTTGAAGGAGGAGTGGCCTTGTTGGAGTGGGTGTGGCCTGGTTGGAGGAGGTATGTCACTGGGCACAGGCCTGGGTGTTTCAAAAGACTCACCATTTTGTTAGCTTTCCCTACGTCATGGTTATCATCTCAAGGTGTGAGCTCCATAGCCATGCCTGCCCGCCTGCTGCCATACCCCATGCCATGATGATCATGGACCTTAACTGTCTGAAATAAAGTCTTTTGATAGTTGCCTTAGTCATTGTGTCTTGTCAGGTACTAAAAAGATAACCAAGATATCTCCTAAGTGATGAATATGGAAGGAGGTCCCTCTACAGATATAAACTAGGACTCACCACCCATAATATGATTCTCAGACTACACTAAATCTTGACCTAAATTCAAGAATCTTCAAAGCTGCCCACACTAAAACCACAAGAAGGCTCCACCAAAAGATTGCTTCTCTGTAGCGCCCACGCTATGATCTGTTCCACGAATCAGGTGAAGGCCTAGAAATTGAAATAGGAAACAAGACAGTGGGTCATTCATTCAACAGCTATGTCAGAATGCCGAATGCTGAGAGCCATTTATTGAGGGGATGGATTGGGCTTATATACTGATTTACAGCACAGTGGAAAATAACAGGCTTATTAGGCTTAGCTCCTCCCCACCAGATGTGTGTTAGCAAAATTGAAAGAGTACCAGTGACAACTCTGGGGCAAGATGTTCTGGCCAGCAGGTTCAGGCTTGTTCAAGGTGCCTCAGGGGTCTATGCAGGGCCCTGTGCATCTCCTTTAAAACTGTCCTGCCTCCATCTTTCTTATATTCCGTGATCATCATGATTCCCCTCGCTTGAGTTCAGCCACACAGTATCACAAGACAGACCCTGAACAGCAATCCACACAGAAAGCCATCAGAAGCTTAAGTGAAGAATAAACTCAGCTCTGAGAGAAAGCAGAGGAGAAAATGGATCTGGCGTCATGATCTATGAAAGACAATTTTCTTTTGTAAAATGCCAGTCATTCTCAAGCTGTGTCCTCACACTGTGCTCCGGGATCACTTTGTGAGGAAGGAAAATAAGAATCAAGATATAATCACAGCACATAAGAAAGCAAGAGCCGCCCGAGGAGGAGGGAAGCACTGCTCTGGTGACATCTGAAGGACCAACCGCACACCTGGACCCCAGGCCCGGGGATGGCCCTTAAAGCCCCTGGTGGTGACCCAACCTGCCATGACTCTAAACACAAAAACAGTCCGTCCCTTCCCACTGCTTCTCAGTTACAGACGTGGAGACAGCGTGAAGGGGAAGACTCTGTGTGTGGGTGAGAGGAGCCAAAAAGGGAAATTCTAGACTCAGAAGCCCAGAGTGAAACCACGTTTCCTCCTTTGGGTCTGTTCTCCTGCTGTAAAATACGGATGGCACGATGTGGCCCATTGCACTCACTGCCTGCACAACACCTACACAAGATTGGATGCATTGACACTTCATTCTGGATGGGGGAGGGGCTTATGAGGCCACACCCCTTCCTGAGGAGTTAATGATTGCTGATGCTTTTCTGTCAGCGTAGTGGTTGCACATTAATCTACTGATGCTCCGCATTCAACGCGCGCTGCTGGCCACCCAGGCTGTGGCCTGGAGGCATTTCCGATCGTGAGCCCTGACTCTGCCACAGGTTTAAACGGATTCTTTATTGTTCTATTTACCAATAAAGGAACTAGACCCTCACCTAGCCCCCTACTTTAGCAGCCATAATTGGCTGAATAAAAAGACCCATCAAGAAAAAGGCCCCTGACTCAGGAACATGTGCTGAACTTCTGACCTTTCCCAACCTTGCCCCTCACCAGGAAACCAGATACCCTCCATGTGGCAAGGAACCAATCAGAAGTTAGCTGACAGGCTCTATATGTGTGACAGTGGTGTACAGAGCATAGCAACTGCCCTGGGAGGGCCTATAGGCCATAGCAACCAGTTGACCAATCAACACAGGTCAGGTTGTCCAAGCCTGGAAGTGCACCAAGTCTGAGACTGTTGCAGACCCCTAGACACTTCCTTTGCTCACCCCAATACATTCCCCTCCCCTTGGACCCTCCAGATCCTTCTCACCCCACCCAATGTGTCTGATGGATGGAAGAGTTGAGTCAATACAGTTAACTTGTTAAATAATGAGACTCTTTGCTTTTGCATTGGATTGGGTCTCAATATCAACAAAGACTCAGAAGTCAGATGTGGCGTGAGAACCTGCTAGAACAGAGAAGCTGAGAGGCAACCAGCTGATCTTGCTTTTTGGTCAGAGACGCAGCAAGAGATATGTCTCTTCACTTTGTCCCCAAACCAAGAGGAATAGTCAAACTCAAGTCCCTGGCCTTCCCTTCCCATGTGTCTCCTCTGTTCAAATATCTGGCTTCTCTACGGTCAATTCTGGTCAGCTAGTCAGTAGCTCTGCCCCCTGGTTCAAGGTAAACTTTATTTAACAGTCTCAGAATGCCACAGTGGGATCAAAATTCTCAAAACAGGTTGCTATGGGAGGGAGCTGTTTATTTTTCAGCTAAATAAATAGTAAATAAGCCCCCATCCACACTATTCATAGAAGATGAATGTGGTTGAGTACTCAATAAATGTTACCTTCTTAGATTATTTTATAATCTCCAAAGCTAATATTTTGAGAACATTCTTAGTTTTGAAAATGGGGAAATTCAGTAAATATGAGTACTTCATAACCAACTCATCTGTGACACACACCTGTCTCCTGCTAAAACTATTGCTTCATCCTTTTGCCTTTGATTGGTGTACACAATTTATCTAAATCTTGCCATAGAGGCTTCCTCACTATGCTGCATACTAGGAGAGTTGTCAGAGACCATCAGCTAGCTGTCGATCAGTTTCAGAGGTAGGAAGCTATACCTAATTTATCAATACTTTTATCATCTCAAAATACTCATTGCAGCATCGACCTAAACAAAAGACTTGCATTAACTTACATTGCTTGTGATGGAATATGATACAGCTATAAAAATAACATATGCCATATTTCCATAGGGCACTATTACCAAGATATACTTTTCAGTGCAAAGGCCATAATGCATAACAAAATGTGTGCAGAGTCACTAGCACGGGATAAAAGCAAGGGGGATACACATGGTATAAACTAGGCTACCACAGTACAGTGTTTGGTGGAGGCCTTTTTGACCTCAGGTTCTCCCCAACCTTTGAATTTTGTGCTATGTGTCTGTATTGCCTATTTAAAACAAATATTGAAATAAAGTTAAATATTTTTGGAATTTGCAAACAAAATAGAATGCTTTTTGAAGGAAAGGTCTCACCACAGGCAGTGATGAGCAGAAACAGACACAATCCAGAACTGGTTGGTTGTCCATTGTATGTGTGTAGCGGGGTAACAGTGCTTGATCTTACAAAGACTTCCTAAGTATGCACAACAGCTGCCCGGGGAGTAGCTGCCACGAAGAGGCAGAAGCTTCTGTTAGCAGCCATTCTCTTCTTCTGAGCTGACAGCAGAAGACCAGACCTGCTGGAGACTGGGAGGCAGCTTTATGATGATGTCTTGGGCCACTTTTAAAGGGATGTGGCCCAAAGGAAGTCACATTCTTAGTTGCTTATTGTATCACATGACTTTCCAGTCATTGCCATAACAACACTGGGTTCTATAAATCAACTCAGAGGCTGTCCACCCAGAACTCACAACTCACCTGCCCTCTGCTGGATGCTGAAGGAGCCAGGGTTAACTGCTTTGGGCAGTTACAGGCAGGGGAATGTGCATGTCTGCTACACAAACAGCATTACCAATATACCATGTCACAATTTTCGACATCAGGGTGGAAACATGGACCTGCCCTAGGAAAGATGCTGCTGAGGCTGTCCCTTTAGTCTTCCTCCCACTGCACTCTAGATTCCCTTTAACATACCTCTGACTGATACCTCTGCCTCATGCCTCTGTCTGGACCAGGGTTTCCAGGACATCACTGGGTCAAGGGCATTAAGTAGCTTCCTAACATCACAAACCCATTAAGCCTAAACTCCTTCCTGTGTTTCACCATTGACTCCAAATAAAATGTCTGACTTCTCTAGGTAGCACAGAAACATGTGATAAAATTTATGAAGCAATATGATCTGCTACCATTAAGCTCTTGTATGCTCTATTTCATTAAAGTCCTACAAACCCTACCACAAGAAACAGAATAGTTGTTGTGACGTTACAACGAAGAAAACTGAGACTTAAGGAGGCTGTATAAGGTCAAATGATGAGTGTTTTCAAACTCAGGCCACAAGTGATATTCTGCAATGTGAAGCAACAATCAGACTTTGAGAAGGGATCTGTGAGTGAGCTGGGGTTCTCTAAAGGAACATAACTGACAGAATGAATACAAACACGTGATGTGGTGTGTGTGTGTGTGTGTGTGTGTGTGTGTGTGTGTGTGTGTGTGTGTAGTAAATGATTATAGTAGCTTATAGACTGTGGTCCAGATAGTCCACTAGTGGGTGTCTCCTGCCAGAAAGGCTGAGAATCTGGTCGGGGGCTTCAGAATGACTCAGCAGTTAAGAGCACTGGCTACTCTTCCAGAGGTCTCACGTTCGATTCCCAGCACCCACACTGTAGCTCACAACCACAGTTGTGAAACTCTATAACTACAGTTTCCAGAGATCCAATGTCCTTTTCTGACCTCTGCAGGCACTAGACATACACACAATTCACAGACACACATGCAGGCAGAACACCCATAGACATAAAATTAAATTTTGAAAAATCTGGTAGTCATTCAGTCTGTGAGACCAGATATCTCAGAGGGTTTCTAGAGAGCTGCTGCTCTTCAGTCTGTGTTGGAATACTGAAAAACTAGATTCCAATACCAAGGAGAAGAAGAGCCTCAGCAGAATGGATGAACTTGCCAGTGAGAGTGAGGACAAGCAGGCAAAAAACAAAGCTTCCCTCTTCCATGTCCTTACCTATGGGCTGCCACCAGACAGTGTGACCCAGACTTAGGGTGTGTCTTCCAACCTCAAAAGAGCCAATCAAGAAAAATCTCTCACAGGTGTGCCCAGCTGTTTTCATTGATTCCAGATGTGGTCAAGTTGACAACCAAAACTAGCCATCACAGGTTTAAACAGTCTCATTGTATTGCACAGGCTGGTCGTGAACTCCCCTGAGCCTCACTGGCATGGAGCAAGGACATCACCTCATCAGTTGCCTCTTCCCTTGACCCCAGAAAGGCTCATGGGCTGATGACTTGGACTTTGGTTGGTGGGTGCTGTTGAGAAGTGCTGAGGAATTCTCAGCTGAATGAGGCGCCATCTACTGGTGGAAACAGGTCAGTGAGTATGTGCCTCTGAAAGTCATGCTGTAATCCCAGGCTCATGCACACTCTTCAGGACTGCCCCTAGTTTCCCCCATCATGCCCTGTAGCCTTGTCGTAGCCTCGAGAAGCAGAGTGGACCTGGGAGCCTGACCTCTGTCACTTTGAGCCAGAATGGAAGGTTCCATTCCTTCCCACTACAGCTCTATTTCACCGCATAATGAAAAGAGTTGCACCCAGCTAGTAAAGTCACACTTACCTACTTGCTTGTAAACCCCAAGCTCTGAACACAGTGCTGAGCAGGCCTGACATTATTTGCAATAGTTATTGGCTGGCTAACATGATCTCCCTATGCTGGGAGAGGAATAAGGAATGCTAACCTGTCTGAGATGGCCTCTGCAGGAAATAATGCTTCAGAGTAATATATGTTGATTTGTTTTCTCTCCATGTAAGGAGCAAAGCCTATGAAAAATCAGAAGGGAAAGTCCAAGTCAGTGACTTGACTGTGAAAAAATTATAAAATGACAACAGAGTCAAGAACTCAGCTCTCAACTCTTTTTTAATATTAAGAGATTTTTTTTTTTTTTTCACATCAAAGACTGTCTTAAAATTTCCCAATAATGGGAGCTTAGGTGAGCTAGCGACAGAGCTGACTGACAAAGAGGTTGGGGGTGGGGGAGCAAAGAGAAACATGACCTTGCTAAGGGCCTGCTATCAAAGCCCGAGAACTCTCAAAGCCTGGGTGTGAGCCTTGAAATATACTTGCCTCCATTCAGCCATTCATCAAATGGTATGGTAGTTTGAATGAGAATGGCCTCCACAGACTTAAGTGTTTGACTATGGGGTCCCCAGTTGGTGGAACTGTTTGGAAAGGATTAGGAGGTGTGGTCTTGTTGGAGGAGGTATGTCACTGGGGGTGATCTTTGAGGTTTCAAAAGATTCACCATTTTAGGTGAGCACTCCACCCAGCCTCTACCTCATGATTGTGTCTTGAGATAGAATCCCAGCTACTGCTCCAGTTCCATGCCATGATGGTCATGAACTCTGGCCCTCTGAAACCATGGGCCCCAAATGAACTCTCTCTTTTATAAGTGTCTTTGTCATGGTGTTATATCACAGCAATGGAAAAAAGTAACTAAGACAATGGTTTCCCAAAACTTCCCATTAGAGGCTTGTGATGAATGGAGCATTGCCTGCCTCAAAGAAAGAGATGTTATGAGTCTCTCACAGCAGGGAGGAAGATGGAGGAAGGCATAAAAGAAGGCGGAAGGGATCCCCCACATGCTTTCTGAAATGATCCGATTTAGTGGGACATCAAATGAGGCGAGGCTAGGAGTGTCGCCACAGGGGCCATAACAATGACCTGCTTCCAAGGACCCCCATCTGATAGTGTGACTCTCAGACCACAGTGCTTTGCCACTTAGCATCTTCATTCATCACAGCAAACCAGCTGCTCCCGCATTAAGTAGACCACAACAGTTCTGCCTGCATGCTAGCTGATGAATAGACAGTCAGGGCAACAAGAAAGATAGTAGGCAGAAGTAAGACAGGAAGGAAGACAGTGGACTCTGGCAGTCTTCAGCTGTGGGACATCTCATACATGAAAGAAATCTTAAGCACAAAAGGCTACAATAAAAAAAATTTTCAGCAAATGATAATAAAGAAAAAGGTAGAAAGAAGATAGGTATAGTGGTAATCCCAGCTCCTGGGAGACTGAGTCAAGGGAAGAGTTCAAGGCCACACCCTGCCTTGAAACAAAGAAAAACTAACAAAAACAAAAAATTTAAATAGGAAAAACAAAAGAAGAGAATGGGGATGTATAGATTGAAAAGGCTTGGGCAAGTGTCATGATTCTGGCAAACCATTCAAAACAGACAAAAGCAAATACTGGGAAACTTGTGTACTGGCTGGATGAGATCATTGTTAAACAATGATCTGACAAGGGTCTAATAATTTCCAATATTTCCAGCTTATGTAACATGGAGTCTTGCTTTAACATGGGACTTGCTTTAAAATAATCTAGAAGGAAGGGAGGGAGGAAGGGAAGGAAGGAAGGAAGGAGGGAAGGAAGGAAGGAAGGAAGGAAGGAAGGAAGGAAGGAAGGAAGGAAGGAAGGAAGGAAGGAAGGAAGGAAGGAAGGAAGGAAGGAGAGATGAAAACAGAGACCCAGACAGTAGCTCTCACACCTGGGTAGCAGTGATGTGGATGCCTGCATGGCAGAAATGGTTTAACATGTGCTCGAAATTCTCCACTGTGAAAAGTGGAAACAAAACGCTGTTACTTTGTAACTTTGTATTTGTATTGTAACAAGGTAACTTTGTTACTTTGTATTTTGTGAGACATAGGTGTATTAACCCTAGTGTACTTTTGACTTTATGGAAAGGTCTGTAAACAGTCTGGAAAAGAAAGCATGAGTCACTGAATCAACCCAAGTTTGACCGTTTAGCTGGAGTCATTCACAGATGTGTCAGTGTTGTGTCCCCTGCCCCCCCCCCACACACACAGCAGACTTACCTGAAGATAAGAGACAGCAGGCTTACCTGAAGATCAGAGAACAGCTCAGTTTAGAGGTGAAAATTTGACCTTGTGGAGTACTTGCCTTGCCCACGAGGCTCTGAGTTCCACCAGCAGTACCACTTATAAAGAGCAAACGGCACCCACAAATGCTTACCACAGGAACAAACTTCTCTGAGAAGTCTGCAGGCTAGACCTGAGATGACTAAGCCCTATCATCATGGATGAGGACTTCAAAATTTGAAGTTCATTCAGCATTCATAGTTGTTACAGAATTTAACAATTTACTGTGCAAATGCATACTATACACTGATACCACACTCACAACATCAGGTAATCTCATATATCTTCCTACTCATTTATCTCTTATTCATTTGCTTTAAAAATTGGTAAGTAGTAATAGTGAGATGAGCATCATTCAAGACTCCGGGGACATAGTAATGAAAGATTTAGATATCAATTGGTCACATAAATGCATTACTATAAGCAAAGCTAAAGATTGCACCTGCTCTGGAAGTAAGCCTGTAAAGCCTTCTTGAAATGGTAATCTAATGAGCAAATCTTATAATACAGATGGGAGAAAACCAGCCCCCCTCAAAAAAGGGGGGCAGGGTAAAGGGCATCTTAGAAGGAACTGCTGTGTAAAGGCCTCCAGGAGAGAGACCTCACAGAGCTTGAGAAATGTGATGGAGGCCAATGAGGCTCTCCCCTGGGTACTGCTGCCATAGCTACAGCTCCCATCTCTGGACAGAGCATGGGCCTTTTACTTCTTAGTCTTGAAGAGATGTTCTGGATCATCTCTTCCCAAGGATTTTTACAGGATCTATGCAAGTGAAGATTATTGTATGTGCTAGGCTGGGATTCTCATTGCCCAAAGACAACCAGGGCTACAAAGTTAATCCCAATTGGTGAGGTCCATCAAAAGCCAATGGCTGCCAGGACTAGGGACATTGCAGCAGAGAGGAGACCATGTTTTAGATGTGAGCAGATAGAAGATGGAAGCCACATTGCAGCAGAGAGGAGACCATGTTTTAGATGTGAGCAGATAGAAGATGGAAGCCACAGAATTTATTGATCAAATAGACCTTGGCACCTAGGACAGAAGACAGGTCAAGCCTCCAACTTTGAGACCAACTGGATGACAAAGCAAGTTTCCCATCCAGCAAATAACAGAGAAGGAGGTTTGCATGGCAGATCCTGGTTCAGATTTCAGACGCGCTGGACTTTCCAGGCCTTTGTCACTGTCCAGCAGGTTCAATAGGAGCCCACTAAATCAGTGATGGAGGGATATGAAATACAACAGCAGTATTTCATAACTGTTGGGGGTTGTAGGCTCTCTAGTGAGTATGCTGAAATCTATACACTCCCATTCCCACATAAACACAGCTTCAGCTGCAACCCCAGATTGATTTACAGAACCCCCAGGGATACTGAAATTAGGCGAAGAGCTTCTGGAGCCTTTCATCAGAACATGAAACCTTCTTTGTTTGGCATTTTATAGCTGTCCTGTAAAAATGCAGAAGAGAGATCATTTGAGTGCTTTTAGTCGCCTCACTTGCTTCCTGTACTCTGCTACAATATAAATCTGAGAAATTAAGGGGAAAGTAGTCTTCCCTTGCTTTTTTTTTTTTCCAAATAACTCAGTAGCTGAAGGCTCAGCAAGGTAAAATATTCTTTACTTTTCATCCCAACCCCTTCTGCACTGCCATGCTACAGGAGAAAAGAATGTTCTATAATAGGGGTGAGGAGATTTAGTTGACTAGCCATGTGGTCTTGAGTAGACCACTTGTCTTTCCTGTCTCTTCAGAATGACTGTCAACTTCAAAAGGTTCCCTGGCTGTCTGTGGGATAGCCTGCACCATGTCTGGTGTGTGGCTCTCAGATTTAGGGAGTATGTGGGTCCTATCTGCATCATAAGGTGACTAGTCTTCTGACTGTCTTAGTCACTGTTCTATTTCTATGAAGGGACACATGACCATGACAACTCTTAAAAAGAATTTAATTGGGGCTTGCTTACAGTTTTTGAGGTTTAGTCCATTATCAGCATGGTGGGAACATGTCAACAGGCAGGAAGACAAGATACTGGAGATCTGAGAGTTCTACATCCAGATCTACAAGTGGCAGGAAGAGAGAATGGCACTGGGTTTGGCATGGGCTTCTGAAACTTCAAAACCTACCCATAGTGACACGCTTCCTTCAACAAGGCCATACCCCCTAACCCTTTCAAATAGTGTCACTTCCTGCTGAACAGTCATTAAAAACTAGGAGCCTACAGGGGCCATTCTCATAACCACCATAAAACTCTACCTTGTCCACACCTTGCTCAGTTTTCCAACCATTGGTAGACAAGCTGATTCCATTTGCAGTAATGTCACTATGCTCTATACATGATCCAACTCATGGGAGCTCATGTCATCTGTTGAGAGGGTCAGATATGGCTGTAGTAGGGAGCTATTCTGTATCAGCCGTCCCTAACCACATCCATCCTGCCATCAGCAGCTCAGTTCATCTCTGTAGCAGCAGTCCTAAACTAACTTCCTTTAACTCTCCATAATACACTTGTTCCTTGTCAATTCTAATGACTACCTCCACATCCATTTAGACAAAAAGCCAGAAAGTTTGAACTTGTCTCATGTTCTTGTACACACTCTCATGGGCTGTTATCAGCAGCAATAGCAGCAGTGATGAGGGTGGTGATGATAGTGATGATGGTGATGATAGTGATGATGGTGGTGGTAATGATGTAGTGATGGTGATATAGTGATGGTGGTAATGATGGTGATGATAGTGGTCATGGTGTGGTGGTGATGGTGATGAGGGTGATGGTGATGATGGCAATGAAGATGATGACTGTGATGATGATAATGATGGTGGTAGTGGTGATGTTGATGATACAGGTACATTTTTATCCCAATTTTAAACGTGAGGAAACTATGGCTTAAAGGGTTAGTTCACTTGCTCATAATAATAAATAAGTGGTAAAGACAGAATTTAAAGAGGTACAACACTTCAATGAACTATTAAACTGTTATTTCTTCCATTTCAGGAGAATAGAGCCCTTCCCCAGAATCAATTAGAAAAAGATGAAGAAAAAGAAACTTACTACAGGAAGCTAGGTACTTATAAAACTTCTAGAAGAACTAAAAAGTAAGTCAAGTGTTTGGGCCACATGTTCCCAGACTAAGTTCCAGAGCTCAGGAAGTAGTTATCCGAGGTCACAAAGCCGTGGAAGTCACTGCTGGAGCCATGCTGCTCCAGCCCAGAGTCAGAGACCGCAGTGGGATGTGAAATCTTGGAGATACTGGAAAGTTGACATCTCCTGAACCTATTAATGACTGTTACCCACCACTGATGCCAGGATGAATGGCCTCCACTTTCTCTGTCCCCAAATATCACCTTTGAGCCCAATCTAAACCATGCTGTTATATATCTTTAGCTTCAGTTGGCAACATGACATGGTTGGGAAGAGGGAACCCAACTGAGGAAGTGCCTTCATCAGATTGGCCTGTGGTCATGGCTGTGAGCATTTTCTTAATTGCTAATTAATGTCCACTGTGGGCTGGGTCATCCCTGGGCAGTGGATCTGGGCTGTATAAGAAAGCAGGCTGAGCAAGCCAGTACACAGCATCCTTCCATGGTCTCTTCTTTAGTTCCTGCCTCCAGGTGTCTGCTTGAGCTCCTACCCTGGCTTCCTGTTACAGCAGGTTCTTCCTGCCGGCGCCAGCCTGCTAGCCCGCCCCCACCTGAGCACCATCTGTTTCCGCCAGCCCGCCAACCCGCCAGTCTGTGCCCTCAGCCGCATCAGCCCCAAATAACTCTCAGAGACTCTGTATTTGATACAATCCTGTTGGCCAGTTACCATTATTGTTTATGGGCTAGCTCTGCCTTAATTATTAACCCATTTCTACTTATCTAAGTATTTCCACGTGGTCGTCTTATCGGGGAGCTGCGGCAGGCGTCCTGCTTCTTCCCTGGGCTACAGCTTCCTTTAACAATAGTCTCTAACTTGGAAGATGTAACAAACTCTTTTTCCCCCAAGTTGCTTTTGGTCAGTGTTTTAATCACAGCAACAGAATGAAAACAAGAACAAAGAAGTCTGAGAAATGTAGTCCAAGGCTTGCATTCCCCTGTGGTACAAGAATGATCATTAAAAGGTGGCAATTGTTGCCAGATGGCCTCTTACTGAGTAGAAAATATCCTTTGCTTCCAGAGAAGATGCCTCCTAGTCAGTGCTAATGGTCCCCACCTACTGCTACCCAAATGCTTATGCAGGCCATATCCATACTCTACCAAGATGGGTCCCTGTGAGCAAAGTGATACTGTCACTTCTGATAGCAGGTTCTAAATTACTGTGCATTCTATGGTGGAACTTTTCTCCATGCTTGAGAGGAAACCTCCCTGGTTCTGATGAAATCAGCTGCCATGCTGTAGCGAGAATCCATTAGTTGCTAGAAAAAGGAAAAAACAGATGCGCAAGGAAGAATGTAGCACCAAGTCCTGGGACTAGGGAAGTGATCAAAATTTATGGTCACGTGTGCCACTGGACACTGGTGGTTTCAGCCCATTGCTGTAGCCACGAGGCTTGGACATTTGACTAAATCCCTAATTCTCCCTAGATTCCTACATGCAAGTTCCTATGACTTGAGTCTGGGCTCCTTGCAACCAGCCTGACCAGCACATACAGTGACATATGTAGGGGACAGCATTGACCCTTTATGATTTGACAACAGAAAATCCATTCAAGAAGCTTCTGTGTTGCTTTGCGGCTGCCATGAGAGGCCCTCTTGACAGAGTCCAGCATTTAAATGTGTGGCTATCTCTACGGGACAGATTTATCACTGATATGTAAGGGAAAATAGCCCACGATCTGCTGCAACCAGAAGAACACTCCAGCCACTGCATGGCTCAACTTCCTTCTCTACCAGGAGCTCCAGTTAACATGAAATGCATATTGATCAAAATTCTAACAATCACACATTGGTCGTCTGCAGGTTTGGCCAATGTGTTTGACCTGCTGGCTCTCATTCTTAAAAGATTTGTCCCTTTTTCCCTCATGAATGCTTTTAGGACATCTAAAGACAAGTCTTTGTTCTTGCTTTACTTTAACACAGATGCCTTGGATCTCACGCCACCATCTACTGCCTGTCTAAAGGCTGTACTCAACTGTGTAGTGGTGACTGCTCTCTGTATGTACCGGCAGTCCTCACCACAGGAAGGTGAGTGTGGTGAGCACCATCTATAGGTAAAAGATGAGGATGAAGGGGAGGTGGTGATGTCAAAAACAGGAAAGGTTGTACAAAGACATGGGAAAAAAACAGATGGTGGAGACAGAGAAGAGAAGAACAGAACAGAAGACAAAGCTCTCAGCCAGAACCACACCCAAAAGTAATGGACTCATTCGTGGAACTTTTGACTTTGGTAGGTCATTGTTTTCAGAGGTCAGCCCTGCTGCTGCTGAGAAGGCTGAGTTATTACAAGTTCTGTTAATACATTTCCACTCAAGGGCAATAATGTCCTCCCAGAGAGGCCACAGCTGGGTCTACACAGAGATCCACCCTGCCAATGTAAGACCCATGAGAGCGTGGTCCCTCGCGCTCCCACTCAGGAAAGGCAGCCCCCACAAATCACTCACGAGAAGCGGTCATGATGCAAACGCATGAGGTCCTTTATATTCCAAGTGCACTGGGTCCCAACAGCCATACGCCACACAGGGTAGAAGGCTGAGGACCCGGGATACAGGCTTGAGACAGCTTTTATAGGGTTACAACAAAGCCTGCGCATCGTGAACCAATCACCTCGTAGCATCCAGTGTGGACCAATTATCCAAGCCCACACTTGTCCCACACTACCGTCTTGCCAGCAAGAACGACGTGGCACACTCAGGATCCTTCTGTAGTAAAGCTTTAATGCTCTTGAGAGGGAGAGCATAAGCTTACAGGACAGAGAGACCCCAAACACACAAAACCCATCCCTTATATAGGCTAGCAGCCTCTGCCTTAGACGTGTCACCCCCTGACTGGCTGCTGCTCATCGGCCCATATGACGCCACGGGAGAGGCAGGGACCCAGGGATTGAAAATTACCCAGCGCATGCGCATCTCTCCTGTCTACCAACGGTACTTGTAACGGCTCCCTACATGCACTTAGCAAAATATGTGGGTCTAGGAGATGAGGAGGATTCTGGGAGGTGTAGGAAGAGAGTAGTCACCATATAAGATGTCAGAGGAGTAACAGGTCCCTGGAACTTTCTCTGTAAAATAAAACCAAGTGGAAATACTTAGATTAATAGAAATGGGTTAGTTATTAAGACATAGCTTTCCAGTAAGAAGCACTAGTCACTGACCAACAATTTCATAATCAATATAAGTCTCTGGGTGTTCATTTGGGGCTGATGTGGTTGTGGGACCAGGTTAGCAGGAAAGAGTGCTTAAAACACAGAATATCTGATATGCAACCCCTGGGAAATTATCATTCAACCTCCAAAGGGGTTGCAACCCACAGGTTGAGAACCACCCATTTTACAAACAAGAAATTGTCTTGCCAAGTTAGTTCCCTTTTGTTTGTGTATCCCTTAGTGGGAGACCAAGATTTCTCTTTTTTCACTGTTGACCCCACTCTACAGTTGGTAGCCACTTTTGGTAACAGATTTTTTTTTTAAATGTTTTGTACTGCACCTAACCTCGCCAGCAAGGAAGACACGACTCCGGGTAGATCTTCTTCATGCAGTTTTAATCAGGATCCTTGAAACATGTAGCTTCTGGCCCTCGAGAGAGCCGGGGGACTCCTGCACAGGCTTAAATACCCTTGAGCTAACCAACCCCAGTGAGCCACGTGGACCCTGCAGACAGGCTACTCTAATGCGGAAGCAGACAGGCTGAACAGACTTAACCAATTAAGGGCTTGTTTACGCCAGAGAGCCTTTACCAGCAGGAAGGTGTAAGGCGGAAGCCAGCACCACTTTAAGGCTTGGCACTTCGCGGCTCTCTACAATGTTTATCTTTAGTATATATATATTTCCTGCATATGTGTGTGTGTGTTGGATCCCCTGGAACTGGAATTAGAAATCGTTGTGATCTGCCATGTAGATGCTAGGAATTGAACCCTGGTCCTTGGGAAGAATAGGCAGTACACTTAACCACTTAGCCACCTCCCCAGCTCTGGTAACTAATTTTAACTAACTGGCATCTATTTTTCCTTTAAAAATACACTTTCAGTTTTGTTTTTCCCAACACTCCAATGAACCCTTCCAGATTCACTCCCTTTCTGTCTCTCATTAGAAAGGAACAGGCTTCTAAGAGATAACCATCAAACATGACAAAATAAAATATAATAAGATGAAGCAAAATTGAAGTTGGACATCAATAACCCAACAGAAGGAGAAGAGTCACAAGAGCAAGCACAAGATTCAGAGACCCATAAAAATACCAAGACAATAGCTATAATAGGTTGTTTCTAATTTATGGCTTGCTATAAGGTCTTTTTCCCACCAGTCTGGACCCACATAACACACAAAGATGCTGTATTTGATACAAAGCTGTAGGCCAGTTACTAGTTTCTTATTTGCTGGCTCTGTCTTAAATATTAACCCATTTCTATTATTCTAAATATTTCCATGTGGTCTTATCTTACCAGAGAGAGAAAGCCTGGTGCACTACCTTGTAGGCCCTCCATCTTGAATCTCCTCCCTACTACTTCCTCTCTCCTCCTTGTCTCCTAGTCCCGCCTATCTAGCTTTCCTATTGGCCAACAGTGCTTTATTCATTAACCAATATGAGAAACATATTTACAGAATGACATCTCCCATCAATGGCTATTATGAATGAAGCTACAATGAACATGGTTCAGCAAGTGTCTTTGAGTGGTAGGTAGGATGGAACATCCTTTGGGTGTAAGCCCAAGAGTGGTATAGCTGGATCTTGAGGTAGATCGATTTCCAACTTTCTCAGGAATTTCTACACTGATTTTCTTAGTGGCTATAAAAGTTTGCACTTTCACCCACAATAAAAAGGGGTTCCTTTACTCCACTCCCTCGCCAGCATGAGGTGTCACTTGTGTTATTGATCTTAGCCATTTTGACAGGTGTAAGATAGAATCTCAAAGCAGTTTTGATTTGCATTTTCCCGGTGGCTAAGGTTGTTGAAGATTTTTTTTAAAGTGTTTCTTGGCCATTTGAGTTTCCTCTATTGAGAATTCTGTTTAGATATATATCCCGCTTTTAAAATGTGGGGGTTTTAAAATCTGGTTTCTTGAGTTCATTATTTATTTTGACTATTACCCTTCTATTGGATGTGTACTTGGTAAAAAAAAAAAAAAAAAAAAAAGTATTTTCATTCTGTAGGCTGCCACTTTGTATCAATGATGGTGTCCTTTGTCATGCAGAAGCTTCTCAGTTTCATGAGGTCCCATTTATTAATTGTTGGTCTTGGTGTCTATGCTATTGGTGTTCTGGTCAGGAAGTTGTCTCCTGTTGCCAATGACTTCAAGGCTGTTTCCCAATTTCTCTTCTGTCAGGCTCAAGTGTATCTGGTTTTATGTTGAGATCTTTGATCCACTTGGACTTGAGTTTTGTGCAGGATGATAAATATAGATCTATTTACATTCTTCTACATGCAGACATCCAGTTAAACCAACACTATTTGTTGAAGATGCTGTCCATTTTTCCAGAGCCTATTTCTGGCTTTTTGTCAAAAATCAGGCATCCATGTGTGTGGGGGTTTATGTCTGGGTCTCTTCAGTTTGATTCCATTGATTGATGTGTCTGTTTTTGTGTCAACATCATGTGGTGCCATGGACCACTCCAGCCAGGTATAGGGGGCCCTGGGACGAGGGTTCTCGAAGACTAGGTGGGTAAGCATTCGGCGGTGACAAACAGAAACAAACACAGAGGCAGTTTGAATCTGAGTGTATTTTACAGCATTCAAGCCAGGCTTTTTATCCAGAATAAAGAATAGCTTTCTCAGAGGTTGTATTCACTGAAGCAAATCCAGATAGAACAAATGACATCATCGTTGTTAGGCACAGTAACATACAACTTATTCAAGGCTAACAATAAATCTAAAAATCATTCAAGGCTAACCGCCCATTTTCTAAGATCAGGTTAATACTTTTTTATGGTCAGTTATTGTTTAGCATTTGTTGCCTAGCTCTTGTGAATCTTTAAAATATTGACTTTTTCTTATCAAAAGACTTTCTTTACCAAATGTTTAAACATACTCTCAATTACACATGTATAGCCACATGAAGTTTTATTGTTGGGAAAGTTTCCATCAATACTATTTGTACCTATATGAATGGCATGACTGATTTGAAAAGTGCTCGTTTACCTGGAGAAGAGGTCATGGTCAGTGACCGCATCTCAGGGGACAGATTCTCATTTGTATCTTTTGTTTAAAATGTCAGCATAGGCTTTCAGGAACATTTCATTAATATGAGAAAAGAATAGAAGTACAGAGATTGCCATGAGAACTATAGCTCAATACTTTTCTCCAGCCAAGAGGTCCACAACGAGTTCCAGGAGACCTCCTTCTTTTGAAGTTATCGCCTCAGTCTGTGGAACTTGTCACACCCAATCTACTGCATTTGGTGTGGCAATGTGGTTTTTATTACTATAATTCTGAAGTATAACATGAAACTAGGAATGATGATACCTACAGAAGTTCTTTATTGTTCAGGAGTATTTTAGCTTTCCTGGGATTTTTGTCTTTCCATGTGAAAATTCTCCTTTCAGATTGAGAATTGTCCTTTCAAGGTCTGTAAAGAATTATGTTGGAATGCAATGTTGATTGCATTGAATCTGTAGATTGCTTTTGGTAAGGTAGCAATTTTTACTATGTTAATCCTACCAATCCATGAGCAGGGGAGGTCTTTCTATCTTCTGATATCTTTAATTCTTTCTTCAAAGACCTAGAGATTTTTTTTTATCATACTAGTCTTTCACTTGTTTGGTTAGAGTTACACCAAAATATTTTTTTTTTATTATTTGGGGCTACTTCCCTATTGCTTCCCTGATTTCTTTCTCAGCCTGTTATTTGTACACAGGAGGGCTATTGAATTTTTGAGGTAATCTTATATACAACTACTTTTCTGAAGGTGTTTATCAGCTGTAGGAGTTCCCTGGTAAAATTTTGGGGGTCACTTATGTATACTATCATATTATCTGCATATACTGATACTTTGACTTTTGCCTTTCCAATTTGTATACCCTTCTCTCCTTCAGTTGTCTTATTATTCTAGCTAAGACTTCAAGTACTATATTAAATATATGAGGGGACAACCTTGTCTTGTCTCTGATTTCAGTGGAATTACTGTTTTTCTTCATTTAATTTGATGTTAGCTATAGGTTTACTGTAAATCACCATTATTATATTTAGATATGTCTCTTTATCCCTAATCTCTCCAAGACTTATTTGTTTGTTTGTTTTGTCTTGTTTTTCAAGACAGGGTTTCTCTGTATTGTTTGAAACCTATCCTGGAACCCCCTGTATAGACCAGGCTGGTCTCAAACTCACAGAGATCTGCTTGCCTCTGTCTCCTGAGTGCAGGGATTAAAGTCATGTGCCACCGGTGCGTGACTCTCTCCAAGACTTTCGTCATGAAGGGGTATGTATTTTGTCAAAGACCTTTTCTGCATCTAATGAGATGATTATGTGGATTATATGTACTGATGATTATGTTTGGAACATCCTTGTATCTCCAGGATGAAGCCTACTTACTTGATCATGGTTCTTGGGTTTGGTTTGCAAGTATTTTATTAAGTAATTTTGCATCTATGTTAATAAGGGAAATTGGTCTGTAATTTCCTTTCTTTAGTCTTTATGTGTTTTGGGATATCAGGGTAACTGTGGCCTCATAAAATGAATTGGGCAATGTTCATTCTATTTTGACTTGTGGAATAATTTGAAATGTGTTGGTATTAATTCTTCTTTGAAAGTCTGGTAGGATTCTTCACTAAGACTTAGTCCTAGGCATTTTTTAGTTAGGAGGCTGTTAACGATTGTTTCTGTTTTCTTAAGGGTTATATGTATATTTAAATTGTTTATCTAATCTTGATTTAACTTGGGTAAATGGTACCTATTGAGAAAATTATCCATTTATTTTAGATTTTCCAATTTAATGGAGTAAAATTTTTTAAAAATACATCCTCATGATTCTCTTGATTTCCTTAGTGTCTGTTGTTATGCCCCCCTTTTTGTTTCTAATTTTGTTCATTAGATATTCTCTCTCTGCCTTTTAGTTAGTTTGGATAAGGGTTTGTCTATCTTGTTGATTTTTCTCAAAGAAGGGACTCTTTGTCCCATTGATTCTTTGTATCATTCCCTTTGTTTCTATTTTATTGATTTCAGCCCTGAGTTTGATTATTTTTTTCCTATCTACTCCTTTTGGGTGTGATTTCTTCTTTTTGTTCTAGAGCTTTCAAGTGTGCTGTTAAGTTGAAAGTGTGAGATTTCTCCAAATTCTTTATGTAGGCATTTAGTGCTATGAACTTTCCTCTTAGCAATGCTTATAAAGTGTTTGGGTACACTGTGCATTCATTTTTGTTGAATTCTAGGAAGTCTTTAATTTCCTTATTTCTGTCTTGATCCAAGTTTCATTCAGTAGAGATCTGTTTAGTTTCCATGAGTTTATAAGCTTTCTGTTGTTTTTGTTGTTGATGGTATGCAGCTTTGATCCATGTTGGTCTGATAGAATGCAGAGTTATTTAAATTTTCTTGTATCTGTTGAAACCAAGTATGTGGTCAGTTTTGGAGAAAGTTTCATGAGGTACAGAGAAGAAGGTTTATTCTTTTGTGTTTGGGTGAAATGTTATGTATCTATCTGTTAGCTCCTTTTAATTTATAACATCTGTTAACTCCAGTATTTCTCTGTTTGGTTTTTGTCTGGATGACCTGTCTATTGTCAAAAGCAGTGTATTAAAGTCTCCCACTATTGGTGTTTTAAGCTCAATATGTAATTTAAGCTGTACTAGTATTGTTTTTTGTTTGTTTGTTTTTACAAACTTTGGTGCCTTTGTGTTTGAGGCATATATGTTATGATTGAAATGACATCTTGGTGGGTCTTTCCTTTGATGAGTATGAAGTGTCCTTTTCCATCTCTGTTGATTAGTTTTGGTTTGAAGTCTATTTTGTTAAATATTAAAGTGACTACACCAGCTTGCTTCTTAGGTTCATTTGTTTGGAATATATTTTTCCAACCCTTTACCCTGAGGTACTCTCTATTCTTGATGTTGAGGTGTGTTCCTTGGATGCAGCAAAAGGATGGATCCTGTTCTCATATCCATTCTATTGAGTCTCTGTCTTTTTATTGGGGGTTGAGAACCTCTTCCCTAGCTCTACCTCTTGTCTCCTTTTGTTATGCAAATGGAGCTGATTTGGAGACTGATCTTAGCCAGCAAATATTAGCCCAAACTTTCTCAGCAACCCTAAACAAAGTTTCATTTTCATTGCTACAGTTTCTAACAAGTCTAGATAGTAAACTACATACCTTCTAGTCATCCTGGAGGCATCGTTCCTCTGCCTAAATTCTACTTCCTGTAACTTCATATTTCCTAATCGAGCTTATTAGTAAACCTTTTGTAGTGTCAGCTCTACTACAAGTTTCACCTGCATCACACACACACACAAAAAAAAAAAAAAAAAAAAAAAAAAAGCCTGCCAGGTCCCACAGTCTGTAAAATACCATCTGTTACATAGTAGCTATTTCAAGGCCCAAAGTTGGAGAGTACGAAGTCCTACCGAGGGCAGGAGAGACAAAACCTGAAAGTTTTTCTGTGCCCTCAGGGCTCATAATGAAGGAACCCCAACCCTCACCCAGCCCCCTGCTTTAGCAGCCATGACAGGTTGCAGAAAAGTCCCCTGACTGAGTGGCATATGCTTGTCTGACCTTGCCTAACCTAGTCACTAGGAAATAAGATAACTGTCACTTGGCAAGGAACCAATCAGAAGTTAGTTGGCAGGCTTTGGGCATGCTTTACAGTAAAAGTGTCCTAACAGTGATGTACAGAGAGAGCATAGCAACCACCCTGGGAGGGCCTATAGACCATAACAACCAGTTGACCAATCAACACAGGACAAGTCACCCAAGCCAATAGTGCACCAATCCTGAGACTGTTAGGTATCCCCCCCTAGACACACCCCTTTCACATCCAACAACCCCCCCCAACTCCCCTCCTACCCCCCCCACACACACACACACCTCGTGGTTTCTCAGGGGTCCTTCTCATTCCACCTCCTGTTTGAGAAAGGGCCCAAGTAAAGACTCTTTGCTTGTGCATTGGTATGGGTCTCTGGGTGATTTGGGGATTCAGAATTTGGGCATGACAATAAGGCAGGTCCAAATACACTGTCACCAATCACCAAGGTACATGAGCCTATTTACACTTCCCAATTAGAGAAACAAATAACACCATTTAAATGGCAACACAAAATCCCAAACTCGCATTTCGACTTCAAATTGAGCCTTCTGCTTACCATAGCTGGGGATCTTAGGCATTAGGATAACATGGGAAGGTTTGTGGGAAGCCCAGGTATACTGAGGACAAAGACTTGGGGGGGGGGGAGACAAAGGGAAACCGAGTCACAGAAAGACTCCAGAGAGGAAACCAAGACAGGTCAGAATGAAGCCTAGTGCCGCTCCTGACCTCAGCTAACCTCAAGTCTTATTTCCAGAGGTCCAGACTGTTGTTAGCCCAAGGCAGAGCCCATGTGACAATTTTTGTCTCAATCTCCCCGGGATGGAAAAATTAAGTGCATTTCTAAAGCTTCAATCTTTTTCTTTTCACACTGAACAGCCAGCCCTGCAGCCAGTTCCTTCCCATCAGCGCCTCATTGTCCCTTTGTTCAAAGGAGGAAATTAAAGTCTCAGAAGACGACAGGGCTGGGTCACAGATCTGCTGCTTTTTTTCTTCATCTGGCCCTATGAGGTCATTAGAATGCACTTTCGGCGCCAGCAGGGACATTTACATTTGAAGCAAAGTTAATTTACTTCCCAGCCTGGTGATAGCCATTTATTTTTATCTATGAATGTTCTGTACCCTTCCTTGTATTCTGACTCGCACCCCACTCCCTGTTTCCAGAGGGTCTGAAGACTGAGCACCCACAGGGCGAGATTCTGAGACAGAGTGGGAAGGCTGGCACTCAGAGTGTAGGGGTTTGAGGTGGACTCTAGCCCTCACCTTCCAGGCCTAGAGAGGCTGATTTCCTTTGATAGCCATAAGAATAGTTCAAGCATCCTCTCCTCTAGGATGGCTGGCTTTCCAAGCCACAGGTCTCCCTGGTTCTCCCTAAAGATGCTGAGGAAGTCCAGGGTTAGACAAATCTCCACCTGGATAGACCCTTTGCTTCTCTCTCTCTCTCTCTCCTCTCTCTCTCTCTCTCTCTCTCTCTCTCTCTCTCTCTCTCTCTCTCTCTCTCTCTCTCTCTCTCTCCTCTCTCTCTCCTCTCTCCTCTCTCTCTCTCCTCTCTCTCTCCTCTCTCTCTCTCTCTCCCCACTCTCACCCCCATATGCAAAACTGATTCCTAAGTTTCCCTAAGGTCTGTGCCCTGCACCCTACTGGTGCATTTTCAAAGAGCCCAGAGAAAGGTTCTGTTTCCCTGAAAAGAGCAATCTCCTCCCAGACTGACAGGTAGACATGGTTTTAAAAAAAACCCTCTCTCCTGGCTTTGCCAAAACTGTAGAGAAAGCTAAAATCTGAAGAGTACACGCAAACAGAGGTAAGTGTAGATGGCAGATTGAAGGACAAGAGGCCAGGACAAATGTCAATATTCTGGTTTGCACTTTTGGATCACTTGAGTTGTAACAGAATAAAAATACCTTAAGTGTGTTATTCTCTTCGCTTCTGAGAAAACTGGACCAAGAGGGTTATGCAGTTTAGAAAAGAAAGTCTTAGTAAGGGGAGGGGAAGGCTACAGCTTGTAGATAACAAGAGATGAGAGAAACTGAGCAGCTGTCCTGAGACATTTGGAGAGACCCTCCAGGTGTGGTTTGGGGAACATTGTGATCTGCAATGGAGTCTGGTGGAACTCCTTGTTTAGGGTGAAAGGGTTCACTTTTAAAATACCCAACCTCGGGGTTCATCTGATGGGAGTAGAGGGGACAGCATAAGGACACACTGGCAGAGCCCCAACACCCAGAAAGGAGCTCAACACTTGAGGCCATGTCATTGTGGGGCAGGTGTTGTGCTATCTATGTTCCTGTTACCCCATGATGGGCTTTGATGGCCAGCACCATTTATTTGAGACAAGGTCTCTAGCTCAGGATACGCTATGAGCTGAGGATAACTTTGTATTTCTAGTCCTCCTTGTGTCGTGCCCAAATTCTGAACCCCCAAAGTCACCAAGAGACCCATTCCAATGCAAAAGCAAAGAGGCTTTTATTGTTTAACGAACTAACCCCATTAACTCGGGCCCTTTATCTGTCCAAAACAGTGGATGGTATGAGAAGGACGCCCAAGCGGCTTCGAGACAGGGAATCTATTGGGTAAAGCAAGGGGAGTGTCTAGGGATACAAAACAGTCTCAGGATTGGTGTGCTTCCAAGCTTAGGCGACCTGTCCTGTGTTGATTGGTTAACTGGTTGCTATGGCGAATAGGCCCTCCCAGGGTGGTTGCTATGCTCTGCACATCACTGTTACGCCAATTTTACCATAAAGAAGTTAGCCTGCTAGCTAACTTCTGATTGGTCCTTGCCCGAGGAGGGTCTCTGACCTCCTAGTGACTAAGGGCAGGTCCAGCAATGTCAGACACATGCTGAGTCAGAAGCCTACATGTCTTTTTGGCAGCCTGTCACTGCTGCTAAAGCAGGGGGCTGGGCGAGGGTCTGGTCCCTTGACTTGTTATGATATGTGGTGCGAGGGGACCTTGGTGGATTCCATGGCAGGTGAGATGCAAACACTCCATGCAGGCAGAACTTATTGGGGGAGAAAAGGGAGTGAGAGGAGGGAAGGGAGAAAAGAGAGAAAAAGACAGACAGACAGACAGACAGACCGACAGACAGACAGACAGACAGACAGAGGGAGACTTGCCTCCTTAGAGGAAGTGCATTAAGAGAGAGGGGAAATAGGCAGAGCTTGTCTCTTAAAGGGACATTTTACAGCTGTATACACAGCCAGGCCATTGTTTCCAATGCAGGAAGGGTAATGCATTCTTCCAGGTCCCCAAGGGGCAGGGCCAAGGTGTGCCTGGATGCTAACACCCTGCTTCTTCTTCCTGCGTGTTGGGATTACAGGTTTGTGCAACCATGCCCAATTTATATAGAGCTGGGATTTGAAGCTGAGGCTTCATCAATGCTAGCCACACATTCTCCCATCTGAACTTTGTCCCATATATTATGCAGATATTTGGAAATATATACTGTAGATGTAAATACAGAAAATAATTTGATTTTTTATATTGGTCTTATATCCAGTCATCTTGTTCAAATATTTATCTTTTATTAAAAGGTCTAAATTTGAATGTTGGAAACAAAAGATAAAAATTTAAAAATAAAAATGAAACCTGAATAGAAATATTTCAATGTGCAGAAGTATACAGAAACAGAATACCATGACATTTTAATGGCATTTCGATTAGAGGAGAAAATAGTTCATCTGGAAGTAACTTAAGAAGTGGGTTTTTTTGTTTTGTTTTGTTTTGTTTTTTGTTTTGTTTTTTTTGTTTTGTTTTGTTTTTTCTTATGAGCTCTGATCACGGTCCATCACAGAGGGAAGTCAGAGCAGAAAGCCAAGCAGCAGCAGAGGCCAGGACCATGGAGGAAGACTGCTCACCGTCTTGCCTTGCTCCCCATTGAGAATGAGGACAAGCAAACAAAAGCCAAAAGCTTCCTTCCTCCCTGTCCTTCCGTGTGGGCTGCCATTAGACTGTGCAGCTCAGAATTTAGGTAGGTTTTCCTGGCTCTAATAATCTAATCAAGAAAAGCCCTCACAGTGGTGCCCATCTGCCTGGGCTCAAGTTGACAACTAAGATTAGCCATCACCTTTATGTAACCTGTGTAAGTCACAGGTAATGATGGGCGGTTTCTTTAAAGGGAGGTAATAGTACAAAGTCAACGCCTCTCTCGTTTTAATCCTATAAAGTCTGGAAGACTGCCATCTTTATGCCAAGAATCATCCCGAAACACCTGCTGTTAGCTCCTAGTTTTCATTGATCTTCCAATAAATGCCCCTGCCAAGGCCCAGCGTCAGAGCCCTTCATGTCCTGTCCTACAGTGCCTATTGGAAAGACCTTGTTTTGCCATACAGCTCACAATCCATCATTGAAGGGAGTCAAGGCAGGAACTCCAGCAAGACAGGAACCTGAAAAACTATGGAGGAATGCTACTTACTGACTTGCTTCTAGGCTCATGTTCAGCTATGTTCAGCTAGGCTCATGTTTCTTGTTATAGCCCAGGCCTACCTGCCTAGGGACAGTACAACCCATAGTGGGCTGGACAATCCTACATCAATTAGCAATCATGAAAATGCCCCCACAGACATGCCCACAGGACAATCTAATGAGGACAATTCTTCAAGCTAGATTTCCCCTTCCCAGATGTGTCAGGCTAACAGTCAGATAGTTGGTCAGGAAGTAGAAGCTCATTGGTGTACTGTCACCTGATTCATATACTTGCTTCTCTCCTTCCTCCCCAAACTCTATATATGGAGGGGAGGGGTGTACTGAGCTGACACAGTGCAACAGGATTATATTCAACCAGCAGACAGGCCCCGTTGAATTCTCAGTGGCATGTGAGGCATTCTTTCAATGAGATTAGAACTTTGGGATCCCAACATAGACTGAAGACCAGCAGCTCTCTGAAATGATAACCCTTATTTACCAAGAAAGCATGCAAGAGCTGCTAACTCATTGCAGGACTCCAGATTTGGGCTGCTGAGACATCCAGTTTCAAGGACTGAATGATCAGCTAATTCTTGGTCTTTCTGTCAGGAGGCAGCCATTGTTAATGACCCAGCTGCAGCCTGTAAGCCACTCTAATAAAGCCCCTTTTATAGATATATTCAGTCTGTCAGTTCTGCTCCTTCAGAGAACCCTAACTAATACAGACTATGGTACCAGAAGTAGAGTATTGTGACAGTCCAGATCTTGGGAGGATTATGATGGCTCTGGACTTTGGACTTGAAAAGCCATTGAGTGCTCAGATCTCAGTGGGCTGTTCTGTGGGAACATTAAAGATTAGAATGTTGAGAACAATGTAGACAATGAAGACCCAGCTAGTGACGTTTCAGGGGAACATTTGAGAGTTCCTTAAAGACTCTGTCAAGGCCATTCAGTACTTTGAATTAAGAATATGTGGTTCTGATCAGCTGGGACTGAAGAATCAGCTATGATTAATAAGAGACCAAATTCACTACAGCGAAATCTTTGCTAGGAAAATCGATACTGGTCAGTGGGGCTAAAGAATCAGCTATGATTAAGAAACCAGCGTTATTGAGAGAAAATCTGGGAAGGGCTTCCCCAGAGTCAGCACACAGAAGCTGTTTCCAGGGCAGCCCGAGGTTATTTATGCCTCGTGCTGGCACCAAGCTTGGCAATGTGTTAGAGTCTCCCAGGTGGTTCTGGTTCTGAAGGCATGAAGGGGTCGTGGAGAGCAGCTGAAGGCTTGGCACTGTGTGAGGCCTCGAGAGGCCATTGGTGAAGGTGAAGCCTCAGTTGTAGTAAAAGCCCAGGAATTGAAGGGGTCAAAGAGAGAAGCTGAGGCTTGGCCCTCTGTGGCAGGGTCAGTGTCCCTGAAAAGGGCCCTGGAGAGGCTAAAAGTGACAGTGCAGTTCAGTTATGGCAGCAAACCCAGCATTTAGGAGTGCCGGTACCATGGTACAACCACCAAAGACTGCAACAGTGTAGAGTGGAGCCTGCCTGAGCCTAAACCATGGAGAACTGACCTGGGCCCTTTGAAGTTCAGAGAGTCATGATCTGGACCCTAGATGTCAAGCACTGGAAATTTTACACTGTTAAACTCAGGTTCAAACCTAGACCACATAAAAAACTACATAATCTCTCTGACATTCTGGTTTATTGTTTGTAAATTAAAAACAATAATATATTCTAAAGATGTTATAGAATAGAAACCCTAAGTGATAAGGCTCTGTGCTTTGCATATAGTATACACTATGTGACATGATGTTTTAATAATATTCGCTAGAGTAATTGCCATCATCATAAGTCATATTAGAATTCCTGTCTTAAGAATTCAAAGACTGAGAGCTGGTAAAAAATGAATTCATGAACCAAGAGGAGAAATGGGGACAAGAGAGTGAGAAACTGTTGAGTGACACTTGTAAATGCTTTGCTTATTGATCCCTCCCTACACCTCCTTGTTTTGGGATATTGGAAAAGAAGAAAATCTTTAAAAATTATACCTGAGGGCTGGAGAGATGGCTCAGCCGTTAAAGGCTAGGCTCACAACCAAAAATTATACCTGATAAGAAACTTAAAGCAAAGTCAAGGGAGAAAGGACTTAGTAATTAAAGAAGACTCGGATAATTCAGTTAACAACCAAATGTGATGGAAACCTCTACAGTTGTGGCCCCAAAGATAGGTGCAATTAGTTTTTTTATTTGCTTTTTGAAGACAGGGTTTCTCTGTGTAACAGCCCTGGCTGTCCTGAAACTCACTCTGGAGACCAGACTGGCCTCGAACTCACAGAGATCCACCTGCCTCTGCCTCCCAACTGCTGGGATTAAAGGTGTGCTCCACCACCACCTGGCTAGATGCAATAAGTTTTTTTAAAAATCTTATCATAAAATTCAAAACCTTTGGGAAGAACTTTCTTTTTAAAAACTAAGCAAAACCAACAGATGGAGGATGAGATAGATCTGAAAGAACATGCAGCAGACCGCACAAAGGGGAAAAGCAAACTAATTGCACGACATACACACACACACACAAAAGACACAATGGTCCCTGTAGAGAGCCGCGTAGTGCCACGCCTTAAAGTGGCGCTGGCTTCTGCCTTACACCTCCCCGCTCTCTGAAGACTCTCTGGGTAAACAAGCCCTTAATTGGTTAAGTCTGTTCAGCCTGTCTGCTTCCGCATTAGAGTAGCCTATCTGCAGGGTCTACGTGGCTCACTGGGGTTGGTTAGCTCAAGGGTATTTAAGCCTGTGCAGGGGTCCCCTGGCTGGCGCTCTCTCTCTCTCCTCCCTCCCTCCCTCCCTCCCTCTCCCTCCCTCCCTCCCTCCCTCTCTCCCTCCCTCCCTCCCTCCCCCTCCCTCCCTCCCTCCCTCCCTCCCTCCCTCTCTCTCTCTCTCTCTCTCTCTCTCTCTCTCTCTCTCTCTCTCTCTCTCTCTCTGGCACCCCTGCGGGCCAGAAGCAACATGTTTAAAGGATCCTGATTAAAACTGCATGAAGATCTACCCGGAGTCACGTCTTCCTTGCTGGCGAGGGCAGGCACGTACAGGTCCCCACTTTCCTGGTTTCTAAGGTCATGTCTTGTTGTATATTCATCTATGAGGGTTTGGAGCTTGGAATCACAGATGAGATAAAACAATGTGGTAATTGTCTTTCAGGGACTAGGTAACCTAATTCAATAAAGTCTTCTAGGTCCATCCACGTATCTTCAAGTTTCATGTTTTTCATTTTCCTTTATGCCACATTTCCATTGTCCATTCGTCAGTTGTAGAACATTCAGATTGTTCCCCTTTCTTAGCTATTGTAAATGGAATAGCAGCGAACAAGGCTGAGCAGATAATCTGTGGAGCATGATGAGGAGTCCCTTGGGTATATGCCCTGGAGCGGTATAGCTGGATCATACAGTAGATTTACTTTTTGTTTCTTAAGAATTCTCCATACTGATTTTCAGAGTCTCCACTCTTCAGTTAAACCATTCTGAAAACACCCTCATAGACACTCCTAGAGCTGTTACTCTGCAGCGATTCCAAATCCAGCCAGGTTGACCATGAAAATGAGCCATCACATACCTAAACCAAAGGACCAAAGTAACATGGCCAGGTGTAATGCAAGAGCCCAGGTAAAACCTGGAATGAAAAATGAAGCCATTGCAAAGAGTTGATGTAGACAGAAGCCGCAGTTCAGATATGGATTACCTCAGGTAATGTTCTGTTGATGTTAGTTTTCTTGCATGAAATAATGATAATTATTGGTGGATATAGATGAAGGTTATCCAAATGCTTTACTATCTTTTAACTCTCCTAAAGTTCGTATTTTTGTGATCATTAGGTGGCTCCTGTTTTCTGGCTTTTATGAATCATACTGTTTTGAACATTGAGGCACAGATTTTTGCTCTGTGATAAAATTAACAGCCTTACAAGAAGACTGAGCCTCTGTGGGCCCACTCTCCTGCAACGTGACACCTTGATACAAATAAAACTCACTTATTAGTTCTAAGTTACTAGAATGCCTGAGGATTTCCTTTCTATAAATCCAGGCCATCTGCAAAGAAAATGTCTTATTTCTGCCTTTCTCACATGGATGACTGGCATCTTGTTTCAACAGTGGACTTGCAGTAGTGGCTGCATCATGCCTTAAAAAAAAATGCCTGGCTAGAGTCTCCAATATGGTAAACCCTGACTTGTTAATTGACCTTGCCATAAAAGCCTGAAATGTGCTGTTTAAACGTGTTATTAATCACCATTAAATGTGCTGTCCACTGTGGTGTCCTCTATCAGGAAGGAGAGGTTTCCTTCCTTTCCTGGTATGAGTGGTTAACTGTTTTTATTACAACAGAATATTGAAAGACTTTTTCTATGTCATATGTGCTTTTTAATCTTGCTGCAAATAACAAAACTTAGAATCTGGGGCTGGGAGATAGCTCAGTCAATAAAGTGAGAGGATATGAGTTCATCCCCCAGCATGTCCACAAAAGCTGGACACAGCAGCATGTGTACCTATGATCCCAGAGCTTCTGTGTCTGGGGGGGTGGGGGGGCAGACACAGAAGCATGGGGCTTGCTGACCAGTCAATGTAGCTGAATCTGTGAGAGTCCAGTTCAGCGAGAGACTCTGACTCAAAAACAAGGTGGAGAGTCCTTGAGAGAGACACCCTACACCACCCTCATCCTCCACATTCAGATGAACAGTAACTTCTGATTCTGCACAGCAACAGTTTGGGGTGTATTTAGCTAATTTGTTCTGCTCTTAGTCTTACTGGAGATTGGAGCTGACTAGTGTGAGCTGACTCACACTAGTCAGTGTCCAGCTGAGTCTCGTTCTTTCCATATGGTCTGTTGTCTGAAAGTTCCTAGACCACCCATCTTTACAGGGAAGTGGAAAGCGGTGATGCCGGTGATGCCAGAAAGGGAGAACAGAAGATACAGTCCTCTTCTGGCCTTGCTTGGAAATCACTGTCCTTCCACATCTTATTGGCCAAAGCCAGATGCAAGCAAGACTGGCTCAGTGAAGCCCAGATGTGTGGTTAGGGCAATAGGCTCTATCTCCATACCGGAGGAGTCCCATCAAAGATGGGGTCCACTGGCCCTTTGTTTCTTCATCTTCCTGTCCACTCCTCTTGCATTTCAACAGCAGTGTCTTCTTCCATGGGAACCCATAAAGATCGTTTTTCTCTGTGGTTTATATCTTTTTTCCTCAAGGGAGAAAAAGACATTAAATAAATTTTGCTCTTAGGAAAGTAAGTAGAGATATGTCAGGATAGGGCAATGATGAAAGATAATTTACTGTTTGGAACCACATCCCATAAACTCAATACACAAACAAAATCTGGAAAATTGTAAACAGATTGTTTCTTCTGTTGTCTGTTTGGAGAAGGGTATTTCTCCTAACTAATTACATTTACATGATTTGTTCATTAATTGTTCTAAAGCAGCTGGGCCATAACTAAATGGGAACAATGATAGTAATTTGCATATTCTTAAATTATAATTAAAGTTCCAGAAACAAATTTGAGCCTTGACGGCCTGGAACAGTTATGTAAGACTGTGTATTCAGGAACACACTCACAGGGTAAAGAAGGCTAGCACATCAAGCTTGTCCAGTTATCTTGCATCTGAACGTTAACTAGGGCAGTCATTAGGAAGTACTGACATTAGAACAACAAAATGAATCAAATTTGATAAGTAGTGCACAGTCAGTTCCCATCTCTCAAAATTAAAGAGAAGCCTTTGGACCTATAAAAACTTTTGTTAGAAATGTAAACGTCCAATTTTCATCAACACACGGATGGATGAAGCATGTTTGAAAGACTTCAGTATCTGAGTAGAAGTTGTTGGGAGCCGACCTTGAGTGACATTCTCTTGCAGAATTGCTTACACCTTAGACCTCTTAATTGAGCCTTATCCTGGTATACAGGAACCTGCTTAACAGGTAGCCTCTTCCACTCATTCCAGGTACTGAGTGCCCGGAACCGAGATGGGCCTGGCCCAGGAACTAAGATAAGCAGCCGTTTACTGTCTGGTGTTTACTGTCTGGGATAATTACCAGGACCCCGGAGTTAGCAGAAGCTATCCCTCCCCATTTCCTCCCTACCTGCTACCCCTCCCCATTTCCTCCCTACCTGCTACCCCTCCCCATTTCCTCCCTGCTTGCTACCCCTCCCCATTTCCTCCCAGCTTTGCCTTAAAAACCCATTTTACATCAATAAAGTTAGACCTTGACAAATGCACTGCTTGGTCTCCTTCCTTCTTTCTCTCCCATTATTTTCAGGTTCTAGCCCACCTCGACCCACGAATAACTAGGCCCCGCGGGTCGGGGCAAGAAGTAATCAAGGCTCTCGCACTCCAGGAGCTACAGGAAGGTATCTGTTAATTGTTGTAGCCTTGAGAATATAAAAACACCAGTGAGTTTGGAAGTGTTCTCATTCAACCCAGAGCCTACTTGATTTCTATACAGAATGAGGGCTGCCAAGAAACAAGCACTATCGTAAATTACATCATTTAATCCTCATGATGCCTCTGTAGGCTGTCTTTATAAAATGTACAGACTGGATGGCTTAAGTGACACACTGGCTTTCTCACAGCACTGGAGATTGCAGTGTCTATGGCAGTGAGGGACAACGAGGGAGAGAGAGGTTCATACATCTCTCCTTAGCTTGCAGATGGCTGTCTTACCTGTGTCCTCATATTCTCTTCCTGCTGCATCTCTATCCAAATTCCTCTTTTACATAAGTCATATTGGCCCACGCTCACTCATGGCCTCATTCTAGCTTAGTCTTCCCTTTAGAGGACCCCAGCTCCAGGGAGCTGCAGAGATGGTTTAGAAGTTAAGAGCACTGGCTGTTCTTACGAAGGACTGGGGTTCTGTTCTCAACACCTACCTGGTGGCTCACAACTGTATGTAATTCCTGTTCCAGGACTCTGTGCCCACTCTTCTGACTTACAAGAGTACCCAATAGTACAAAGACATACACACAAGCAAACAAGCACACACCATACACATGCATATAAACAGATTCCATACACATGCATGCAAGCACACTTCTGAAATACTATTATTAGAGTTCAATATATAAACTTGAGGGGGTGGGCACCATTCAGTCCATATAGTATATAATCCCAGTTTTACAATTGAGGAAATAGACCTGGAAAATTTTGGGGGAGCTATTTGGGTCTACCAGGTAGAAGAAGTGGAGAGAGGGTATCTGGGAGTCAAATATGAGCAAATTGTAATGATACATAAAACTATCATAATGGAACCCATTCTTTTAAACACTAACTGTAAGAATGTTAAGACATGCTTTTAGGCTCAGTTGAACATTTAGGAGTCCTTCAAGCATCGTGTGTTCACTTAAGACCCCTTCCTAACTGCCCAGGTTCTTGTACCCTACAGTACCACATGGCCTTTATCAAGTCCCAATTCCCTAGCTTCCGGTATTTGCTGTGTATATAATCCACCACCAGATGTGGAGCTCAGCACAGTGCTCAGCACCTTGGTAGGTACTCAGTAAGCACTTGATGAACAAATAAATGTCTTAACACACACGCACACACACAAGACCTCACCCAGCTAAACTGTAATTTGTAATATTGAATGTTACAATACAACAGCCTCCTGTTTAGTTTTGAGAATCCAGGCCTGCGTGTGGGGAAATGGCTCAGTCAGTAAAGTTCCCACTGTGCAAACATTAGGGCCCAAGTTCATACCCCAACCACTGTGGTGTCTTGTCCCTCTAATCCTAGTATTAGGGGTGGGATGGAGCAGAGACAGAATAATCCTGGGAACTCACTTGATAGACAACCTGGCCAATCAGTAAACTCTGGGGGCTCAGTAAGAAACTGTCTCAAAAAACAAGAAGGAGAGCAATTGAGGGAGACAGCCAAATTAGACCACCCTATCGGTAGGTATACACAACATGCACCAGCATTTTCACTCCCAAAGAAGCACAAACACATGCTTACATCTCACACACATGTTCACACACACACACACTCACACACACACACACACACACACACACACACACACACACACACACACACACACGAAAAATATCTTTGAAGACACACATTATTAAGGGAAGCTGTGTCTGGGGATAAGTATTTGTACTGTTCAGGCCTCAGGGTGACTGACTTCCTCAGGGGCGGGTGGAGATATTAGGAGCGATGATCCTTTGAGGCTTTTAATAAGAGCTGAGGAAGGGGAGGATTAGGGAAGGTACATCAAAAAGCCAGAGAAGCCTTTCCTCTTCCAGGGCTTTTCTGAAGACCGGTGCGGGTTACCATAGCAACAGCAGCATTTTGTAGTACCTCCATCTCTCTACCTGCTGGCCAGGGAAGCCTGGAAGCCGCCAGCCTCCTAGCCCAGTAGGGTGTCCTCCTCCAGGCTCTTGAAAGCTGGAGCTAGGGGAAGACTCCAGAGAGACAGCAGGGGTTGAACCAGCCAGGGAGGTGAAGGAAAGAAGCTGAGGGTAGGGGAGGGACGGACTCCTGCCAGGAGGTGAAGGCTTACGCGTGGGCAGGAGTGACAGAGGAATAAAGGGGTAAGCCGCCACCGTTGGCAAATAATCACAGCTGGGGCAGCAGTTCTCAGAGCTGATTACCCTGTGATCCTCGGCTTAATTGATTTTACACAACCTCCTGACTGCGCAATTGGGAGCCTCAAACAATAAAGGCAGTTTCCAAAGGACAGCTGCTCGCTCAAGTGGACACCCCACACAGAACTGTTTACTGGCGCTTCTAACGACTTATTCTTCTCAACTGAGCCAGAAAATATCTTTCTAAAGATGAAATGGGAAGGATGCCAGGTCGGTGGATCGGAGAGTACACGAGGGTGTTACTACAGTGTGTACCGTCTTCCCAATCAAATCGGTGACTTTACTGTGAGATTCCCCGTTTCTGCCATTAAAATATGATGTGGAATATTCTATTACCATTCTCCAGGTTTTTCTTTCCATCCATTCTAAGTCGAACATCATTCGACTTAGTGGTAATTTTTGCAAGATTTGAAGAAAGAGGACTGGGATAATCATAAATTACATATGATAAATTTATTAGTCAATACCATTGATGAAGACGTTAGAAAATCATGGAGCCAGGGGAAAAAATACTCAGGCTTAACAGCATTTTCTTTTAGGGAAAAATTACTAGTTCTATCAAAATCACAGAGAAAGTTTATCCAAACAATTCCTAGAGTCAATCACGGTCCATTAAAAACAAAACAGCAGAAACATACAATCCTAAGGCCACTCCCCGCAATAGCAGCCCCTCATTACCAGCAACAAGACAGTTAATTTACTTAGCAACCCACTGCTAGCAATCAGCCTTTGTCTTTCCCACATCTGGTGCTCCTGGATGATGCATTTAATAAATATGTTTATAAGCCAGCAATTTATTTCTGGTACTAATTTTGCCCCTTTTTACACCAAACTTCATTCATGGGGAGGAAACATTAATTGTTAAGTGACCTTTCTTACTATGCTGCTAGGAGATTGCACAAAGCCCGAGAATGAAACCCAGCAGAAGCTGTAGGCGGACATCTTCGTGACATACATAGTCAGCAGTGACACATCAGGCAAAGGGGAAGTGAGAGGGAGGGGACACGAGTACCCAGGAAGTCAGGGGCTCCTGTGTCTCCTGTCCTCTGGGTGGCAAGTGCTGCATAGTGAGTAATGCTACATATTAAGATGGACAATTAATTAGAGGTCACTATTTGGATTTATGAAAAGGTGCATGAAAAGGGAAGCAGATGTCAAGGGAGGGCCCCTAATTACCAAACAATCAGGGATTATTTAATTATCTTAAAAAATAGAGATCCACACATACCTAAACATAATAAAAGCAATATACAGTAACCCAACAGCCAACATCAAACTAAATGGACAGAACTCAAAGCAATACCAATGAAATCAGGAACAAGACAAGGTCATGCTCTCCATATCTATTCAGCATAGTACTTAAAGTTCTAGCTATAGAAATACGACAACAAAAGGAGAGCAAAGGGATACAAATTGGAAAGGAAGTCGAACTCTCAATATGATAGTATACATAAGTGGCCCCCAAAAGTCTACCTGAGAACTCCTACAACAGATAAACACCTTCAGTAATGTAGCAGGATACAAGATTAACTAAAAAAAAAAAAAAAAATCAATAACCCTCCTATATACAGATGACAAAGGGGCTGAGAAGGAAATCAGAGAAACATCACCCTTTACAATAGCCACAAACAACATAGAATATTTTGGGGTAACCCTAGCCAAACAAGTGAAAGACCTGTATGACAAGAACTTCAAGTCTTTAAAGAAAGAAATTAAAGAAGATATCAGAAAATGGAAAGATCTCCCATGCTGTTGGATAGGTAAAACGCATAGTAAAAATGCCAATCCTACCAAAAGTAATTTACAGATTCAATGCAATCCCCATCAAAATCCCAGCACATTTTTTCACAGACTTTGAAAGAACAATACTCAACTTCATATGGAAAACCAGTAAGTCCAGGATAGCCAAAACTATCCTGTACAATAAGGGATCATCTGGGGGCATCACCATCCCTGACTTCAAGCTTTACTATAGAGCTATAGTAATGAAAACAGCTTGGTATTGGCATAAAAACAGACAGATGGACCAATGGAATCAAATCAAAGACCCTGATATCAACCCACACACCTATGAACACCTAAAATTTACAAAGAAGCTAAAAATATAAAATGGAAAAAGAAAACATATTTAACAAATGGTGCTGGTATAAATGCTGTCAACATGTAGAGAAATATAGATCCATATCTATTGCCATGCACAAAACTCAAGTGGAAATGGATCAAAAATCTCAATATACTGAATCTCATAGAAGAAAAAGTGGGAAATACATTTGAACACATAGGAACAGGAAACCACTTCCTAAATAAAACACCAGTAGCACAGATACTGGGAGCAATTAATAGATGGGACCTCCTGCAACTGAGAAGCTTCTGTAAAGCAAGAAACACAGTCAAGACAAAATGGCTCACTACAGAATGCTAAAAAAAAATCTTTACCAACCCCACATCTGACAGAGGGCTGATATCCCAAATATACAAAGAACTCAAGAAACATCAAACTACTAAATAATCCAATTAAAAATGGGGTACAGATCTAAACAGAGAATTCTCAACAGAACAATTTCAAACAGCAGAAAGACACTTAAGGAAATACTCACCATCCTTAGTCATCAGGGAAATGCAAACCAAAACCACTCTGAGATTCCATCCTACACCAATCAAAATGGCTAAGGACAAAAACACTGATGACAGCTTATGCTGGAGAGGATGTGGAGAAAGGGGAACACTCCTCCAGTGCTGGTGGTAGTGCAAACTTGCACAGCCACTGTGGGAATCAGTATGATGATTTCTCAGAAAATTAGGGATCAACTTACCTCAAGACCTGCAATGCCACTGTTGGGCATATACTCAAAGAAGGCACATTCACACCACAAGGACATTTGCTCAGCTATGTTCATAGCAACATTATTTGTAATAGCCAGATCTTGAAAACAAACTAGATGCTCCTCAACTGAAGAACAGATAAAGAAAATGTGGTACATTTACACAATGGAGTACTACTTGGCAGTAAGAAACGATGACATCCTAAAATTCTCAGGCAAATGGACAGAACTAGAAAAACCATCCTGAGTGAGGTAACCCAAAACCAGAAAGACAAATAGAGTATGTACTCACTCATAAGTGGATACCAGACATAAAGGAAAAGATACCCTGATGGGGGAATGTCCTTCTGTATGTGTGTTTCTCTTATTGGTTGACGAATAAAACACCATTTGGCTAGTATCCAGGCAGGAAGATAGGCAGAGCTACCAGAAAAGGAGAAGGCTGGGAAAAGGCAGGGAGGAGGAACAGAAAGAGAGACCATGTAGTGGAGGAAGAGGTAACAGGTTCAGACCCTTCTCCATTAAGATAAGACCACGTAGAAATACTTAGATTAATAGAAATAGGTTAATAATTAGGACAGAGCTAGCCAGTAAGAAGCCCTAGCTATCCGCCAACAGTTTTATAATTAATATAGCATCTGTGTACATATTGGGGGCTTAAGGGCAGTGGGACCTGGCAGGAGAGCAACCTCCATCTTCAATACCCAGCCTACAATATACAACCCCAGAGAAGCTTGAACCCTTTTCTAGAAACAGATGGAAGCAGATTCAGAAAGCCACAACTAACCATTAGGCCAAGCTCCTGGAGTACAACTGACACAAGGAAGGAGCGATAATATGAACAAAAGAGTCAAGACTATAATGGGGAAACCCACAGAATCAGGTGACCTGAGCTAGTCTGAGCTAGATCACTGACTCAAGTCTGACAAGTGGAGAACCTGCATAAGACCGAACTAGACTCCCTTAATATAGGTGACAATGATGTGACTGGGACAATATATGAGGCCACTGGCAGAGAGTCCAAGATCTAACACTAATGCACAAACTGATGTAGTGAAACCCATTCTATATGAAGAGATAGCTTTCTCAGGATAGTCACAGGGATGTGGGGAGTGGAAAGGTGCCTTGGTCCTGCCTCAATGAGATGATGGGACAGACTTAGTAGACTTCCTAGGAGAGGCCTAACCATCTCTGAGGAGCAGATGGGAGAAGGGGGGAAGAGGGGGAGGGGAGTAGGAGGAGAGGAGGAAGGTAGAACTGGGATTGGAATGTAAAAAATAAATTTAAAAAAAAACAGAAATCAATTTGCATTGATCTTTGCATAAGAATGCTCATCTGACCTCAAGACCATGCAATCTCACTTTTGGGCATATATCCAAAGGATGCACACTCACACCACAAGGATACTTGCTGAACTATGTTCATAGCATTATTTGTAATAGCCAGAACCTGCAAACAACCTAGGTGCCCTCAACTGAAGAATGGACAAGGAAAATGTGTTACACTTACACAATGGCGTACTACTCAGCAGTAAAAAACAATGACATCTTGAAATTAGCAAGCAAATGAAGAATCTAGATAAAGCTATCATGAGTGAGATAACCCAAACCCAGAAAGACAAACACAGTATATACTCATTCATAAGTGGATATTAGACATAAAGCAAAGGACACCCATCCTACAATCCACAACCCCAGAAAACCTAGGTAATAAACAGGACCCTAAGAGAGACATACAGAGCTCTGCCTAGGAAGGGGAAAAGACAAAACCTCCTGAGTAAATTGGGAGCAAGAGGGTAAGGAAGAAGGTTGGAGGGGTGAGGAAAGAGGAGTGGAAAAATTGTATAGCTCAATAAAATTTAATTAATTAATTTTAAAAAAGAACATTCATCTGGGCTATAGAGATGGCTCAGTGATTAAGAGCTCTGGCTGCTCTTCCAAAGGACCTCTATTTGTTTTCCAGTACCCACACAGTGGCTCACAAACATCTATAACTCCAGTTCCAAGGGATTCTACACCTTATTCTGTCTTCTGTAGGTACAAGGCAGGCATATGGTTCGCATACACACAGGCAAAGTGCTCATATGAGTGATGATGATGATGATGATGATGATGATGATGATGATGATGATGATGATGATGATAAATAATCTTTAAGAAAATAATGTTCACCCATCAACCCATATGACCATTGTTGACTGTCTTAGAAGTCAGCATGTACCAAAGCTCACTATTTTTAAGACAAGGGGTCAGCTCTTCAGAGTAATACATGATGAGCCAGCAGGCTAAGTAGACAAACACCTTAACCAGGAACAAGTAATCAACAGCCTCATTATACTCCAGGTCTGTCCCTAACAAGCTGTCATGCAATCCTGTGTTTCTGAGTCTGTATCATTAGCTACTGCCATGTAACATAACAATTCAAACCAAATGGATTCAAGTAACCACTGCTTACTTATCACACATCTGTGTGTGGGTGTTTCTGCTGATCTAGGCTGGGCTGATTTCTGCTTGGTTTACTTATCCATCTGTGGTCACCTGATGAGTCAGTTATGAGTTGAAGAGCTAGGACAACTCAACTCTGCTTTATGTTCATTCTCTGGTGAACTACTGCAAGACTGTTTTCAGGGTAGTAGAGAGAGAATAGTAAGCAGGTGGAACAGAATGACAGACAGAGGGCTTTCAAGGAGGGAGGAGGATGGGAAAGGGAAGGAAGGAAGAAGGAATGAAGGGGACAGAACAGGAAGAGCAAGAGGGAAAGGGTGAGGAGAGATGGGAGGAAGGAGGGAGAGAGAGAGGAGGGAAGAAGAAGGAGAAGAGAGACAGAGAAAACTGTGTGTGGTCTTTTGAGACCCAGGGTCAGCATGGCTCTTTAAGTCTGCCTTTTGTCTGGGCCGTCATGCTTCCTAACTGGTTGCTGTGCAACAATTTACAAATCAAGTGTCTTTAGTAGATACGACATAATAAGACAAAACTAGTAATGACATTCTGGGACAGGACGTCCTGAGATGTTTCATTTATTGGTGTCCTGTGCTATATTTGAGGGAAGGAATATTCTGAGAGATGTTTTGTTGATGAATATCCTCTGCCTTGCTCCCTAAGGTTTTTAGGTAGCTTGCTATAGTAATGCATGCACAAATATCTCAGCATACTCACAAAGAAGCACAAAATTGAGACAAGACAAAAAAAGCTATTGGTGGAAAATCAAGGCATGGCTCTCTCTGAGTGATAGAGGCACTACTACAAATGTACAAATATTGCTATAAGGCTATATTGAGACTCTCATTGGGTCTTATATTTGGTTCGTATTTAATAGAAAAAAAATGTAAAAAGTGCTCCCCAAAGTGTGTCACCCACGTTGACCTGGAGAGGTACCAGAAAGGCTGCCTGGCACACATACTGCCTCCCAAGTCCTGGTGAAGGTGCTGAGAAACCCTTCCTGCCCACAGCCTCACTGGATGCTTTCTATTTCTGTGTTGCAGTGGGGTTATGACCCTTAGGTCCTAGATGGTCTGAGCTTAATCCACAGGCCAAAAGAAGTGGCCATGTCTGGACCATGGTAGAAACAGCAAACATCTGTGGAACAAGGTAAAAGGAAATGGTATAGATTTTTCTTTTTGTCAGTAGCACAGTATTTCTTTTTAAAAGAAATCTTGATTTTAGATTTAAGTCAATGGGGAGAGATCAGTATTAATTAAACAAAAATTCAGATGTGATATGGACAAGGCAAGTTTGTGAAAGTATCATGGAAACATCTGGATTTTGGAAGCCAGGTCTCATCTGGGACATCCATTCATGAGCCCCAATGATTCTTCATCTGAGATATCTGTTCACAAGCTCATTGATTCCCAAAGAACTTTCCAGAATGAGTTCACAGCAAACATTTGAGTGAAATTGGTACACCACAGGGCCAAAGATGATTGTTTCAAAATATCTAATACACTCCTCATCTTTGTAAGCTTGGTATATAGAGAAAATATCAAAATTTGTGTCTACAATTGTGTGTACTAATATCAAAGGAGTTAACTTTAATATTCCTATTGACACATCTCACTTGTTCAATCAGCCTTCAAGATAGTTACCTTACCCAGGCTGTCCTGGGTTCTCTGGTAATGCCTAAGAAAAAATGGAAATTTCTTCTTGAGCAGAAGACAGACATACTTTTCCTGTTTTCAAATTGCTGTATCTCAGAGTTCATAATTACTGCATCAAGTAAATGTATAGAGCCTAATGTGAAATAAAAATAAAAGTTGCCATCATCAAAATGGATTGCTGGTGTCAATTATATTTTTAAAGTAAATAACCCAGGAAGTGATGAAGGAAGGGAGGAAGGGCTCAAATATATATATTCTTCAGTTAGGTTTCCCCCCTCCCCAAGATTTATTTATTATGAATACAATGGCCAGAAGAGGGCACCAGATATCATTACAGATGGCTCAGTGGTTCTTCCAGGTGAGCCAGGTTCAATTCCCAGCTCCTACATGGTAGCTCAGAATTGTCTGTAGCTCCAATTCCAGGGGATCTGACGCCCTCACACCAATGCACATAAAATAAAGTTAGATTATTTTTAAAAAAGTGTGTGGGGGAGGGAACATACTCAGAGATTAATGGTGTTTGAGTGTAACCAATTGAGAAAAAGTCTGTGATACTCACAGATCCATGACTGTGAGTGCTCAGAAGTTCGTTAAAATTGTAGATCAGGTCCTTTTGTAGTCTGGGAATTGTGCATGCTACCCAAGCTCTCAGCCACTGACCTTATCCCCAGTCCTCTTTTGACTGTTTATTTTGAGACAGGGTCTCAATTGCCCAGACTGTCCCATAACTCTGTAGCTCTGGCAGACTTCCAGCTTCTGGCCTGCTCCCTCCTGTCTGTGGAGAAGCTGGGATTTGAGACCAGCCCCACCATGCGGGGCTTCTGTGACTTCATTTGATGTAAGTGATTAGGAAATGTCACCAGATGAAAGCTGTATGGAGTCTCCTGCTTGCACTCAAGCTTCCTGTGCCCTTTAAGAGATGGGTCCTTTAGAAACAAAGAGACTGTTGTAACATTTACTCCTTGAAGCTTAAGGGGCCGGTGAGGAAGCAGCTGTGTAAACACAGGGGAGGCCTTCATCCACACAGGACACTGAGTCAGAGAACAGGAGGGTACCCAGCTACTCAGGGTTGACCCAAGAAAGGGGTTCCTGGTGTTCCCTGATTCTTTACACCCAAATCCCTGCCAGGAGAATCCTCTGTGACAGAGGTCTTTTGCAAACAGCCAGGTCTGTGTCTGCTCTCCCCTGCAGAGCCTTGGGCTTCAGAGCAGCTGTCATTAGGACAGGAACCCCAGTGGCTGATGCTGACTGTGTACCTCAGGAGACCTCACCGCCAAGAGCCACCTGTGTGCTCCCCTACGGTGTCTCCCTCCCCTTTAGACTAAATCTGATGCCTACACTTGCAGAGGTGCAATGGAAACCCCTTGATCAGCCAGCTGAGTAAGGCTCTGAACACTAGATCACACCCTATAAAACAGCCCACCCACCTTACCCAGCTCCTCACTTATCACATGCTGTATTGAATAAAATAATCAGAAATGCCTGGATAGGGAAAAAAATACTATGAGTAAGTGAATTATCCCCAGAGATTATTTGTCAAAGAAGAAAGCAGGAGAACATAGGCGTGAAAGAAAGAGCATCAGTTGAGGGAGGAGTGGGCTCTTAGATTAAGTGCTAAGGAAGTCCTCACTGAGGATACTCTGAACGAGTTCTTGAAGGTTATTCTAGAAAAGGGAGCAGCAGATGCAAGGGCCCTGGGGTTGCAGTACCCTGAGGAAGAATCAAAGATCAGCAAGCAAAGAAGAGATTCGCAGGATTAAAGGTCATGAAGTCAGGAGGTCGTGGGGTCTCTATCATCACTTCGGCTTTCGCTCAAGGTGAGGATTTCAACTGAGGGACAGTGTACAAGCAGTCATGCTCCCTGATGGAGAAGAGCCAGGCATGGCCCCAAATGTTTCAGCCTGAACAACTAAGCCCTCTAATTAGTGTGTGGAAAGCAGAAGTGGTCCGAACATCAGAACCACCGCGCACCCCAGCACCTTGAGTCACTGAACTTGGAGAAGCGGGTTATGACTGAAAGGGGATAGCAGATGAGGGGAGAGCAAAATCAGAAACACAGGGACTCGCCAGGGCACTTAACAGGGGAGGGACAGCAATGCCAACGCTGGATGACTCCAGAGGTCGTTGCGTTTGGCGTTGCCTAGGATGGATGCTCCGGCAGAGCCGCGTCAGTAATGCAGAAGGCAAGAGGTTGTCTAGATCGAGCTCAGAGGAGTAGAGATGAACCAGAGGTGTGGCTACCGTTACCCTGACCACCCTCGCTACAGAGTTTGCTGTGAGAGGGGAAGGGTCACCCTTGTCACAGAGTTTGTTGTGAAGAGGATAAGTTGTAGGGAAGGAAGCAGGTCAGGAGAGCCCAGCTGGTGGGGGCTGGTCATTTGTTTGGATGGGGAAAACAACAAAATGTACTGACAGAAGCGAGACACAGGGTGAAATTATGGCGCAGGAAATTGTTGCAGTGGTTCTTGGAGAAATGAACGACTTGAGCTAGGATGCCGCTCAGTTGATAGAGTACTTGCCTAACAAGCCGTGGGTTGAATTTCCCCAACACGGAATTAATCAGACAAGGGGGCACATGACTACAATCCCGGCCCTTCAGAAGTGGAAGCAGGAAGTTCAGAAGTTCAAGATCACCCTCAGCTACAGCAAGTAAACAGCAAGTTTAAGGCCAATCTGAGATACACAGACCCAGTCTCCAAAAACAGGCAGGTATTCGCAGGCTTGGAGGCGAATGGACTCTTCCCTCCTGTTTCCCTGGCAACATTAGAAAGGGAAGCCCTTCTTTAGGATTTAAATTACCATATGAAAGGGTGGAGATAGCTGGGTTCTATTGAAGCCCATTAGGGACCTGACATTCTAAACTACCTAAAACCTTTATCTCTTGCCTTTAAGAGTTAATCCAGCTAGGCCTGTCAATCACCCCTTCCTAGAAAGCTGGTCATCCTGTAGAGGGAGGAGCCGGAAGGAGTAACTACTCTTTAACAAGACAGTGTTTTCCCAGAGCCCCTCCCTCCATGAAGATGCTTCATAATGTACAGTTATTTTTCCTTTTCTCCTTTTTATTTTCTATTTGGCTGCTGTCCAAAGCCTGGGCATACTTCCCCAACGCTCTGGGCTGTCAGACCTCTGAGCTGCAGGTTCCCCTGCTACCATGCTGCAGCTTGCCAACCTCCTTTGCAAAAGGCATGGTTTTCTCCCTTTCTCCTTCCCATCTCCCTCTTCTGAGCAGCGGCAGAGATTTACAGCTTGCCTGCCCTGTTGTTTTTCTCTCAAAATCCATAAAATTGTCCTGGAGAGCTTCCTTTTGATTAAGGAGACTAAGGATCCAAAAGGAGGAACCCAATTTCCTCTGTAGTTTTAAGTGACATTGATGGAGCTCCAATTTCCCCAGGAACTTAGAACGACACCCGTGGAACTCCAATTTCCCACATGACAGAAGAAAATGGGAGTCTCACAATATTAACAACAAAAATAATCCTAACCAGGACTGTGTGTTTACTACGGCCTGGCCATGTTCTTAACACGCTCCCAGCATTAGTTCACTTTACAGTCACAGTAACACTACAAAGCGGCGTCCCCAGGGCAGGCAAGCTGTAAATCTCAGCAGGTGCTCAGGAGGAAGAAGATGAAGAAGGAGGAAGCTTTGTCTTTGAAGCTAGTGTCAAAGAAAGCAGACAGGCTCAACAATGAAGGTCAGCAAACGGTCACAGGGCAGAACAGGGATGAGTGAGAGACGTAAAAACAGATTAAAAGGAGGAAAAGTTATGGGCAAAGCACAGTAATAGGTTCTCTGCCCCACCCTCTAGATAGTTTCTTAGCAATAAGCCAGACCGAGCCTAACTGAAGAAGTGTAACAACAGGTTCACTGAGAAATCAACTCCAGGCAGTTTCTCCAGTCCCAGAGATCGAGGCCCAAGAAGTTGCATACCCAAACTAAAGCAGGGGAATTTTATAGGTTGTAAGCAAGGGGTGATGACATGTCTGCCATAAGCTAGTTGTGCCCACGTATATTCAAAAGTTGAGTGCTTAGGCAGGGACTTGGGAGGCTGGCCTCACCAGAGGAAGAACCTGCAACAGCCATCAAGAATGCCAAACTGGGCTTTTTAGTACCCTTTCTTGTTTCAGAGACTCTCTGAGTGGGCAGGGTTTGGAGAGAGAGAGATACAGAGAGACAGAGAAGCAAGAATGAAGCTTTCTAGACCACAGAGGGGTGAGCCAGAGGCTCCGTCAGAACACATGGTGCCACGTAAAAGGAGCTCTGCACGTAGGTACACGGAAAGAGTATTTCTGGAAAGGAGGGATATATCATCTCATTAAAGGGATAATTATTCCTCCCATACCCTTATTATGACATCAGGTGAGTCAGTTTTCCTAAAAGGTGATCTCCTGGCCAGGTGACTAACAGACCCAGCAGGACCAACTGTCAATCAAGCAGACAGTCATATGTAATAGTCTGATCTTTGAGACTGATCAGAATGTTGTGTTTTTCTTGAGCCAGAAGTGTTCCATTCTTTAACCAAGTGACAAAACTGGTGTTTATTTTGCTAATGTTGCCAGGGAAATAGGACCACAAGGGAAGAGCTCATCCTCAGTGACTTCCCCTCTCAATTGATACTCTAAAGTCATTTAGGACCCAGACCAGAGACCAGACCCTCCAAATACTTCTGTCATTGCTGGCCTCCAGCAAGAACAAGAACATTTTTGACTTCCAGCCAAGGAAACAAATCGAGGCCCCTTTTCCTGAACTTCCCAACCCACTTTTAGTTCCCATATTCATCAATAGGAATAAATTATCTTCTCCAGTTTGGGGTGAAAAGTGTTAAATTTCAAACCCAGACAAGCTGCTGAGGTGGCTATTTAACGTATCAAAGTGGACCTGGCCACCATATTCTCCCAGTATCCCTCAGTCCCTACCTGTTACTCCACCCCCTACCCCTGAGCTCTCTGGTCCAGGGGCCAGGCTGCCCTTCCCTGGGAGGCTCTTCCCTATGTAATCCAGACATTTTGGTTACAGGTTCCTTTTTGGATCTTTGACCTCCTGGCTGCTGCACCTAGTTCCTCTCTCTCCCTTCTTCTCCCCCTCTCCCAACATGGTCCAGCTCAGTCTGCTCATGTCCATTCTGGAATCTCCCAGATGTCCCTGCCTCTGACTATGCTCCCCACACATCTATAATAAACGTTCTCCTCCCCGGTACCTAGGACTGGTCATGTCCTTTCCTTTTCTTTTTATTCCTCCTCACCCCCACTAAGAACTTGCCTCAGATCATAGACTGTGAGGAAAGACACAGGGTTTCTGAACTCAAGAGTCCAAAGCCCTACTGATCAGGTGAGCTCACCTTGTGTGAGAGCGGCTGTAAGAATCACGTGATGGTTTGAATGAAAATGTCCCCTGCAACACTCAGTTCCCAGGGCAGACTGGGGAGGCTTAGGAAGGTGTGGCCTTGCTAGGTATAGTACATCACCGGCGATGGGCTTTGAGTGTTCATAGCCTCACCCCTACTTCCAGTTTGCTCTCTCTGTGGTTGAAGGTGTGAGTACCCAGCTTTCTGGTCCTGCCACCACAGTCTGCCATTTGCTGTCATACCTCCAGGCCTTTATGGTTTTGATCACAGCCACAGAGAAGTAGCTAATATACCCCAAGTGTAATGGAAAAGTTCCATAAGAAGGCAAGTTCCAGCAAGGCCTATGACCTACTGCCCCCAACAACCTGGGTGGGCAGAGTCAGGATAGAGACCTGAGCTAAGGACTCAGGCACTAGTTGGGCTCGACAGAACGGAAGGCAAGAAATGGACAACAAGATGTTTGTTAAACAACAAAACTCTAATGAGGGTCCAAAGAGAAGAGAGTACCACTGCAGATGAGCAGGAGGCCAAGTCCCAGGGAGGCCAAGCCAGACCACACAGGGCCATCTTCTATGCCCAGTGAGCACTGGGTTTCCAAACATTGCTTTCTCTGTTCTGGTGTTTTAGTAACGGCACACTGTGACCTGGCAAGTCCAGTAAGTAAAACACACCAGTTGTAGAGTTTAAGCTCCTACTGAAGGAAGTGGTCACCGTGGCCCATCCCCAGAGCGGCATGGCTCGAGGGTCCAGCTGTAAAGCTTTGGAGAGTTAAACCAGGAGAGTCAGAGAGGAGAGGAGAGGGGAGACAATGGAATGAGGGAGTGATAGACAATGCAACACTTTTTTTTTAATATGGTTATTTTGAGACAGGGTCTTGCCTTGGCTGAACTGGTACTCATGATGTAGCCCAGGTTGGCTTTGAATTTATGGCAATTCCCTTGTTTCAGCCTCCCATGTTCTTGGATTGCAGGCATATATCCCCAAGCCCTGTGTGTGTGTGTGTGTGTGTGTGTGTGTGTGTGTGTGTGTGTGTGTGTGTTCTTGGGGGGCACTTCTCAGCTTTTCAGCTACTATCAAACACCTGACTACAAACACCACAGATGCTAACGTGCTAACCCCATTGCTCTGGGAAAGGAGTTTCAGAAGACAGGGATGGTTCTTGTCTTCCATTTTCTCCCCCATTTGTTAGCAAGATGTCCAGGATCTACCCAGGAACATGCAGTCATTTCAAGAGAAAAAAACTTTCCACTTATGACAAATAAATCAAAACAACTGTTTTTTCTCCTAAAACCAAGCCGGCCCATGCTTTGGTCAGCGCATCTCACCTCTTGAGGGAAGTTTCCCACAATGCTGGAGACCCACGGCAAAGCACCTGCTATCTGTAGACCCAGTGCTGGGCACTTCACAACACTTTGGTCCTCTCAGGAACCTTGAAGTACCTGCCATGGCTGGTCACTCTCACCCTCCCACCCACAGATGAAACCTGCAGAGGACTCTTCATCTCCACTGCCTTCCCAGTCGCTCGCCTGTCTCACGCTTTCCCTGGCTGTCAGCTCCTGTGGCTTCCAATTCTGCCACCTTCTTGCTCAGCTTGCTATCTCTACAACAGTCTCCACACCCACCTTCTAGAGCCAGGTTGATGCTGTTTCTCTCATGCCTCGGCCCTTCCATCAGTGCCAGCATAGAGCACCTTACTCGATGAGAGCCCCTCACTGATTCCTGCCATTGGCAGAACCCTGGACCTGCAGCTACCGGAACATCTGCCACCCACGCTGCGGAGATGGCGCAAGCATTAGTGTTTCCTCTGCTGGGCAATAGCGGCCACGAGGGATGTGCTATGGAAGCCTCATGGCTGGCACAGCATCTGGAACAGAATGAACACTCAATAAGTGACTGCTGAAATCGGGCATGATGGAACACACTTGTAATTCAACTCTCCACAAGGGAAAACAAACGAAAGAAAAGGCGGTTGAATTAGACTGATATAAAGAGTAAGAGAAGGTTTACATTTCTACAAGTGCGACAGCAGTGCTTTTCAGATGTGCGGTTCCTGTTGACCGACTGTGGCATTCTCTCTGCCAGGCTTCTGATAGCGTCCTGGCTGACCCTTCCAACCACACAGAAGTTTACTAAGATATACAGTGACTGGGGACTAAGTGTTTAGGTTACCTCCTTAAATTAGCTGTATGGTGTTTTCATTTGTGAGTTAATTAGAATAGTTATTGCCTAGGATCCTAGTGCCCTGAGACAGGAAGAAATGAAGGAACTCACACTGTTCTTCCTACTTGACATCGGCCACTCAGGTGCTAACATCTGTGAACTTCCTGATACCAGTAGAAGCAAACAGTTCACAAAAAAAAAAAAAAAAAAAAAATAGTTCATGAAGAGAAGAACACTTATACTCATCTCAGGGGGAAAGAAGCTGGGAGACTCAGCTGCAGAAATTCTGTGGATGGAATGCACTCGAGCACTGAAGGGAGGGAGGGAGGAGACAAGGGTCAAGGGTCAAAGAGAAGAGTCTGATGGGACCACCTGTGGCCAGTTCCCACAAGGGACCCTAATGACAGGGTCTGGGGCAGTTCAACAGCCTCTCCAGAGTGGCTAAAGCCAAAACTGAAGGCCGGGGGCAAAGATGATGCTTAAGGAGTCTCCTGGAAGCATCCAGGCTTCCTTGGGTCCTTGGTCATACATGGTGGGCACCATGGCAGGAAGCTAATGTTGACAGAATCTAGATAAAACCTATGGCTCAGTAGTTCTGTGACATAATAGACCTGTCCCAGCTAACTTTAACTGTCAGCTGACACAGCCACTAGAAGAGGGTCTCAGTAGGGGGATGGCACAGACCAGAATGCCTGTGGGCGTGTCTGTGGGGGATTGTCTGGATTATTACTGTAGGAGGGCCCAGCCCACTGGGAGTGACACCATTTCCTGGGCTGAGTAAGGAAGCTAACTGTGAACCTGCCCGCTGGCCCATAGGCAGCATATGTCCATGGTTTCTGCATCAAGACCCAGCTTGAGTTCCTGCCCTGACTTCCCTCAGTGATGGAGTGAGACCCGGAAATGTTAGCCACAATAAATCTGTCCTCTTATAAGCTGCTTTGGGTCTGGCTGTCTTGTCACAACAACAGAATAAAACTAGAACAAGGTCCCTGTGAATACTTCTAGAACAGAGTAACTGATGCTACTCTCAGTGCTCCGAGGGCCACCAAGGGGTGCTCTAGAACCCAGAGCCAAACCTGAACTCCACAACCAGCCTTCCATTTCAATTTGACTTTTATTTCACATCCAGGCAACACACAGTGAAACTTCTCTTAAGGTTTTTACACTCTCACTAGTCATTACATTGTCATCCTCTTATCCACCACACTTCGCCCAAAAGGAAGAAGAGCTGAGTGTGTCTTGTTACATTCCTGATTAAACTTCCATATCAGACTCCAACCCTCTGGGCATCCTCTGAGAGGCAACAGCTAAAATGCTTAGGGACTGGAAACAGAGGGCTGAAAAAAGGGACATTATCACAGTGGTGCTGTCTGCATGGATGGTGACTGTTTTCATGCCCTGCTGGGGAAAGCAGGTGGCAGAGGCCTCTAGTGGCACCACACACAAAATGCCCCATGAACTCAGCACCACAAAACAAGCCAAGGTCCACTGCTTCACTCAATCTCCCTGCAACCGGAGGGTATGGAACTATTTTTAAAACAAACGACATTATTCTAATTAACCCACAAACAAAACACCATAAAGCTAGTTTAGGGAAGTGTAGTGGCTTGATTGAGATGTCCTTCATAGTCCCCAGTGGGTGGTGCTGTTTAAGGAGGCTTAGGAAGTGTGGCTTTGAGGGAGGAAGTATGTCACTAGATATGGGCTTTGTTCTCTTTTGCTTGTCATTCATGACAAGCTTTCTGTTCTAGCTATGATGCCTTCACTCTACCATCATGGACTCTAACCCTTTCTTCTATAAGTTGCCCAGGTCATGAAGTTTCATCAGAGCTATTCAGACAATTGTTCAGTCCCAAACTATAGATCTCAGTGCATGTCTACGTGTTCAGAATGGCCATTCTAAAGCAATAAAGCATCACCTAAGGTTCTTCACTTTCTCTATCAATTACATTAGAATTCATTTATCCACCACAAGGAGAGTGAGAGAAACCATGACAGAGTTGAAGCTAGAAAAAAAAATCCTTTATATTCTCTGTATACTATTTTGATCACCATCGTATGTGTGAGCAATTCAGGTTTACAGAGATTAAGTAATATGAAAGAAATTTAAAATCTTAAATAAGAGGACAACAAGATAAAGGTGTTTGCTGTGCAAGCCTGGTGACCTGAGTTGGAGTCCTTTGTAAAGGGAGAAGGAGATAATCAACTCTGCAACTTTCTCTGGCCACTCATGGATTTGGGCAAATGTGCTCCCCCATACATCATGCATACACATACAATAATTATATATATATATATATATATATACATATATATATATATATATATATGGACCCAGGATGCAGTTGGGATGCTTCCTGTCTTGATATGAACAACAGAAATGACAAAATTGCTAGCTTTCAAACAAAAAGGCTTGTGCTATCTGCAATTTCTCCTTTCTCTTGAGTACATGGGATAGGGAAGGAGGTGCATAAGCACACAGTAAATGGTAGAGAGCAACAGGTGTTGCCATGAAGTCACATAGCATCCCTGTAGACATTGCTACCTCCTCATTCACCAGAACAGAGTTTGATGCATGTCACCAAGGCAAATGGCCCCAAGCTATCAGGCCAGGAAGTGTGCTGCTGCAAACAAGTCATTTCCTGTTCAGTTTAGAACCATCCTCCTAGATTCCTTCTGCATGTCCACATGTTCCATAAGATACCATGTACTTGTCACTTAATACATACAACAGCAAGGTGAAGACAGTATCTTATTATTATGTGTTAAAGGTTTCCAGCATTAGAGCTATAAGTTCTAAGTGAAACATAGGTCCATTGCACTTCTGTGTGGTTACCAAGATTCAGACACTCTGAGAACAGGTTGGTAGAGAACATTATGTCTGTTTTTACAATATTTCAGTCGTGGCTCTAGGAAGACATAAGTTGGAAGAGAGACAGAAAATCATATAAAATGAGTAGAAAATTGAAGTAGAATGGTTGTTTAAATTTTAAAAAAGAGAAATCACATTTCTCCTCTGACTCACACAGCACAAGTAGCAGCCATACCTCGCTCAACTTTCCTCACCGTGGTGTAATGGGGTTTGCAGTCAGTCCCTGGGGACTGTGACTTTCCTCAGGGGACATGAGCACTGAGGCTAGCTTCAGTAATGTTTTGGTTCCTTTGTCCACCATGAGAGAGTTAGACATCTGAACACTCACTATGACACTGTGATCTCAGGACAAGCTAGGAGCCAGATGGCAATGCCCTCCAGCTAATCCATTTGCCCCACAGTATAGAGTGATAATCACTTGTCTTATTAAGGCGTGTCCTCGTTGTGCTCAGTCTAGTTGACATTTCAGGCTAAAAACCTTTCTAACCAAGGAACAAATGTAAAGTCCCACTGTTAGGGAGTAGTCTAGATAGAAAAATTTGAAGGCAGGTTCTAAATTTACATTTGAGAGTATAAAGGCATTGTCTTAGTTAGGGTTTCTATTGCTGTGAAGAGACATCATGACCACAGCATTTAATTGGGTAGTGGCTTACGATTCAGAGGTTCAATCCATCATCATGGTGGGACATGGTGGGACATGGTGGTGTGCAAGCAGACATGGTTTGGAGAGGTAGCTGAGAGTCCTACATTTTGCATAGGCAACAGGAAGTGAACTGAGTATCACACTGAGTGAAGCTTGAGCAAAGGATACCTCAAAGCTCACCCCCATAGTGACACACCTCCTACAATAAGACCACACCTACTCCAACAAGGCCACACCTAATAGTGCCACTCCCTTTGGGGGCATTTTCTTTCAAACCACCACGGGCATGCCACAGCCTGGGATGGGGGTGCTGATGAAAGATCCTGGCTGGCTCCCAGAGTTCTAGGACTTCTCCAGGGGAGGAATACTTTCTAATGACTCATTAAGATGTCCATTTGCTTTGTGTGGCTCCTGTGTTTATTCTTTTGGCAAATATTTAAAGGTGTCTTCAGTCTTCAGGATTTCATAAGGGCTAGGCAGGTCACTCAGTGGGGTATAAGAGATCTGATTGGGGACTGGGAAAAGGGAGGGCTCTTTGGGGGGGGAACTAAATATAGAAGAGAGGAGGGCAATATAACACCAAGAGTGTCGGAAAAAGTTATAAGGAACAATAAATAGCATTAACTGCTTATCTTTTTTTTTTAAAAAAAAAAACCCTATAGTACACATACTAACCTATAATACATATAAGTCTTGTACAAATATACACATATAGTTTAAACGAAATTTTCTCATCAGAGATGACAATCCTCCCACCAAAAAACAAAGACCATCCAACAAAAGCCCCAATACTGGGGCTAGAGAGAGGGCTCGGAGGTTGAGAACACTAGCTGGTCTTCCAGAAGTTCTGAGTTCAATTCCCAGCAATCACATGGTGGCTCACAACCATCTGTAATGAGATCTGGTGGTGCCCTCTCCTGGCCTGCAGATAGAACACTGTATACATAATAAATAAATAAACCTAAAAAACAAACAAACAACCCAACACCAAGCACGAGAAGCTCTCTTTGGAGTTGTTGGTCAGGGTTGTCCAAGAGATTCCCTAAAAATACAGTCTATTGCTATTAGTTAGTTGCCCCCACCTGGAGGTGGAAGGTAATACTGAGGACACTATGCACTTCAGACATAGGTTTCAGAGGACCCTGAGCTGGAATTGACTTGAAAGCCAACTCCCTGCAAACTAGCTTTCATGATACCAGAAGATGCTATGGAAACTTCCAAATGGGAAGCAATCAACAGTCTCACCCAGCTATAGTGCCTATGGACCACAACATGCATCAGCGTGGTGCAGTAACCCTAAAAGTGTAATAGTGACACACATACCTCTGCTGTAGCCAACAGCTTTCTAATTAGACTGAAGACTATGTCAACAAGAGGGAATCCGTGTCCAGTACTGGGAATATATGCAGGGCTAATGAAGCGAAGTCACAGCTCTTGGAGGGAACCTGCAACCATCACTTTACAAAACCAGCAGAATTTCAGGGTTAATGCCAGCTTGAAAATGGTGTCAGTTCGCAGAGTGAGTCCCAAATGTCAGTCCTGCTGATAACGTCCAAGGATGACAGTCCAGGTCCAGCCCAGGTTACAGGGTTCCTATTGGGTAAACAAAAACCTAAACTCAGCCTTCCTCAGCAACCTCCTCACACTAGTTCACTACTTGCCTTCTCTACTCCTGATAGTCAACTGTCGAACATGCACCCTGATTGACCCAGACAGCCTGCATCTGCTTCAAGGCCCCCTTGCTGACTGTCATATAATTGCATTCCCACCCAGTTGCTGCTCTCTACTCTCATAAGATAGCCTGGCAGTTTGTCCCCCTGCTTTTCTACTCCTTAGTTTGGTGGTTTCACTGCACTTTGCTTACACACGGTATACAACGGACTGTCTGTATTCTACTTGCAAGTATCTCATTGCATATTTTTAAATCTGTGTTCATCAAGGATATAGACCTGGAGATTTTTGTTGGAGTTATATCTTTCTCTGGTTTTGGTCTTAGAGCGATATTGACTTCATAGAAACCATTTGGGAGTGCTCCTTCTCTTCCTCTTTTTATTTTATTTATTTTTTTAATAGTTTAGGAAGGACTGGCTGTAGATCTTCTTTGAAAGTCTGTTAGTTCTGCTGTACATCTTTCTGGCCCCGGACTTTCCTTAGCTGGAAGACTTTTTATTCTTTTTTTTCCCCCCAAACAAGTAGCTCTGGCTGTCCTGGGACTCACTATGTAGACCAGGCTGGCCTCAAACTCACAGAGATCCACCTGCCTCTGACTCCTGGGTGCTGGTACTAAAGATGTGCACCACCACAGCCAATTTCAATTTCAATTTCAATTTCAATCTCCTCATTTGTCACGGGTCTGTTTAGGTTGCTGACCTTTTCTTGGTTTGATTTTGTTTGTTTGGCTAAATCCAGAAATTCATCCATTTCTTTTAGTTTTTCCAGATTTGTGGAGTACATTTTTTAAAATATTCTCTTATAATAGTCTGAGTTTCTTTGGTGTCTGTTGTAATGCTCCCTTCTTCATTTCTGATTCTGATTGGGTGGTCTCTGTGGGAAGCCTGTCTCTGGATGGGTCTGATGTCCTGGGATGGATGTGTGAAGTCAGCGCAACCAAGAAACTCTGACCACCTGCTTCAAACAAGAGGCCGGAGATACCCTGGGTTGTTTTTATTTATGCAGCTTCAATGGTTTGCATGAACAGTTTTACAATCAGACTTGTTCCTCTAAGTTTCTAAAAATGGTTACAATAATTGCCAGTTTGTTCCTTTGCTTCTTTTCCCTTTCATCCCCCAACTTTCCCATGGGTAACCATTGCCTATTTCATCCATAGCGCTAATGTTAGAAGCATAAGCAGTGTTGCAAGACACAAAGGAAGTTTTCTAACTAGGCACACCTACAGGTAGGACAGCATGCGCGGCTACAGCATCATGCAGGGTGAGGGACAGTTTTGACTCTCGTGGTTAATATTTACAGCTGGTTGGGTTTGAGTTCTCACAATCAACTAACCAGCCGAAGCTGGATTAATTCACTCTGCATTCTGTACTATTCCACCTCTTCCGGGTTTTTCCATTTATCCTAGAGGCAACATTACTTGGAAACTTACTCTTAATAATTGGCACTCTTTATCCCTTGTTCTCATGTCCGTCTCTCTTACCTTCTGAGGGTATTGGCACAACTACGAGAAAACTGTGGGCTTGTCTCTAGACTGTTCCCATTAACGCTTGATGTCATCTATTTATTAGCATTTCTCCTACACTCTTGTGGTTAAAAATCATTCTCTCTGGAACAGTTATGCAAGTAGGTAATATTAAACTTCATGAACTATTGCGACCCTTTCAAGCTAGTCACGGGGTACATTGGGGAAGGCAACTTGGAAATAAAACTACAGAGCTTCTGTAGTGAAAGCAAAGAGATCCAGGTAGCACATCTGCTCCTGGGGTCATGCCCAGAATTATGCCGCAAACTGTCCATAGGCTTTGCCTAATGGGTCAGGGTCTCTCCAGGGCTTTGCCACAAGGAGAGTTTGTTTGTGCTATCCTCAGGCCTTGTCCCCTGAAGAAGTCACATGGCTCCTGTCACTCTCTTTCTTTCTTTTGGTTATTTTGGGCCAAGGGCCTGTCAATTATCAAAGAACTAGTTCTTAGATTCATGGATTGTTTGTGTTGCTTTCTTTGTCCCTGTTTCATTAATTTCTGCTCTGATTTTTGTTTCTTTGTTGCTATTGACTGGGTTTGGATTTAGTTTGTTCTTGTTTTTCCAAACGTTTTAGCTGCATAATTTAATCATTTATTTGTGTCCCTCCTAATATTTTAATGTAAGCACTTAGAGCTGTTCATTCCCCTAGCAGGACCGCTTTCACTGTGTCCTGGATGTTCTGTCGAGTTTTCATTTTATTTAGTTACAGGAAATTTTTATTCCTTTTAAATAAACTTTAAATCTTCCCTGATTTCTCCTTTGGCCCATTCATTATTTAAGTAATGAGTTGTTTAATCTGTACAGTTTATATATTCAATAGAGATTTATTTAAGTCTTATTGCATTGTGGTCAGATAGGATATAAGGAGTGATTTCCATCCTTTTGGATTTGTAAAGATTTGTGCTGTGACCCAGGATGTGGTCTGTGTTAGAGAAGCTTCCCTGAGTGGAATGTCTATTCTTTGGTGTTTGGATGGAATATACTGTAGGGATCTGTTAAATCTGTTTGATATATTGTATCAATTATTCCTGGTGTTTCCCTATTTTTTTTTTATCCACATGACCTGACTACTGAAGGAAGTGGGGTATTGAAAATCATCTACTATTTATTAACTGATTGATGTTAATCTGTGTCTTTAAATCAAGTAGTATTGCATGTATGTATGTATGTGTACACACACACACACACACACACACACACACACACACACACACACACACACTGTATAACTGGGCACCCTAGAGCTTGGTACCTACGTGTTCAAGATAGTAATGTCTTCTTGGTTAACTGTTCCCTTGACTAGAATGAAGTGTCCCTCTTTATCTCTTCTTAATAGTTTTAATTTGAAGTGTCAGAAATTAGGATAGTGGCACCTGCTTGCTTTGGGATCCCATGTGATTGGAGGACTTTTGTCCCTGCGTTGACTCTACAGCAGTGCTATCTTTAAAGCTAAGATATGTTTCTTATAGACAACATGTAGATGGACTTTGTTTTTCGATCCATTCAGTCAGCTTGTATCTTTTGGTTGAAGAATTGAGGCCATTGATACATATTATTGAAATGTGTGTGTTAGTTGTGGTCATCATGTTGATTCTTGGAGTGTTCTAGGTGGTATTTTGTGTTTTAATAATTATGGTTTCCTATTTCTTTCCATATGATCATTCCTCTCTTCAACCTGAATTAATATTTCTTGTGTATTCCTTAAGTTTGGTTTGTTGGATACGGTTTATTTTTAGGTTGTTTAAGTCATTGAAAGTCTTTTTTAAATTATGGCGATAGTTTTGCTGGGAACATTAATCTGGGTTGGCTGTCACAGTCTCTTATTTGATGGATTTTACTTTATATGTGATTTGTATTTTTTCTCTTTCTGCTTCCTCTTGTCACTTTCTTTATTATGTATACTTAAGTGTTTTAACTATGATATGCCATGGAGATTTTCTTCTCTGGTCTTATCTGCTTTTGTGTGGTTCTTGTATCTATATAGGTGAGTCTTTTCTTAGTTTGGGAAAGTTTTTTTTTCTATGTCATTGAATATGTGCTCTATACTATTGGTGTGGGGTTCTTCTCTCTCATAAATATGTATGTAGGCAAGATTGGTGTTTTTCATGGTGTCCCATACTTCCTGTATGTTCCTTTCCTGTGCTTTTTATTTTTAATTATATTGCTCATTTATTTGGTCTAGATCCTCTACTTCATCTTCAAGTCCTCGTATTGTCTTGTATTTGACTAATATTATTTGCAAGCTGTCCTTTGAATTTTCTAGTTGAGTTACTGGGTTTTTGCATGTATGTTTTTCATTCCAGCTCCAGGCCATGTCCATCTCTTTCCTTTATTCTGTTTTCAGGTCCTCGATTGTTTTCATCATTTCCATCAGCCTATGATTGTGTTTCCTGGGCATTGCTCAGGCATTTGTTCGTCCCAAGCTCTCTCTTCTTAATTTCACTATCTCTTTATGTCTTCTTTAAACTCCTTGAATTATTTGACAAAGTTTATGGTTGTTCTTTTTAAATCCTGTATCCTGGGGTTTGTCTAGGTAATTCTCGTTGGCAAACATTTCTATAGAGATGGTAGGCCTTAAAGAGAAGGCCCTGGCTTGATCATTTATATTGTTGGTGTTTTTGAGATGAGACCTGGACCTGTAGAATTCTTTGTCAGCTCTAAGTCTGATGTGGACAGAGCAGTTTAGAGCAGGAGAGGATGTGTGAATGCATTGAACCTAAAGGTTGGAAATGCCTTGGGTGGCATGAAATCGGGCAGAAACAGGGGATGTGGCAGGGTACAGTGCAGGATCTGTTTCCTGGGTGGATCTGGATGAGTAGAATGGTTAGATATGTTCAACAACAGGGTATTGCATAGCTCCAAAGGAATTTCCCACATATACATATTAATTATAAACAGGAAGAGTAACTCCAGAATATAAACCTGCCAGACACCACCTTAATCGGGGACCAAAGTCAACACGGTCTGTAAAGGGGCAATTCAAGGTGATGTTCTATGTGCTAAGATCATCAGGAACATGAATCCTGTGATACTCCCATGAAAATGCACAACTTGAATTTAATCATGATGGAATGGCTGACAGACTGGGGGATATTCTTCAATGGAATTGGCTTGAAATTGTCAAAATCTTAAGTGGTGAAGGAAGTGAAAGAAGGATAAGGGCTGGTCCAGGCTGTAGAGAATACATTCAACACAGGCACCCCAACTCAGTCCGTTTGTGCCAAGGATCAATAGAGAAGGGAATGTGAAACTCAGATGGTGTCTTGGGATGGGTATTAATCACATACCTCAAAGTCCCTGATTTGATGGGTGTTGCCAAGACCCATTTCTATTAATCTATATATTCCCACATGGTCTTGACTTACTGGAGGATGCCCAGGCATTCTGTCTTCCTGGTAGCTACATGGTGTGTCATTCTCAACTATCTCTCTCTGTCTTCCTCTTCCCAGCATCCTTCCTGGTCTGCTAGGCCTGCCTATACTTCTTGTCTGGCTACTTAACAATCAGCATTTATTCGTCAACCAACAGGAGAAACATATTTACAACATACTGAAGGACATTTCCCCATCAGGGTATCATTTTAGCAACTCACCTAAAATGATTGTGGGGTTATTTGTACCAAAATTGCAACATTCTTTTTCTCACTTGGAGGTTATTTTAAAGTAATGATGTAGTTCTCAGAATTTTAGATAGACTTCCTGCTTTTGTTTGTGTCTGATTTAATGTCCCAGTGGTTTGGAGGGAGCCATTTTAAGAAAAAATAAAATGAAATGAATTCTCACTTTTGCCTTCCAAGTGCAAAAGTAGTGTAGTATACAAAGCTCTGCCCTCTTCTTCCTAAACAATACCTTCTAGAGAGCACTCCACATGGGCCATAAGGAGCACGTTTTGACGTGCCTCTTGGCTGAAGCTCATTTAAGTGTCAGTGGCTTCCTGTTTCTCAAACCACAATAAATAACCAAGCAGTTGTCATCTTATGTTTAGACACTGTATGATTAGAATATATCCCTAGCAATGAGACTATTGGACCAAAGACAAGTCTCCTTCACTGACAGCATTGCCACACTGCTCTGCTTCCCACCCAGCCTTGTCTCCCCCAACGCACCGCCTCACAGATAGAATGGGTCTTAGATTCTTGTTTTACCAACCTGACAAGTAATTTGCATTTATTTTACTGTGAAGGTGAAAAATGTTAAGCTCCCAAGATGTTGTAAGTCTTCCTGCTACAGGGCAGTTCTCACTGGGAAATGCTCTGGACTTTTGTGCACTCTCTAAGATGAAGCCATCAACAGTGGAGTAGGACAAAGACCACATTCAGCCAACACACACCAGCAATGAACAGAACCCTCTGAGTAAAGGATACATTCATTACTGCCATTACCGCCCCCCCAGACTGTGTAACAGCTCTGGCTATCCTGGAACTAGCTCTGTAGACCAGGCTGGACCACGTTGGCCTCAAACTCAGAGACCTGCCTGCCTCTGCCTCCCAAGTGCTGGGATTAAAGATCAACATTAATCTTTGGTTTTAGCTGTGTACTTTATCATATATGTCTTCTGTGAACCCCTGCTCTGGCTTTACGGGTTTTTGGCAGCTGGCTTGCACAGCATTCACTTTCTGTTGACTTCTTGGGAACTCCAGCTTGACACAAATTTTGTCACGTTTGCCTCAAGTGACCTAGGCAGTGCTCTCTGTCTATTTTGCTCTTATCCTACCTTTGTCTTTGCTTGTTTGTTTGGGTTTGAGGGGGATTTTGTTGTTGTTAGGTTTTTTGTGTTTTGGTTTTCTTTTGTTTGGTTGGTTTTTGGTTTTGTGTGTGTGTGTGTGTGTGTGTGTGTGTGTGTGTGTGTGTGCTCTGTCATCTCTCTCTCCCCTCTTGTTTTGCATTTGCTGTAGCCAACTGTGCCCTTTGAAAGGGAAGATCATGTCTTCACATGTCAGAAAAGTTCAGGAGGCATCCCCAGCCCACCAGCCCTGCTTACAGGAATACTAATCCACACCTTCCACAGGCCACACCTCCCCCAGCACTGTTGCATGGAGGTTTAAGTTTCCAGAATATGAATTTGGAGGGATATATTCAGTCAGTAGTGCTTAAGTTCCTTATGAAACATCATGAGAGATGCCTTTACCATTCCCATATCTACCTACATTCTATTTGTGCTTGATTATATATTCTTTGGAAGATGGAAACTTTCCCACTTTCCTTTTCTCTCTAGACCTTACCAAACTCACCTTCAAAATACCCTTCAAAACACCTCAGCACTCTGGAGGCAGAGGCAGGCAGATCTATAGAACAAGTTCCAGAACAGCCAGGACTACACAGAGAAACTCTGTCTCAAACAAACAAACAAAAGAAACTAACAAAAAATCTTTATGGCAACATTGGCATTTATTAGTGTTGTGTTGTACCGGGGAGATGAAACACACATGTCTACTCACTCTAGACTGGGAACCCACAACAGACCAAAGTACAGATACCACCAATGTCCAAGTTATTGAGCCAGTGAGTTTCATTTACAAGAATAGGCATGAGGGATTACTGACAGGAGCAAATATGATTCAGAAACAGCTGCATCACCATAGCCCACCTCAGCTCAGGGGACCCCCCACAAAAGTTGAAAACCTGGAACACACTGCAGAGCCTGCAGGCAGCTGAGAGTGTCCTTCCCAAGGGGCTCAGTTGGTCTAAACCTCTTCCGGGCAGCTCCACTTGTCTGAGAGTGACTGAGCAGTCATTATTGTTTACTCTGGTTGGGAGAGACCTAGTGAATCTGCTCAGTGCTCAGTTTCAGGGACTTCCTGAATCTATCTTGAATTGTTTACCTTCTGTCTCATGGAGCTTCCTCAGGACATTCAATGGCAGAGGAAATGGCTACACAACAATTAGCATACCTCCCCTCAAAAGCCTTCCAATCTCTCCCCATTACCCAATTCTGAAGTCATTCATTGATTTTAGGTATTTGTCTAAGTGGCTTTCCATTTCTGGTACCAATGTTCTGTCTCAGCTCATCTGAGGTGCTGTAACCAATGATTATAGATTAGGTGTCTTTGTTAATTTGTTTGTTTGTTTGGTCTTTTGTTTGTTTGGGTTTTTTGTTTTGTTTTGTTTTGTTTTTCAACAAAGAGTTTCTCTATGTAGTCCTGGCTGTTCTGGAATTCACTTTGTAGACTAGGCTGGCCTCAACTCACTGAGATCCAACTGCCTTTACTTCCCAAGTGCTGGGATTAAAGGTATGTGTCATTTAATGTTCTTAAATAAAAGAACATTTCACTGGTCTTACAGTTTCAGAGGTTAGAGTTCATGATGGTGAAGCAAAGGCCTGGTGGCAGCAACAGCTGAGAGCTCACATCTTGTTTCATAAGCAGAAGACAGAGAAAACCACGCTGGCAATGGCAAGAGTCTCTTGAACCATCCAAGCCTGCTCCCAGTGACACATCTCCTTCAACAAGGCTGCACTTGTAATCCCTCCCAAACAGTTCCAGCAACTGGGAACTAAGACTCAAACATAAAACCTCATGTAGGTCATTCCCATTCTATTTTGTGTCTGTGCAGGTGCTTTGCAGCCCCTACAGCCTGAACAGCCGTGTCTATCTTAGTAACACATGTGGGACTTTCCATAACCATGACCATGGTGTAACCCAGATGTGTGACCAACTAATCCAGATGTGTGACCAACATTTCTGCTGAATGTATAGTCAAAACAATGTTAGCAGATTCCCCTAACCCACACCTGTCAATGATGTAATTGTGGGTTTTGCCTTTAAAAATATTCTACCCTGGAGCTTGGGTGCTGAGAGTTCATTGAGGGCAAGAATCTGCTCTCAGTTGCTAGCTAATAAAGGACTAGAATTTGACCTTATGTGTGTGTAGTCTGTGTTATATTTCCTGATATATAACAATCCAACCCACCATACCTGGCGACTTTAAAAAAAAAATAGAAAAGAAATTGGTATCTTAAACTTCTGTATGCTCAAACTTCAGGATCTGTGCATTGGCAAGCATGCTTCCTGGGTCAGAAGTGACCATTGCATTACACCCTCAAATAGAGTACCAAGATCTGTTTATTCTTGTTTTGTTTTGTCATAAGTACTAATCTCATTCATGACCTATTCATCTCCCAAAGACCCTAAGACCACATACTGGAGCTAGGACTTCCAGATATGAATGTTCAGGTGGAAGCCCAAACATTCAGCCGAGCATCACTGAGTGATTCAGAAGGTTCTATAGAATAAAAGCTTTCTGCACTTGAAATATCTATCTATTGTTAGTTAAGAAAATGCATGTGCTTTCTGTGGGCTGCATTACTTCAAAGCAAATGCTTGTAAAAGCAAAGTTTGATTTACACATTTTAAAGTTACTGATGGGCCTTGATTGCATCTGAAGAAATATGAAAGAGAAAGAAGTGGCAGGTTCAACTAGGAAAAAAAAAAAAAAAAACTTAAATAAAGCTCACTCATTCCCAAGGGGCATCTTCATGTCAGTTCAGACTATATGGCTTGATTGATGGAAACCTGTTTATCATCCATCAAATGCTATACTCAGGTACTCAGCCTTCCACACTCTGCAATAACAGTTTGAGGAACACATAATTATTTCTGCAATTAAACCTAGCAAGCACTAAAAGTGGCTTACGAAGCAGCCACATGGAAACTGGATTCTGAAGGATTTGGAAGATAAATACTCAGTGGAGAAAAACAGCAAAGACAAAGAGTGAGAGGAAAGAAAGGAGAAAGGCAATAAAAAGAAAGACCCAGCAACCTAAGTGGAGGATAGATTTGAGCCTTAGAGAGGGACGGAGAGGAGGCTGGATTTCCTGTGTGTCAGCTGGTGCAGTCCTGGGCCTGTTCCCTACCTGTTAGCTGTTCAGTTTCTGTTAAATCTCTAAGGTCCCGAAACCTTGATGGTCCATGAGAAGTGGTAAAACAAATACCAGCATCTTTTTTTTTTTTAAATTAAAAACTCATTTTAAAATACTGCTAAAGTGAGTAGTATCTGGCTCCTCTTTCTGCAGGGTCTATGTGGTTACTTCTTAATGTTTTTCTATTTTAAAAGTATCAGAGTTCCCCAGAAAGCCCCTGCCAGGCTTTGCCTGATTAATTCTTTTCTCTCCCTCTGAGCTCAGGGTTCTAAAGAAATCTGTGGAGGCTAGATCTCCATTTGCTAATGCTCTGACCTAGATTGGGCCTATTTCATTTAATAAAAAGGAAGAGTTGTAGCCTTGGGCTGTCAATGCGTCTGAGGCTGCTACCAGGCTATGGTTTGTTTATAAAAGATGTTTTTGCCTGCAGTAAGACAGGCATCAGACGTTGCTTTCTTCTTCAGAGTTTATAGAGGCGTACTAAAATCTGGGGAAAACTGTAGGCTCTTCAAATATGCTCATGAAGGTATTATTTTTGTCTCTTAACAGACTCAGAAACAAAACAAAACAAAACTGTGAATGTCTTCCCTAGATAAACTTTGACAGTCCCTGTCCCCTTCAGATAACTAACTGGAGAGAAAATACATCACCCACAACACATGGCCCTCAATAAATCATCCTCGATTCAGATCCATTTCCAAATCTCCTGGATTTATTCTTAATCCAGGTTGATTACATACAATGCACAGCAGCAGTAGTAACCATCGATGATTGGACATTTTTGACATACCACGTTCAGGGCTAAGCTCTTTGCATTCATTGACTCACTCAAGCCATGTAAGAACACCATGAGGTAAACACAATCATTATCCCACCCTATGGGTATCCGAGAGCACACATCTCAAAGTAGAACAATTAAAACCAGGGTTTCTCTCCTTCCATGTAGACTTGCCTGCATCATAACCATGATCTGGAGTCCACAGGGGTCACAAGACCTCAATCGTCGTAACTACTGTTACCCTGTTTGATCCATTTATCGGCTCTCTCTCTTCAAACCTAATCTATTTCTCCGATCTCCCTCTACCCAACCTGATCCATTTCTCCATGCTCTCCACCCTGCCTCATGACCAATCATTGTTCTTTGCTGCACACCCTCTTCCTCTGTGGGCCAGGGCCACAAACCTACACACAGAAAGGTGGGGATGGCAGGCATTAGAGTATAAATAGAAAGAGACCAAAGGAAGAGGAGGAGCAGCAAGAAAAGAAGGAGAGGATAAAGTCAGGGGTCGGCCGGCCAGCCAGCCAGCCAGTTAGCTGTGGAGTAGGAGTGAAAGTAAGATATACTGAAAAGAAAGGGAAAAGCTCAGAGGAAAAAGGCAGATGGGATAAAAAAGCTAACTAGAAACAAGCCAAGCTAAGGCTGGGCATTTTAAGTAAGTAATAAGTCTCCGTGTATGATATTTGCATGCTGGGTAGTGGACTCCTAAAAGGCCAAAGGAGTAAAGAATACAGAACAAACACAACCCATAGTGTCAGTGCCCAGGGTCAGGCTGGTAGCTGCTGGCCTTTCCAAGCTCAAAGTCCCATGCAAGCAAACTGACCTCAAAGTTCATTCCTCCCCCTTGGGGACCTTCCTTTGTCGAGAATCCATCTACTCATTCCAAAAAAAAAAAAAAAAAAAGCCAGAAAGATGGATGGACATTGTTGTTATTGGGGCTGTGGCCTCAGAGCCTGTGCTGGAGGGGGGGGTAAAGGGGAATGGGGGGGCGTCAGGGTACCAGAACTTGGCAACAAAACATCCACTAGTATCTGTGGCTGAGCAATTTCTCCATAGCAGGATAGAGGGAAAAGGAGCCTCTGAGCCAAGCAGGTCTGGCTGAGTGTGCAGAACAAGGAGAGTCTAGGAATCCCAGACAGTGGCAGGAGCCCTGGAGCCTCCTCTTCAATAGACCCAAACCTTGAACACTATTCCAAAAATAGGACCTAAAAGCCAGAGGGCTCCCAAGTGAAGTAGAGATTTAATTTAGATAGCAGGGCAGAGAGAAGTGTGAAATTGGAACTGACATCAGGCAACAGGCTAGGCTGCTTCGTCCAGGACATGACCCAGACTCTAAATGAGAGTAAGAGACACTCTCCAGCATCCCTAACCAGGGTGCCCACTGCTACGTGGCTGCAGCCCCCTCTGATGAGAGGCCTTGCTCTCGTCTGTAGGTAATGAACAAGAGCTGCTGGGAGGAAGAGGCGCTTAGGCCATCCTTCCTTCTGGTGCCGAGTCAGTGAGTCCCCTCACCGCCAAGGTCTTTCCTCCAGTTGCCTTGTTGATTTGGGTCATAAGCAGAACTGAATGGCTCTGACTTCTTAGGTCTGTCACAATCCTGCAATGTGTACATACGGTGTGTTCACACGCAGGGATAAGCCGCAGCAACTCCTCTCACTGACTGTCTTTGTTTTCTGTTACTGTGATAAACAGTAACTTGGGGGGTGGGGGACACAGGGTTTATTTCGACTTACAGTTCATCGTGAAGAGAAGTCAGAGCAGAAAGTCAAGAGAAGCCTGGAGGCAGGAGCTGATGTAGGGACACGGAGGGAGCTGCTTACTGACTTACTCCCCAAGGCTTGCTCAACCTGCTTTCTTATAGAACCCAGGACCACCAGCCCAGGGGTGGCCCCACCCACAGCCAGCTGAGCCAATCCCACCACACTGTCATCAGCCATTAGTCAAGAAAATGCGCCACAAGTTGGCCTGCATGCCAGTCTGACAGAGGTGTTTTCTCAGTTGAGATTTCCTCTTCCCAGACAGCCACAGTTATATCAAGTTTGAAAACAGACAAATGAACAAAAAGCCAACTAACCAGTATGTGATGTTGCAAACCCCATGCCAAGCATTTTACTCTATGAAGTGGGCTTTTTTTTTTTTTTTTGGTAATTGACAGTTTGGAAACATTGGGTCACTGGCCCCAGAATGGGGCTCGAACATCTGATTCTTCAGTCTAAGCTTTGGTACTGTACTACCTTTCTAGACAGGATGCACAAAATCAGAAGTGATGTCCTTCATTTGTCCACTCAACAAGCATTTACTGGTGAGTGCTGGCAGTGAACAAACAGGACTGCTGTTTGTAAGGAGCTAACATTTTAGACACGGAAAAACGTAAGAGATATATGGAAAAGAGAAACCGTGTCATGATGACATGAATGGGGGGGAGATGGGAGATAATTAACTCTTAAATTGGTGTGTACTAGGATCCTGGATTGGATCAGGCTGAACCTTGACTGCATTCACTTTGGTCCAAGATGGCCTACTCACTCCCCAGTTCTTCTTAAAGAAGCCCACTTCTCCAGGATTTGTTTTTGCTAGTGGGCTTTTCCTCTATGGGAATTTCAGAGTTCTTGGCTCCTGCCTCATCGAGTCAAGTTCCTGCGGTCACTTAAAATAACACCATCCACAAAGTGCATCTTGCCTGATTCAATGCAAGACGGAAAAATGAGACCCATCCCTCATCCTACAGGAGAACAGTCAAGATACCCCAGGAGCAAGGAGTGCTCCAGCTCTAGACCCCAGTCCCTTCACCGAATCTTTTTGTGGGGGAGGGCATTTGTGCATGTATGGGGTTGGACCTCCCTCACCAATGTCTCCCTCACTTAGCTGAACGTGCAGGTCTCTCTAGTCTCTAAAGGAAAAAGCCTGTATAAAACAGGGGCGCCATCCTCATTTTGGGGTAACAAATTCTCAGGAGCCATGCTTGGTGTTATGCAGAGACCGAGGTCTGAGCAGGTTAAGAATCAGGCAAAGAACCATGTCAGCTTCCCAAGGACAATGGGTGGCAGTTGAAATTCACTATAGTTTGTCCAATCCATGCCCTTGTGTGAAAGGCCTTTCAGAATAGCCCCCAAACCCACATTCAGCACAGGCAGCAGGCACACAGGCCAGTGTGTGTTTACCCTCTCTCCACTTCCACACACAGCTGTCATGGTTCTTTCCAATAGCGAGGCTAATTAAGGGAAGGCACACAAAGCCTGGAAGGACCGATACCAGCCAGAGAAAACTTCCATGGACTCTTGGAGACAGAGCAGAAGTTCATTTATGAGAAAATTGAGCCTATTCATCCAGCTCTTTAGTCAAATTCACTTTTATACTAACATTAATGTATGCTGTGACAGTCCAGCCTGCTCTCAAAGCGCTGACAACTCTGAATGTATCTCTCAGCCTCTCTCTGCTGTTCCCCTTCCTAATGGGCTCTTATCTCCTCTTCCACACCTGGAAAAGCCCTATTCATCTTGGAAGGCCTCGTTCATATACCATCCTCTGCAAAAAGCTTTTCAAACTCCTCCACCCCCAGCAAGAAGTACATCATTCCTTATCTCGGTGCTTTGTTCTCCCTCCAGCCAGAGGCTTACCAAAGTGTATTCACACATTCTGCAAGGCCAGAGGCTCATGCTCCCGCCACTTACTGACATAAACTCAGGCTCCACAGGAGGGTAAGAGCCCTGCTTCACTCATGCTTGTAACCCTGGTGCTAGGCACTGTGCCTGGCATACATGTGCCCTCAGTTTACTGAATGACTTCTGAGCCTCAGTTCCTTCTCTGTAGAATGTCAAGGCCATCCACTAATTGCACATACTATGTGAAACACTACCTTGCCTTCCAAGGACCATCTCTCCCAGAGTTGGCTCTGTTAATCTCTTCAGCCTCTCAGCATCTTAATGAACAATAAACAACAATCCTGATGTCAGTGTCTTAGGATTTTATTGCTGTGAAGAGACACCATGACCACAGCAGCTCTTGTAAAGGCACACATTTAATTGGGGCTGGTTTGCAGTTCAGAGGTCTAGTCCATCATTGGCATGGCCAGAAACATGGTGGCACAGGCAGACATGGTGCTGGAGAGTCCTACATTTAGATCTGAAGGCAACAGAAGGAGACTGTGTACCACACAAGGAGTAGCTTGAGCATATGAGACCTCAAAGCCCACACTCAAAGTGACTCACTTTCTCCAACAAGGCCACATCTCCTCCAACAAAGTCCTAATAGTCCTAACAGTGCTACTCCCTATGAACCAAACCATACTTATTTAAATGGGGAGTAGAGGCACATGCTAGCAAATAAGTAACTATGCCAGAAGATATTAGAGACTTTGAAGAAAATTAAGCAATACTAATAAAGTTTCATGGTAGAAGTAGTTAGAAGCATTCTGAGAAGAAGTAAGACATAAAAGTGCAAAGGCCCTGAGGCAACGCAGTCAGAGATAATGAGGGGAAATGAGCAAGTGTGATGGGGAGCATAGACAAGAATTAGTGGCGGGAACCGACAGTGGGTAGAACATGCCGCGCTCCGTGGAATGTAATTAGGAAAGCATATTGGGGGTTAAGGTGGTTAAGAGCACTTGCTACTCTTACAGAGGCTCCAAGTTGGATTCCCAGCACCTACAGAATGGCTCATGACCACCCATGACTCCAGTTCTAGAGGATCCAATGCCCTCTTCCGGCCTTCATGGGTACCAGGTACACACATGGTACACATACATACATACATACATACATACAGGCAAAACACTCACTCACATACACACAAACACACACACACACACAAATTAATTAATATAGAAAACTTTAAAAAGAAGCCATGTTTTAATAAAAGTGCAATAACATACTACTTTCAGATTCTTAATCCAGGTAGTGGCAAGAACTTTTGTAGGTTTGATGATAATTGGTTAAAAGGCACTTACCATGAACCCGGACAACCTGAGTTCTTTCTTTCTGTTCCCAAATGTGGAGGACCAACTCCATGGGGTTATCCTATGATTGTACATGCCATGGCAGGCTCTCTCTCTCTCTCTCTCTCTCTCTCTCTCTCTCTCTCTCTCTCTCTCTCTCACACACACACACACACACACACACACACACACACACACACACACACACACACACAGAGATAATAATTATTCTTTTATTTTTGTTTGCTTTTTCTATAGAGAATGGATTGGGGCAGGGGGCTAGGAGCAGGGAGATCAAACAGGAGCATCCTATGGCAGACTAGGGAGATTGGTGAGTGAGAAAAGCATGGAGTGTGTCTGAGTGAGCTTCAGAGAGGGAACCCAAAGGACCTGGAGGACAGGTGGGGGCTAGGGTGCCAAGGACAGCAAGGACTATCTCTTGCCATTCAGGCTGGCAGTCCTAGCAGATTCCGTGTCTGGGAAGAGCCTGTTTTGCATGGTGCTTCCCTACTGTCCCCTTGTCATACAGGAGCAAGGCTGCTCTATAGGACTCAGTCATCAAGACCTAATAGTTTTCCTAGCTGCTGTGATAGACACCTGAGGATGAAGGATCTCTTTAGAGAGGACACCGTCCACTGTGGCAGCGTTCACAGCCTGGCAGTGGGAGCCTCAGGCCCACAGGTTGACTTTCATCTATTGCTAGGTGCAATATCCAGAAAGATTCCATAACCTCTTAAAAAAAAAAAAAAAAAAAAGCATGACCAGATGAGACCAAATGTTCCAAAACAGGAACCTGTAGGGGGCATTTCACATTCCAACCATAACATGTCCCAAAGTCAGCCTATCCCCTTCAAGACCCAACCTAAGCATGAAGAGGGCACACAAGCAATAATAGGCAGTTTTTCCTTAAGCCCCTGGGTGAGTTTAAAAGTTAGTACAGAAAATATTGTTAAATCATTAAAAATCAGTGAAGTTTTGCATATTTTAACTGCTAAGTACAACTGTCAGGCCTGGACATTATATATGGATCACCATAAGAAGACTCTAAAAGCCAGGCATAATGGCACACACCCTTAATGCCAGCATTCAGGAAGCAGAGGCAAAAAGATTTCTGTGAGTTCAAGGCCAGCCTGGTCTCCATATTAAGTTCCAGGACAGCCACAGCTATACAATGAGACAGTGTCTTAAGAAGAGGAGGAGGATTAGAATGAGGAGGAGGCAAGGAAGGTGAAGAAGAGGAGGAGGAAGAGGAGGAGGAGGAGGAGGAGGAAGAGGATGAGTCTAATAAAGTAGAGAAAAGAAGCACAGTGACTAGTGTAGACACAAGTTTCTGTCCCACCCAGCCCTGCAGCCGTTTAGTCCCAGATCAACACACAGAGATTTATACTAATTACACTGTTTGGCTGATGGCTCGGGCTTCGGCTTCTTGTTGGCTAGCTCTCTCTCAATCATTTACCCATATCTATCAATCTAAGTATCTCCATATGGTCTTGGCTTACTGGAGAATGCCTGGTGTCCTATCTTCCCAGTAGCTACATGACCTGTTCTTGACTCTGCCTACTACCTTTCTCTATCCCTGTTTGGATTTCCCACCTGGCTAAATCCTGCCTGTCCATTAGCTAAAACAGCTTTGTTCATCAATCAGTAAGAGAAACATATATTCACAGCATACGGAAGGACATCCCCCATCAGATTGGGGGCCTTGGGATATGAAGAATACAGTGTGAATTCCCTGAGTTTAGTGTTGGTCTCAGATCCCCAACAGAGCTACAGTGGCCAGCATATATTCCAAATGAAGCACCTGGAAGTCAATGCTCAGCCAGAGGACTGGGAAACAAGTACCCAAGCCAGACAGAAACTTCCAGATGACAATCTCTCTACTATTTCGGTCAAACACCACAGAAGCTCTGAGGACCTGCTGTCACCCACACTAGCAAAGGCAGACTCCTATGCTGATAAGCCTGTAAAGAGGACCGATGGCATCCAAGTGGGCCTGGTGAAGGACAACTGAAGGACAGCAAGGGTCAAGCAGCGTCCCTGCTGGCCGGTGGAAAGCAGCTCACCTGTGTCCATGGAGACCCCATGGTGTACCCGGAGCTGTCCCTTCTCCAATGAGCAATGAAGAACCTTCTCATTGCCAAATGGGGTGGCACCAGAGGAACAACAACCAAGACTTTGGCCACCACTCAGAAATAAGTGGGAAAATCTGGAAGGAGCTGGGTGGGGGAAAGAATCAAAATATTTTCATTAAATTAACCCTGGACCCCAAACATGTTTAGAAGAACATGAGATCATTCCATGTCAGGCACTGCATCCTTGGGAAAATAGACACCTGGTTCCACCAATCACTGGTGAGGAGCCTGTAGCCCTCACCCACGCTGTCCAAGATGAATGGGATCGGGAACTTGTACTGCCATCTGGCCACTGCAGGGAGTGCCAGCTCCTCCCTCAACAAAGAAATGGAATCCTGAATAGGGTCTTTGTTTTTCACATGTGCACATGTATACATCCACATGTGTGAGCACACTTACACATGCCATCGAGAGTGGTGCGGGGGAGGGTCAGAGACAATGTGCAGGAGTTGGTTCTCCTTCTGCCGGGTGGGTTCAAACTCAGGTCAGACTCGGCAGTAAGTACATTTACTCATGAGCCGTCTTCACAGTCCTAGAATATTTTTTGTTTGTTTGTTTGTTTTTGGTTTTTTTTTTTAGTAAGGTTTAAATGCATGCTGTAAAAAAAATCAGCATATAAAGAAATGTTTCCAACTGTATGATGAAAAGGCAATTAATAAATGCTAACCCCAAGATGGTGAAAATGATGAAATGATCTAAAAAGGTTTTAAAACAGCCAAGATAAAAATGTTTCAAGAAGCAATTGCAAACTGGGCTGAAACAAGTAAAGAATAGGTTGGGCACAGTGGTGCATGCTTTTAATCCCAGCACTTGGGAGGCAGAGACAGGAGGATTTCTGATTTTGAGGATATCCTGGTCTTGAAAAGCCAAAAAGAAAGAAAGAAAAGAAGAAGGAAGGAAGAGAGGAAGGAAGGAACTAAAAAAAAAAAAAAAAAAGGAAGCTATAAAGAAGAACCAGCTGTAAAATTAGAACTGAAAATAAAGTGCCTAAAATGAAGGAGCTGGAGAGATGGTTAAGAGCATTGGGTATTCTTCCAAAGGACCCGGGTTCAATTCCCAGCACCCACATGGCAACTCACAACCATCTGAAATTAAAGTTGCAGGGATCCAATGCCCTGTTCTGGCCTCTGTGGGCACCAGGCACACATGTGCGCAGACATACACATAGGCAAAACACCCATACACATAAGAGAAATGAATTCACTAAGTAATTTTTAAAAATCTCAGTGAAGTGGACTGGGGAGATTGACTCAGTCAGCAAAGTCCTCGGCATAGAAGGGTGAGGTCCTGAGCTCAGATGGCCAGAACCCAGATGAACGCTGGGAACTGAAGTGCATGACTACAGCCCAAGAACTGGAGAGGCAGACTGAGGAACTCTGGGTGGGAAATAGATTCAGGAAGATGAACAAAGTCTCAAGAATCTGGAGGGGGCTATAAGAAAAGAGTCCTAAGTCATCTCTTTGGGGTTTTAAGAGAGAAAGAGATAACAAGGCTAAAAAGTATACTCAAAGAAATAATGGCTGAAATGATTCCAAATTCATAAATATGAGCAATCCTCAAACATGATAAGGCATAAGAAATCTATGCCAACACACGTCATGACTAATTGAATTAATTAAACTTACTAAAACAAACTTGAAAGCAGCCAAAAGAAGACGACAGCTCACCCATAGAGGTAAAACAAGAGATTTCTCATTAGGCACCATGGCTCATAAGGCCGCAGGATGCAACACAAAATTTTTCAGCATTGAAAAAAAAGAGAAAGCTGTGGTGGCAGTGCATGCCTCTAGTCCCAGCACTTGGGAGGCAGAGGCAGGCAGATCTCTGTGAGTTCAAAGCCAACCAGGACAGGCTCCAAAACTACACAGAGAAACCCATCTTGAAAAGCAAACAAAAAGGAAGGAAAGAAAGAAAAGGAAGAAAGGAAGAAAGAGAAAGATGTCAATCAAAAATTCTATATCAAATCTAAATATAACTCATTCGGCACGTGTTTGTTTTGTTTTTGCGAGCCACAGATAAGTTTTAAGCTTTGCTGGTTTTTTTAAGTTTCTGTTTTGGTGCCTGAACATCTAGTACCATATTTGATTGATAAGCATAAGTTGATCCCTTTTCAATTTTTCTAATGTCTTAATGTAGTGTGACATCAACAGACAGTCATGTAATAAAGTTGACAGCGCACCAACTTACCTAATCAAGTTTATGGAGTAACCAGCCAGCTTACACGAACAGCACAGTGCCATCTCCTGGTCAGAGGCTAACAGTGCAGCTGTCTAAAGATGCAATTCTGGATTTACTCAAAGAAAACAGTATCAGAGTAACTTAATTTATCATAAAAATTAAGACTCTTTGATTTCATAATAGCACATGTAAAAGACAATGTAACTAAAATCAGTGTCTATCACTATAGTATGAAAAGCTCAGTCCTGAGTTTGAGTTGTCTTTAGCTAGTTGCATTGATCTGTTAATAGGATAGGATCTTCAGGCTTGAATCAAATTCTCTGGTAACAGTGTGTCATAAGTCAGTTCATAAGAGCCTTCTTCTGGTACCTTGATCTATCTCTGTGTGTTTCTCTCATACAAAATAATAACAACAATAATAATAATAATAACAATAATATTTAAAAGCAGCCCAGGAAAGGCTGTTCAGCACTTACTCCTCTTGCAGAGGCCCAAGTTCAGTGTCCTAGGCACCCTCCCTGAACAGCTTGCAACTGCCTTAATGCCAGTTCTAGGAACCTGGCACCCTCTTCTGGCCTCCATAGGAACTGCACTTACCCAAACATTCAAAATACACACAGACACACACACACACACACACACACACACACACACACACACACACACACCATGGAACACTTGTACGTACAGCTCAAACACATACATATTACACATACTGCTAATAATAATATTTTTGAAAGAGGATTGACTATGATGCATTCAGAAAAGTCAGATCAATGATCACAAAACTATGACATCTTTTTGTTCTCTCTTAGCAGTTTGTCCTTGCAAATGACTATTCCACCATAATTCACAACCTGCCTATTTGTAATCTGGATCTGACAAAAATGCACATTCAGTTACCTCAGTGGGAGTAATAACTACCAGACTTCTTTTTCTTATGATTTAAATATTCTAACAGGCCTCGGGAAGTAAACGTCACAGCAATCTGCTGCTGCTGGAAGTTGAGAGACAATGGAAGCAAAAAGGAATCAGGTGTTCCTAGGTGACCCCAGCTGGCAGCCCTGACAGCCCCAAGAGACATTTAGCTACTGCCCAACCCTACCACCACCACCTTGAGAAGTCTTTTCCACCTGCTCCTTCCTGCCCGCCTTTTTGTGATAGCTCCTTTTTTCAAAATTCAGTCTGATATTTATTTAAATCTGGCAGGCAGGCTTGCATTGAATACTAGGGGGGTAGCTGTCTCTAAACACCTTCCAAGTCCCTGGAAAGATCCAATACACATCTACCAAAGAGGTTTCCTTTGGGGTGGCCAGCTGACACACAAACCTAGCCATGGCTGAGTGCTGGCTAAGAGCTGGGAACTAAGCACCTGTCTGAATATGCCATCATGAACCCAGCTTCTATGTCTGACCCACCTACGGTCCAAGGACAGGGTGAATCCCATAGCCCTCCCTGTGGGCTGACATTCAAAGATTATGTCTTAATTTTTGCTATATTCCTTTAATGGCTAATCCTGTTTATCAACATGACAGCATCTAGAATCAGGGAATGCCCAGGCTACTGAGGGAGGGAGTTTCTTAATCAAGGTGTTTGAAGCAGGAGAGCCCACCCTAAATCTGGGCCACATTTCTGGTGGCAGCCCACAAGGACACGGGAGAAGAAAACTTTGCTGTGGCCTGCTTGCCCTCACCCTCCCTGACAAGCTTGACTACCCTGTTGCTGCTGGGATTAAATCCAACCTCTCTAGGTTTTCAACATAGACTGAAGACCAGCAGCTCTCCAGACCCTCCAGGACTCCAGTACCAAATTAGGACTGCAGAGACATCCAGCCTCCTGGACTGAATGACTACCGGATTATGGGCCCTTCCATCAAAAGAGCTATTGTTGGGCTACCGGGACCACAGCCTGTAAATCAGTTTAGTAAATCTCCATATGTATTTGTCTTATAAGTTATCTTCTTTTAGAGAACACTAATTAATGCAACCCGCCAAAATAAGAACTGCAAGTACAGCAGCAAATATTTACTAAGAAATTCATTGTAGCTACCAAACGTTGACATAATGTGCTGCTATTTTCTAAAAGGCCAGCAGGCGGCAGTAATGCCCACGAAATGCCAAAGGCCAACAGGAGTGCTCCAGCTGCTGTGTCTCTGCGTTCTCATTAAGGTCGTTTTGTCACCCAGTGAAACAGAAGAAAGAACACACATATCTAAATCATAGTAGCCTCTGCTCGACCCCAGGACAACCAGCCCCCCCCCCGACCCTTTTCTGAGCGCTACGCAAAGCCACGGGTACAGAGCCTAACAGTTAGGGTCTGTATAATGCTATCACTAAGCCGATGTGAAGTGCTGTGACAAAAGATAGTTTGACTGAGAAACTAAATGCAAGTTCTATTCTTTCTTACTCACTCAGCGTTCAAAACACGTGTGAGAGGAGCAGCTCTCTGAACACAATCTTGTAAAAGAGAATTGGACTAATATCCATTAATGATGAGACGGGTCTTTAATGTTCAGAGAAGGGTTTTGAGTGAGTTCAAAGGCTCTCCACCTGGAGACCTCATTCTCATTCTGAAGCATTTGAACTCATTCGTTGTTCGTTTATTTCACAAATAGCTAACTTCAGAGCACAGCACATTGCCCTGTGGAAACCACCTTTATATAACCACACAGAGAGTAGCTTCACCCTAGTTCTCATTTGCCTTAGCTTGGGTTTGCTTTAAAATACATAAATAAGTGGCTTAAGAAGCAAACATTTCGTTCTGTTCTAGGAGCTGAGAAGAAAAGATCAGGATGCTGCAGGCCCATGCCTGATGAAGGTCTCCTGGTTACAGATGCTGTGGTCCCTGTGCCTAGCAACGGCCCCTCTGGTTACAGATGATGTGGACCTTGTACCTGGGGGATAGATCCCCTGGTTACAGATGCAGTGGACCCCTTGCCTAGTGAAGAGGACCTGGTTACAGTTGCTGCAGACCTCATGCCTAGGGAAGATTCCCCTAGTTAAGATGCCAAGGCCCCTGTGCCTAGCAACGGCCCCTCTGGTTACAGATGATGAGGACCTTGTACCTGGAGAAGATCCCCTTGGTTACAGATGCTGTGGGCCCTATGCCTGGCGAAGGTCCCTCTGGTTACAGACAACCATCTCACTGCATCCCCACAGTGTAGAAGAGAGAGTGAACACAAGAACAAGAGGAGAGAGGAAGATGTCGCCTATCCTCATGGCAGGTTGCCTCCCAATGGCCCCATCTCCAAATGCCATGTTGGGGCTTTTTGCAAAGGACCCCTTTAAAAGAAAGGCACACCTACCCAGACCCCTCAATCCCCACACCCCACTTATGCTCTTTCCCGCTGTTCCCCTGGGGCAGACAGGTCTTTTCCTGTCTCCCTCATCTCTTTTGTCCTCTCTCTGCCTCTCTGTGTCTTTTTACCTCTTTTCTCCCCCTCCCCCTTTCCCTTTCTAATAAAACATCTCACTGAGCTCAGTCTGCCTGGCATGTTTGTCCCTCTGCTTCAGTCACACTCTCCTACGATGGAATCTGCCAAGGTCCCCCTCCTGCTTTATCATTGACAAGGTGAACCACAAACACTCAATCTATGGCACCACCCATTACACTCTGTAACATCGATGTTCTTGGAGTCCACCGGAAGGAGGAAGGAGGTTTGCAAAGCATGGAAACAGAAACTAAAGTTACTTGACTTTGAGCAACAGTTTGACTTTGCTAGATCTGTTTCCTGTGCAAATGACAACTGTTGCCAATGTCTCACTAGACAGCTGCAAGAGGCTAATAAAATACAATACCACAGTCTGAGTTTGTCTGTCTGTCTGTTCTCACTCTCCAGCAACCAGCATGTGACTGCAGTCCAAACTCTTGCGCTGTGGCCTGAATCTCTGGGACAAACTTCCCAGTGCAGTTCTGGGGTATTTATAATTGCCCTCTACGTGATCATAGTGGCAATGAAGACTCCTACATCTGGCTACAGAATGGTGAGGAACTGGAGTTGCTTTGTTTTATTCTACTTTCTTTTAAGTGCCAACTAATTTAGGATTCAAAGCCCAGTGATGGCTGAGGTAAGCATTTCTCACTGGTCAGCAAGGTCGGAGAGCTCCATATGGCTCAGCCTGGGCATCTGGGGCTCCACGCTGAGGCGAAGAGGTGAGACTCCATACAAAGGGCAGCCAGACCAGGGCTTAGAGACACATTTAATATATTTCAGTAACAGCGGAGAACCTTTTATTATTGATGACATTTCTACATGTTCTTTTTCTTAAAGCCTTGCCCAACCTTTATTAAGCTCATTTTCCCCCTGATTTTATCTTCTTCCTCAGCCCAAGGATTGGCACAAATTTCATAAAACAACATTTTCCCTCAGCCTCGGGGTGATCACTCATTAGTATGTTCTGTGCCCTGGGTGATTTAAAATGCCAGTTAGCAGAGCAGACAAAGGCAGCAGACTAAAACAGGCCTGGAACTTAGGTACCCATACCCACTCCCAGAGAGACCATAAAACTGACGATGGCATATTACAGCCTTTATCTATCTTAGCTGCACAAGTGTCTTCTCCCTTAATCCCCCACTTCAACCCCTCAGTTTGCTACTTCTAAAACAGGAAGCTAAAATGCTGAAGTATCCTCCAACTGGGCTGGTGAGGTAACTCGGTAAAAACACTTCCGGGGCCAGCCTGGCCACCGTAAAGTTATCCTCTGACAGCCACACCCACATTGTGGCACGTTCACGACCCCTTACACACACACACACACACACACACACACACACACACACACACACACTGTGCATGCACACATAGCAATAATATTTTTTAAATCCTCCAAGAGACAAACAGTATGACCACTACAGTAGTACGGTTCTCTCCCCACGATGTCTCCTGAGTGGACATCCCTGATGTCCCGCCTTGCAGTGTGGTTGGCAAACTGCTGCTAGGGCGATGTCCGTTCCCCCATTTTGCCACCCATGTGACCTCACCACAGTTAGGATTCATCCCAGAAGACAGAAGGGGCCCCTTTCCCCACCCACCCAGATCCTAGCTGTCCTTGTCAGCCACCCCTTCTGTGTGTTCCTAGAGGCCATCTCCACACCCATCTCTCCTCCTCCTCCTCCTCCTCCTCCTCCTCCTCCTCCTCGTGCCCTTGACACACAGCCCAGCTTCTTTGCTGGGTCTGCCCAGAGCCAGTCACTGGGAAGCCCACAGCTACTACTGACTCCGCACTCCATGTGGAACTACAGGCTCCTGCCAGAATCTGTTTGACAGGCTGTGACCAGACAAGTCAAACTAACATATGTAAGGGAGCATACCTCCTTACATATGCTCCTTAGACATGTCTCATGGTCCCCGAATGTGGAAGGCCAGGGAACCAAGCCTCCTGGAGCCCCTCCCTAGTCTCCTGCAGACCTGGCTCAGTAACCCAGGGCAGAGATGCCTCACACAAACCTTGACTCCCTTGTTGTTCGCTGTGTTGGCTATTATAAAATATAGTTTTCTAGAATGATCTTTATCAGAGCAGACGGCTCTAACAAATGACCATAAATGGGGTGACTTAAGAACGCTATGGAAATTTCTCACTCTCTGGAGACAGGGCAGGACACGATTCAAGTAACATGGGCATGCAGTCCTCTGTGATTCACACAGCAGAGGTGAGGCAGCTCTCTGGGGCCTCTACATGGAGACACTAATCCTGAACCCCGGTGACCCAGGCACCACTACAGAGTACCTTCCATGAGAGCATCACTTAAGCAATTGGTTGTCCATATGTGAACCTCAGGACACACTACTAGAGCATGATAAGCACATTCATAGGAAATGAACATTTACTAAACAAATTAGCCACTGGCTTGTTTGAGGGCAGAGGGGCTTATTTTCAACTGCCCTCACTAACTCTAATTTTTAGTTAGAATATAGAGAAATGGGTTTTCACATAGATATATCGTTAATCATTACACTGTTCCCATCTGCCTCTGCTGCCTGTCATCATGTCCTCCCCTCCACTTTGTTGCTCCCTTCCCTCCTGATAGCTCTCTCTCTGCTTTCGTTGCCTTCTCTTGTTCACTCCCTCTCCCTCCCTTTCAACCTCTTTCCCCTTCTCATAGCCCCTCTCTGACTTCTGTGTGTGAATTTAAATCTAGACTCAGTATGAGAGAAAGCACACCGTATTTGTCTTTCTGAGTCTGGCGGATTTCACTTACAATAACGAACTACAGCTCTATGTGGTCCCTGTGAATTTCACAACTTCATCCTTTACTGACGAATAAAACCCCCATCGTGCACGTGTGCCACATTTTCTGCATCTGTTCACCTGATGAACATCTAAGCTGGTTCCATGTCTTGGCTATTGAAGGGGGGGTTAAATAAGCCCACAAGACTCAAGATAAATAATAAACAGGTATTTATTAGGGAAGCACTTTCACAAATAATAGTAAATAACCGTCTCGGTCTTCCTGCTCCTAAAGATGCAGTCTGCCTCTTCAATGCTCTGACCATAAACTACCCAAGAGTGCTAGCCAACCCCTCCTCTTCCTTATAAGGGGTCACATCTGCACACCTGAAGCCACACCCCTAGGATGTGGCCACCACCTCAAGTTCACTGGCAAAGCAAGATGCCACTACAGTCTATGAGAATAGAGATGCAATGGAGGTGACTGGGCAGCCTCGCCGTGGCTTGAGAGTCCTTCGAGTGCATTCTAAAGGGTGAAATAGCCGAATCATGACTGCTAGTGTCTTGAAGGACACCTTGCTGATCTCCATAGCGGCTGCACCCGTTACTCTACCAGCAGTGAACAGGAATTTCTTTCTCCACAGCCTCACCAACATTTGTTGTCCCGTGTTTCTTAATGCTGGACATTTGGCCAGGATGGCATGGACTCTCAAAGTAGTGTGAATATGAATTTCTGTGACAGCAAATCATGTTGAGTGCTTTTTCAGATATTTGCTAGCTAAGTGTATGCCTTGCTTTGGGAACTGTTTTAATTTGTTATTCTCTTGGTGATGGGGGGGTTAGGGTTTTTGATTACAGATCTAATTATAGATTCTAGTATTGCTCCCCTGTTGGAGGTACAGCTGGAGTTTATTCCATTCTGTAGACTGTCTCTCTAGAGTTGGTTTTCATGCAATCCCTCCTCTTGGGTGACTCTAGCTTGTGTCAAGCGGACATAAAACTCGCCAGTAAAACTGACCCCTTGTCAACTTGATACACAAATATGTCACTGTTGAGCCACAACCTTCCTTTTTTTTTTTTCATCCTCTAAACTATGTATTCACATTGATACCACAATATAACACATTTTAAAAGCTTACAAAGTCCCACAGTCTATAAATCTTCATTTGTAAAGACTTTAAATTTCAGTTTTTTTTTTTTAACTTTCAAAGTCTCTTTTAAAATTCACTCTCTCCACTGTGGGTGCCTATGAAAACAAAATTAAATTAAATACACACTTACTTCAAGAGGGGAGAACCATGGCCCAGTCACAATCTGAACAAAGCAAACCAAACTCCAAGAGTATACGTCACTCAATGTCTAATTATCTGGGATTCCCTCATGATCTTCTGGGCTCCTCCACAGCACTTGGGTCACTTCTCCAGCTCTGCCCTCTGCAGCACACACAGCTGTCTTCTAGGCTCCAGCTGGCTCCACTCCATTGCTATTGCTGTTCTTGGTGGTCATCCCAGGGTACTGGCATCTCCAAAATGCTGGGGTCTTCTGCTGCAACTGGGCTGCACTTTCACCAATAGGCTCTCATAGTCTCTTCTCATGTTATGCCAAGCCACAACTTCTCTGCACGACCCCTTTAACTGTTACCAAGGCTGAATTTTCACCAATGGCCTGTCCTGGCCTCTCACAGTGCCAAGCCTCAGCTGCTCTCCATGACCCCTTCGTGCCTTCAAAACCAGTACCACCTGGTGACCCTTAGGCATTACCAAGTCCTGCTGCCAGCACGAGGTACAACCTTGCTGGTCTCTGAAACACAGCTTCTCTGTGCTGACTCTCAGGAAACACTTCCCAAAAGATTTCACCTCAGTGATGCTGGTCTCTTAATCATGAATAAGTTTTTTTAGCTCCAGCTGACCAGCATCCATTCATAGAAGGAAAAAAAAAAAGGTAGATTCTTTGCTTCCCTCTGAAACTTCACAAGCCAGGCCTCCATCTTCTGCTCTGCTCTCCACATTCTTATCTTCCAACTTCCTACAGTACATCCCACTGAGCTATCAACACTCAATGACTTCCACAATCTGCCCCAAAACATGATCAGATCCTGTCACAGTAATATCCTACTATGTTGGTATCAACTTAGGGTTCCTACTGCTGTGATGAAACGCAATACCAAAATCAAGCTGGAGAGGAAAGGGTTTATTTGGATTACACTTCTTCATCATAATCCATCATTGAAGGAAGCCAGGACATGAACTCAGACAGGGCTGGAACCTGGAGGCAGGAGCTGATGCAGAGACCCTGAAGGGGTGCTCCTTACTGGCTTGCTCCCCCATGGCTTGCTCAACCTGCTTTCTTATAGAACCAGGACCAATAGCCCAGGGATGGCATCGCCCACAATGAGCTGGGCCCTCCCCCCTCCATCACCAATTTAAAAAATGCCCTACAGCTGGATCTTATGGAGGCATTTTCTCAATTGAAGTTCCTTCCTCTCTAATGACTCTCGCTTGTGTGAAGTTGACATAAAACTATCCGGTATGCCCTACAGCCTGGGTGTGACCCTCATACCAGGGCTTCTCCATGTTCACTGACAGGGACCAGCCACATTGGGGTTCCAGAGTCATGAGGGGAAGGGCGGGATAAAAAAAGAGAGAGGGAGATAACAAAAGAGTCAAAAGCTGGGGCCAGGAGAGCTGAAGGGCTGATGACCCGCCAGCAAATGTGTTAACGCCACAGTTTCTTTTCTTTAGACTCCTCAAATGGGGAAGCTAAATGCATGTCAGTAAAGAGTATCAGATAGTAGGATTACAGAGAATTTAGACTATCCCAAGTTCCCTCTTAGCAAGGTGCATTATGGAAGGCAACCAAAGCATTTCACGTCTCCTTGTCTGGACCATTTAACCACTTATATATGAGGAAAATGTCAAGTGCCAGTTCCCTGACTACTGCCCTAACCCTCCAGGCCCTAGCATCAGCCAACAGCCTGCATCACTCTGGCTAGGCCAGGGGCAAGGCGCCCACATCCCATCACTAGGGTCTCTGGACAGTCTTCAATCCAGTCTAGCCTGTCCCACCATTTACCAGCCCTAGCTACTTTCCTAATATTCTGTCAGAAACAACTTAAAAAAGAAAGTTCTCCTCACCGTTCAAGGTATAGTCAGTCCATCATGGAGAGGACATTAAGACAGGAGGGGCCTGAAATAGCTGATCACATGACATGCACAATCAAGAAGCGGAAAGATAATACATCTGCCCCTTGAGTTCTCTTTCTCCATGTCCACAGTCCAGGAGCACAGCCAGGGAATGGTGTAACCAACAGTGCGTGGGGCTTCCCACTTCAAATAATTTAATCAGGATAATCCCCCTTGGGCATGCTCAGAGGCCAGCCCATCTCCCAGATAATGTCAAGTTTCAAGTTGAAAACTAAGAAGACCCATGCAATCTTCAAAGATCATTATGGAGACCTGGCCAGGAAGACCAAGAAGAGCTATGATTTCCTATTTTTTTTTTTTTTATTTTATGTTTCTTATTTGTGTGTGGTGTGTGTGTGTGTGTGTGTGTGTGTGTGTGTGTGTGTGTGTGTGTGTGTGTGTGTGTGTGTGTGTGTGTGTGTGTGTGTGTGTGTATAGCATACATGTGGAGGTCAGAGGTTATCCTGTGAGAGTCAGTTCTGTCCTGTCACATGGGTTCTGGGCACTGAACTCAGGTCATCAGGCTTAGTAAGTACCTTTACCCACAGAGACATCTCAGCAGCCCTTGTATCCTAGGTATTGCCTTGAAGAGACATGTGGCCCCCTGGATCCAGAGCATTAAGGACTGAGGTCTTCCCACCAACCAATGGCTAGAGGCTCTTTTTGCTCTACTTGGAGAGAAACTGTAGGCAAACAAGAAACTCTTCAAATACTCATTTCTAGCACCTATTGAGTCCACTGCTGTTTGACAAGTGAGGGGCAGCAGTGGACAAGCAGATGTAGTAACAAGCAGTGACCTCTGCCTTAACAGCCCCCATGAAGGCCTTCAGCATCAGGACCCTTGGCCCTATATGTATTATAGTCCCTATGCAGGACTCAGTGCTGGAACTCTTGGGTACTGGAAACCCTGAAATAGCCCTCAGCCTCAAAGATGTGCAGATTCTTTGCAAGAATTTTTGGATTTGGCAAGAATCTTTGGATTCTTCTGGCAAGAAGGGCTGTAGGTTCTCTGGCTCCTCAGTCTACTCTCTCTTGCGGTCTTCCATCGTCTCTTCATCCTTCCATGCTCTCTTCTCCATCCCTGGCCTCTCTTAAAGTCTTCAAATGCTGTCCAGTTGTCAATGGCCACTGCCAAGACTTACCAATACTTACCTCTGTGGAAAATCAGGGTAGAGCCGGGGCTCAATTCAGGATCTGAGGTGTCTAGAGGGCCATTCAAGAACTGGATGCTAGGTCTGGCTAGGATCAGCCAGGCATCCTCTGCTACAATGAGCAGGAACCTAAGGGACAGGTGGGGTTCTGGGGCAGAATCAGAGAGAGCAGTATGAGGCAGCGGCAGCACACCAGTGCCACGGATGGATTTGAGCCCAGGGATATTTCTAGTACTAAGGCTTCTGATGGCAGATGCTTCCTCAGCTGTCACACGGCACATGTCCACAGGCCTCCAAGGATTACATCCCACTGCATCTTCAGCACTTAAACAGCAGTCATCAGTCCTTTGTGCTGGAGAGCCAGATCTGAGGCTCATGAGCTGGGCAACATCAAGTCCCAGTGCTGGGTAGTTATGGTTGACTCTGGACAATGTTCAGCTGTCAAGCTGTGAGGTGGTGTGTGTGATATCTATGCTGTTAGGGTCACAGTGGCACCTGCAGGACCCTCAGCTGTCATGTCCCAAGGCAGGAGCTTTTCCAACCATCAAGCAGCTACGTGAAACCAGTGCCAAGGCTGGCACTTATCCTACGGTCAAATCATGCCTGCTGCCACCGTCTCCATGGCAGCCACCCTCTGCTGGCCCAACTACTTCTTTTTTGTTACCAGCTCTGCCTGCACTCCCAAAAGTAAGCAAAGGCCACTCAAGAGAAGTCTTTATTAGACCTGGTTGCAACACCAAGGGAGATGTACAGGAGAGTCCTCAGACAACACTGATTGAGCCTAAGCTGCCTACTGACATAGGCCAAGAAGGGGTGCTTAGACTAGTCACAGCCTTGACCCCTATTGTTGTAGTTCCCTCCCCCAGGGGAAGGGCTCCATCTCTGGAACAAGGCAAAGTGGTTATCTAGGCTGGTGATGGCAGAAAGTCTGGCGCATGCCAGGAGCTAACCGTCTTGACAAATGTTGTGCCTTCAATAGCCAAGACAATTGGCACATGGCAACTTTTTGCATAGTTGTGTTAAGGGATCCAAGGACTATTCCAGATGGTCATCTGCTGGCATAAGAGGAGTCAAGTGACTTACAGTCCTTTTGTTCAAGCCATTTCAGGCTGCACAGGAGCACTAGAACTGTTCATTAGACAGTCAAATGACCTCATTTCCAGTGCCGGTGCTGGTTTTTAGGAAAACAACCTTACTAAGGAGAGCTTATAAACACAAATGAAAACTTAATACCAGTAGTGATGTTTTTAGATTTCAATGGTGATTTAACAGTGCTTTAGATGTGTTGAGTGTCCAGATGGGTCCCCAGTCTGTCTTAGCCTAACCTTGAGCAAGCACATGGCATGCAACTTAGCAACCATAGTTGACTGAGAAGTGGGGGTTTCCATCTCCTATGGCACCATAGTCGTAGTCCCAAAGACATGTCAGCAGGTGTGGACCCTGCTCAGCTACAGCATGGCTTGAATGAGAATGTTCCCCATAGGCTCTGATGTTTGAGTACCTGCTGCTAGGTAGGTGGTGCTGTTTTGGGTGTTACTAGGGATCGCAAGACACACATACTTTGGTTTATTCTCAGCTTCCTGCTTGTGGTACTGTAGCTCGTTTTCCTGCCGCTGGTCTGGCGTGCCGGCCCCAAATAACACTCAGAGACTCTATATTTGATACAATCCTGTGGGCCAGTGACTATCATTGTTAATGGGCTAGCTCTGTCTTAATTATTAACCCATTTCTACTTATCTAAGTATTTCCACGTGGTCATCTTATCGGGGAGCAACCGCCAGCATCTTCTTCCAAGCTCTCCATGCTGACTCCTCCTAACTACTTCCTCTTTCCTCCTTGTCTCCTAGCCCCGCCTATCTTGCTTTCTCATTGGCCACAGTGCTTTATTAATTAACCAGTATGAGAAACATATTTACAGAATAACATCTCCCATCATGGTACCACATGCAATCTCTCAGCTTGCTGTCCCTACCAGTTCCCTGGCATGGCGTACTCTAACCCTCTGGAACTGCATGCCCAAATAAACACCTCCTTCTTAAAGTTGCCTTAGTCATGGTGTTTAATCACAGCCACAGAAAAGTAACTAAGATTCTGCCTCATTGAGGAACTCTGAAGAACCAGACTTCTGCCAGTTATGAGGAGTGTGGTGGGAGTGTCAGGCATGTTGATATTATGGGCCATTAGTAACTGTTGCTTTGGCCCCTCCCTCTCCCACTGTCTTCCCTGCTCCCTGGCCACCCCATTCTCTTCCCCATGTTTGTCTCTGAAATTTGCTCTCTCTCAGTGAGGAATCACTGAGGTCCATGAAGTGGACCACCTCATTTAGACACACAGTGTTGGGCCTCTATGTGGACAATGCTGTTTATAGACACCACTCACACATTCACACATGTACATGAGAAGCAGCAGTCCACACAAGCCTCTCCAGCTTTGTGAATGGATGAGTGGTCAGGGCAGTATAGTTTTTGTATTGTCTTCCTTCTTCATGGTTAAGAGGATTAAAATCAAGACTACCTCTTTGTAATATAGGAGAGGGGTCTATTTCTCCCATCCCTGCCTCTACCCCAGACCCCCACTCCCTCCCTTGAAGCACAGACTGACAGACTGCACCTCCTCTCCACCCTTACCAGAGGGTGAGCAGGTTTTTGCTGAATTCAGACCTTGTTTATTTTCCCATCTGTGACGCTGTTGCACATCCGCCCAAATCTCTCGAGGCTCCCAGCCCAGCAGTGTTTGATAAATTGATTATCTTGGGATCTGTCTTTCAGGAGCTATTTATTTTGGTGCCAAAAAAGAATTGGAAATGTTTTGCTTTCTATAAATAAAAATGTGCAATAAAAGGTCAATCAAAGCCACAGAAAATGGCAAAATCAATGTACAGTAAACCAGAGTTAATAATCAGTGAGGGTAAATGTAGAAATTATAAACAAATGAGATATGGGAGCCAGTAGGTGGTGGTGAATACCTTTAGTCCCAGCACTTGGGAGAAGGCAGAGGCAGGTGGATCTCTACCAGTTCAAGGCCAGCCTGGTCTACAGAGAAAGTGCCAGGACAGCCAGAGCCATTACACAGAGAAGCCCTGTCTAAAAACAAACAAACAAACAAACAAACAAATAAATGAAATGAATGGGAAAAGTAGAATGTTATGAAAGAGAACAGAGCAAGGAGATTAGGAAAACTTAAATTAGAAAAAAAGCTCACAATGAGAAAACTGGTAATCAGATAATCAGATAAATAAAGGGGAATAAAAGGTCAAAACAGAGCTTTTTTAAAAAAACAACAAAAACCAAACAAGATAGCCAAACCAGTTCTAAAAGCATTAAAAAAAAAAAAAAAAAATAGGAAGAAATATAGGTTGGGGGACAATGGCTGCTCGATAATTTAAACTTGTCAAATGATGCATGAAGAGAAGTGAAAGATAAAAGTACTTTTAACACAGTAAGTAAAAACACTACCAAAAGTGAAGCTGTTTTCAAGGAACATATACACTAGCTAAGTAACTGGAGACTGTCCATTCTGTTCAGGGAAAGACCAGCTGAACCGTTGTCCCTGACTTATGTTGGTGCTGTGTCTGCCCAGGCTGTCTTCACTTCAGGAGAGTCCCTTGCTGTGTATCAGGGGCCCCTACTGGTAACACTAAGCTTTGTGTTGTGTGAGCTGAGCAGGCTCTTCTACTGGGGGTGCCTCCCAAGTGTTAGGAATGTGGGAAGCAAGCACACCACTAGAATAGTTACATTTGAACCCCAGAACCTCATACACGGAATAGGTTTGCAAATAGGCAAGGGTTACAGAATGTAAGAGCCTCATCTCTGCTCAACAGAATCAGATTCCACAGCTGGTTTTCACTTAGCTGCAAAGGAACTGAGGGAGACAATTCTGGTATCTCTTCAATACCCTAGAAAATACCATAGAAATCACTTTATTCTCATGGTATTAAAGTAGCTTTGTATGTGGTTACAAAAATTCATGAAACTATAAAAATGTTACAATTATGAGACACTGAGGAATATAACTAAATATAACTTCTCAAGTTATTTATAAAATAAAATATTGACCCTTACATTTTTATTTTCATAAAAACAGTTTATTTGAAGCATTTCCCACTAGCTAGGTCAGGGTACACTTTACATGAATTAACACCATTGAGACAAGAGTCCTCTCAGGTATGATTTCATTTTTTTAAAAAGACAAACAAAACACTTGATTTCAATGAGAAAAACAATGTACATGTAGAAGACAAAATAAGCTCATCAATCATGGTCAGCCACCATATCTTTTCTTGAGTTCTTCAACAGAATCCTCCTTCAATTCTGATTTTAATAAGTGATTGAATAATACATTTGTGACTGAAAAAAGAAAACAGATTGTATGTCACTCTCATTTTTTATATAAATTCAAGAGATTAATTTAACCTGTCAAATAAAATAATTACCATTTTTCATAAACTGTAGTTTGTATATTTAAAAAGCAAATATGAAAAAAGTTACATAGTAATCCCGTAATATTGCTTTCCAGAGTATCTTTCTACCAGTACAAATTTCCCCTACATTCTCAATGACATTAAGCAGTCCACACTCAAAGCTTGGCAAACACTATGACAGTTCATGCTTCTCAAATCTAAACTAGAACAAACTGTCACTGACAGTGGCAATAAAGTGACAACAGAATGAGATGAAGATATGGTCAACATATGGGAATAGGCGTTCAAGACTGGAAAATCAAAGGCTCCGAGGGAAAAGCAGTCTGGCAAGATAGCTCAGCAGACAAAGTAATTGCCGTGCTAACTTGATGACCTGAGTTCAATCCCCAGGACACCCACTTCAAGATGGAAGAAAAGAACATACTCCCAAAATCTGTCTTCTCTCTCTCTCTCTCTCTCTCTCTCTCTCTCTCTCTCTCTCTCTCTCTCTCTCTCTCTCCACTTCAAGATGGAAGAAAAGAACATACTCCCAAAATCTGTCTTCTCTCTCTCTCTCTCTCTCTCTCTCTCTCTCTCTCTCTCTCTCTCTCTCTCTCTCTCTCTCTCTCTGTCTCTCTCTCTGTCTCTCTCTCTCTGTCTCTCTCTCTGTCTCTGTCTCTGTCTCTCTCTCTCTCACACACACACACAAAGATGATAATTTTTAAAATGAAAAGCTATTGTGATTTTTTTACAATAACAGAGATGAAGTCAGAAAAATAATAATAATAATAGAAACATTGGTTAGGAATTTGAGAGAAATGTTTTTGATGAGTGTTGAGGATGTGTTTCAGCTGGTAGAGGGCCCCATACTCATGAAGCCATGGGTTCAACATCTAGATGAGAGATCCAACACTCCCAGATAGTGACAGGAGGATCAGAAGTTCAAGGTCATCCTTAGCTACAAGTGAATTAAAGGCCAGCCTGAGATGCATGAAACCCTATCACAAAACAAAGGAAAAATAACAATAAAACCCAAGCCAGCAATACATGGTCTTTGACTCCATGATGCATGCTCTTAAGAGAATTTGTAACTATTTACTAGGCTCCATGAAGCTGTAAGGCCAGTGTGGTTTTGACATACTTTCTCTTCATATTAAATCCAGAATGACTGTTCATACCTAGGTGAGATCTGAATACCCCAAAGGTTTTTCTGTTTCCCTATCCAAATATCTATATGATAATGCAGAGTCTGAGGAGACAGTTCAGTGGATAAAGCATCTGCCAGCTCTGCCCGAGGACTGGATCCCTAGATCCCACCTAAAGCTGGATACTGTAGTGAATATGGGATGGCAGAGCAGGAGAATCCCCTGAAGCCCAGAGTATACAGCAGCAAACCAGAGAGCTCGCCTCAAGTGAGATGGAAGACAAGAACTGATACCAGAGGTTGTCCTCAGACAACCCACATTCATACAAATATCAACACACATATAACACACACTCTTACACTAACATAAAATTATTTTAATTATTTAAAATTCTTTTAAAAAGATAAAACAGAAACTTTGAAGTTAAATTCCTGTTTTGTTTTTTTTAAATATTAATTTTATGTGTATCAGTGCTTTACCTATATGTACATATCCATACCATGTGAGTGCCTGGTATCCAGAGTCAGAAGAGGGCAGCAAGCCTTAATAGGAGTTAATAGGAGCCTTAACTGGAGTTACAGATGGTTTCAAGTCACCATATGGGTGCTAGGAACTGAACCCATGTCTTCAAGAGCAGTAAGTGCCCTTAACCACTGAACCATCTCTCCAGCCTTAATTATTTGTCAAGCCCTGCTTGTCTACTTCTTCATGTAAGGGTGTCTTTCTCTTGCTGCTGTTTGGTATTATTTTGTTATTCAAAAACAAGGTCTCCGGCTGGGTAGTGGTGGCGGACGCCTTTAGTCCCAGCACTCGAGAGGCTGAGGCAGGCAGATCTCTGTGAGTTTGAGGGCAGCCTGGTCTACACAGTGAGTTCCAGGACAGCCAAGCTCACAGAGAAACCCTGTCTTGAAAAAATATGAAAGAAAAATGCAATCTTTTAATTGAATGATTTACATTTTGCATAAAAGCAGGAGACCCCCAAACTCTGAAAAACTGACATTTTTACAGCTTTTGATTGCTATGCTACACTGCAGTATAAATAAGGGCCAGGATTCAGGCTTATCATGTACCACACCTGACCCCAACCTAGAATCCAGCTGTGCCGCACTGGCAATGCACTCAACACCATGGTGTGAGCATCCAGCACCCCCATCCAGCACATGCTGACCCTCGGCTACAGTCTCCTGCCCACCCCCTTCGTCTAACTAACTTCAGCACTTGAGAATTCAGCTCAAATTAAATACTCAAGGGGGAGCCCCTCAGAGGTATGACACACCCTATACCCAGCTCTGTGGCAGGAGCCTCTGCACACTCCAGCACAGTGGGATTCAATATGTATACCACTCTGTACTACATTCCAAGAAGGGCCCACACCACAACTGGACAGCCCAGGCTCAGAGCTCGTATGGTTTCCTAACCCGGTGACCGCCACCACCCCCAGATGCCCCCTTTCCTCCTGTTAGAGAATAACACTACCCACACTTGAAAATACTGCCAAGAGCTACTACACAATTTTAACTGTGTGCACATCAATCAACTTAACTAGAAGTAAGTAATTTATACTTGACTATATGTAGTAACAGCAGAGGAGGATGAGGAGCTATGGGAAAGCTTGCCTTCTCTCAGAACTTACTCTTTCTCTCGGGTCCTGACATGAACATCACTGCCATGTCAAACCTTCTCAGTTGAGAAAGCCTCTGTAAGATTTCAAAGATGAGAGCTGGCTTTTCTTTCCTGAAATAGTCCAAACATAAACAGATGATCAGTATCAGCAGCCATGTTTTTTTCCTAGTAACAACAAGCTCTCACTTTCCCCTGAGGTAAGTCTGTATTTTAATAGAATAAAGAAATGTGTTCAGCCAACTGAAGACATTACAGTATCTTAAAGGGGAGCCCAGTCTGATGCTATTGCTGTCTCTCACAGGTACTTAATATACTACTTCCCTCTAAAAAGAGGTCTTTCCCCAATTAGACTGTCCCTTCTTCATGGTTTGTTCTTGTCATCATTTCATTTCTGTAAAAGTAAATCTTACTAGGAACCGAATGTTGTTACGTACAAGATATTATGATCAAAGAGAATGAATTTTCCAAATCACTGAACACAATATTACCAAAGTGAGAAGACAACTAAAAAATTCAACTTACTCAATGTAAAAGTCATGTAAAATTTTAATGATTTGATTGAATACATCTGGATCTAGGTTCTTCTGAAACAACTTCGGATACAAAGATGGTTCGATTTTCTTGGAAAAATAGAAAGTTGAATTGTTATAACTGCTCAGGTAAAAATAATATGAATAATTACTAAATATTTAATGAGAAACAGTGAAAGAAGGATGGACATGATAAGGACATAAGATAGTCACAATTCTTAGCTGGTGAGCACAGATAAGAGTACTTCCTGCTCATACAGAGGATTTGGGTTCAATTCCCAGTACCCCCATGGCGTTTCACAACTGCCTATGAATCCAGCTCCAGGGGATCTGACACACATTCTTATGTGGATAGACACAGACACACAGACACAGACACCGACTAATTTAAATAGTCAGGAAAATCCATGAACAGAAAAGATGGACCCCCCCTACAAGGGAGTTCCCAAACTACAACCACAAGTAGAGATAAAGGCAAATTTGCTTGAGAAATTTTTGAAGTACCCATTCACTATAAAAGGATAAGGCGGTGTTATTACACTAATCTATGATTTGCTAAATCCATGTGATCTAACTTATTTTCTTGAAGCACAGAAAAGCTCCCTTTCAGGAAAATAAGTGCCCAGATACTGCAAGTACTGCCTGGAACACAAAAGACACTCAAGGATTTCAGTTTCCTTCCTCCCTCTTGGAAGATGAAACATTAAATAAGCGTAGGCTATAAAATATGAAATTAGACGTAAGTCATTTTAGGCCCTGGAATTTCACACACAGCTCATTTCTCTGATTATAGCATGTCCATCAGTCTGTCCAGAGCAAAGCACACCAGGCAAGGGAGAAACATCTTCTGCAGTTTCATTACACAAAAGGCAAACGCAGCATTGCTATAGCAACCAGAAGAGTCTCAGACCTGCTTCTAAGGGCACTGCTGGCTCCCTCCTACTCACCTTTAAATACTCATACAACATATCTGGGCAACTTCTCAGCTGTCGGAAGTCAGACTCGAGCTGGAAGGAGTTGGCAGGGACCGGAGGCAGAACGGCAGTGGCAAACTGATCCGGCGTCTGCTCCACCTTCGCAGGGATCTTCTCACCAGAAGACTGGCCCACGTCCCGCTTTAAATCTACCTGTGGTCTGGAGTATTTTAGAGCATTAGGCGACCAGCTAAAGTCTATAAAGGAGAGCAATGGGAAATTTCTAACTTCTGATTTTGTTAATATTATGCTTCCTATCTGCATTCTGACAGTGTTCAATTCCTTCAATGTGTGTTTGTGTGTATGAGTGTGTATGTGTATGCACCAGCGTGTGTATGACTGTGTGCCTATACAGTATGTATCTTTACAACGTGTGTATGTGTGTGTGTGTGTGTGTGTGTACTTGCAAATCTTCACATTCTGGCTATGCAATGGCTGTAGTCCCTGCTGGGTAGTGAGCTAGGCCACTCTTTGAGAACATCATCTTTATCTAGTACAAGTCAGCCTTTCAGAAATTTCAAGGAAGAAATACTTCACTTTAAAGCCACCTAGTCAGCATTTATGAATAATTCATACACAACCTTAAATGAAGCTACTATTAAAGTTCAATGTTCACAAACTTTGTGTGTTTACTGAGTGGCAGTATAAGACTAACCAGCAGCCCAAGCCAACTCAGTGATTTTTGTGTCTTCTCTAAGATTTTAAGTAAGAAAACGCTGTGAAATTAATTTTAAGTTAGAATACAAATGGGACCATTTCATTACGACATTTTCACACACATACATCATTAGACTGTGTTCTAATTCATCCCACTCCCATAATCACCCTGTCCCTGCCTCTGTTGATGAGGTTCCTCCTTCCTGAAACAGTCTCTCTTATTTGTTTTTGGCTCTCAATTCTAAACTATATTTAATATAACAATGGTAACATTTAAACTCTTCTTTTTGTTTTTTCCAGACAGAGTTTCTCTGTGCAGCCCTGGCTATGCTAGAACTCACAATGTCGACAAGACTGGCCTCAAACTCTGAGATCAACTCTTCATTTTTTAATGATGCTTACTTCTATCAAATATTCATTGTCATAGTCTCTTTCTCAACAGTAAAATTGATATATATACTGAAGTGCTACAAAAGAAAATAAGCAAAATCAATTTGATCAAGAATAAAGTCAGGCAGTGGTAGCAAATGCCTTTATTCCCAGCACTGAGGAGGCAGAGGCAGGTGGATATCTGTGATGTTGAGGACAGCCTGGTGTACAGAGTGAGTTCCTGGACAGCCAGGGCTACACAGAACCTGTTTTGATAAGCCATACACAAAAATACATACACAAAAATAGATAGATAGATAGATAGATAGATAGATAGATAGATAGATAGATAGATAGATAGATATAGGACAGACAGAAAGACAAACAGACAGACAGACAGACAGACAAGGACACTCTGTTCACCTCTAAATCACCTGCTTTCCCTTTGGTCAAGGAATAATGTTTGTTCCCTAAGCAAAATCTCACAATGTAGATGGAAAAGCAAACTAGAGCCTGCCGACAGCTGCTCAAACATCAGTGATAAGAACGAATGAGAACTCTTCTCTTAATACCGACTGCTTAGGAATTACTGTCATTATAGAGACTGTCACAACAGTAGCTACTCACTGTAGGGCCAAAGTGTCACTGATTTCTTCTATTTTCAATACTTTGGCTCTTGGAGTATCACCTGCGGGCAAGGTGTCCCCATAGCTCGAATTCTTCTTGCTTTCGGGGCCCTCAGCTGCTGTTGCCTTTGCTTGATGACTCTGGGGGGCATCGGCAGTGCCATCTGAAGCATCAATAGTCTCCACCAACTTGCCAGTTTCTTCAATAAAAATCTTCTTAAGTGCTTTCTAAAATAATTAATATTGATTCATTACATCAATACATCAAAAGCTTTCCCATCCTAAGGGCACAAGTCTAAAAAGACTTCAACGTTCTTACAGCTAACATCCCAGTTAAAAGTAAATTCAGTTTGTTGGCTAGACAGATTTAGGAACCTAATATATCTGAGAATACAAATAATAAAAAGCTCCTTGCCTACCCCGGGCACCTAAATGGGAAGCAAGGGATGTACGTGATCCCAGTTACAAAGGTGAAAGGTCAGACTGCCAAGAGGAGGGATGGCAAAGTGGAAAGAAGGCTGCAAGGCAGGCAGTCCATGGGGAGGGAGGGGGAGTGGTGCAGACAGCTCGGGGAGGGTCGGAGGATAGCCAGCACAGGAACCTCTGTGCACACCAAAGTCTGGACTACCCAGGACCACCCTAAAAGCAATGCTGTGGGGGCTGAAGGAGTAGCACAGGACACACAGAAGCAGCACTGCATATGAGAGTCTTAACTCGAAACCCTAAGGACACTCTCTAGTATGTACAGCTGGTTAAACCCAGTCTGGGATACGTATCTGCCAAACATTTGCAAGGTTGGTAGAGGTTATCCAAAATGATTTTCCAGTGCAATAATATTCACTACTGATCAAGGAAGAACCAAACAGGCAGAGTTGCTCTTGCTTCTGCTGCTATGCTGGACTCTCCAGACCAGCTGTCCAGGAGCTTCTGACCAATTTGTCAGAGTGCTGGGAACACAAGATGTGAATCCCCGAATCCAGCTTTTCATGTGGAGCCCAGAGACTGAACCCGAGTCAACAAGCCTGCACAGATCATGCTTTTCCCTGCCTAGCCATCTCCCTGGCCTCTTTTTAGTTTGTATTAATCTTTTATATATATTATCTATTGGAAGGAATCTTGTGGAGGTCAAAAGACAACTGAAAAGTCAGTTCTCTCCTCCCACTATGTAAATCCCAAAGATCAAACTGAGGGTGTCAGGCTTGGTGACAAGTGCTCTACCCAATCGACCATCTCATTGGTATTTTATTACATAGTTTTTAGATTTTTCCCTTTTTTAGTATTTATATATTTGTACTGTCAGTTGTGCTGTATCTTGTGCCTCACTGGAAAAGGCATGTATGTCTGTCTTTGTTTTCTCTAACCCTAATACACGGTATTTTCTCGACAGCTTTCTATACTTCCAACACTCTCCTCCTCATTTTTCATCCCTCTTTTCTGTTTTCTCACTCTCCCCTGCCCCATTCACTACTTAAATGCTGATACCCTTCACTCTGAAACAAGAACATCATAAACTACATTTTCTCCAACCAATACCCTAGAGGTCTCTCTGACTCTAAGCACAGTGAGATGCCAACTATGTCAACTTTCTCCTGAATATAGCTACAAGCAAAGACAATCCATCAGAACAAACAAAATCAACTGGGGAAAACTAAAACCAGAAGAAAATATACATCCCAAATGACACACAAACACAATAAAGAAATACCAAAAACCATGAAAGCATTCCACTATGGCACACCCTACCAAGCTGACACCTTCTGGATAAGAGAAACAAAGATAATGAGACACCTGAAATACCAGGAAAAAACTTGAGTTCTACCACAAAAAAAGATCAATGACCATGTAAGGGACCCAAATAAACAAATAAGGAAACCAATTCAGGACAAAGACAAGAAATTACCAAAGTGAATGAAATTATCCATAACTTAAAGAGAAAATTCAACAAGGAAGCTGATGTTAAAAAAGAACCAAACAGAAATTTCAGAAATGGACCAATCATACCAGAAAGCATCATCACTGGATAATACCAAACAAAATTTCAGCGACAAAGGACAAAGTTGAGCCAATAACAAAATAAAAAACTGACTCAAATTCCTTTATATAAGAAAAATATATAGGGGGCTGGAGAGATGGCTCAGAAGTTAAGAGCACTGACTGCTCTTCCACAGATCTTGAGTTCAATTCCCAGCTACCACATGATGGCTCACAACCATCTATAATGAGATTTGGTGCCCTCTTCTGGCCTGCAGGAATACATGGAGGCAGAATTTTGTACACATAATAAATAAAAAAAAAAGAAAAGAAAAATATGTTAAAAAAAAAAATGTGTAAATGAAACATTAAGTTACTCTAGAATGAATGCTCCCTAATTCTGTCAATAAATTCTATGAGGTATTTATTGAGCATTGAATAGGTACATCAAAAGTTTTCAATATTTTTTAAGTTTACTAGTTCAAAGTTTGTCTCCAATTCTAATAATATAACAATGATATTCTAGAGCAGGAAGAAATGAAAGTGCTTTACTTACAGGTGACCCACGATGAGGTGGATTATCTACAGGTTTTATCACGTTGTGTCTTTGTGTGGAGTCAAGAAAGACATCATCCCAATGTCCTTTCTCAATTAATTCCTTGAAAATAAATTTGTAATAGCTATCAAAACATTCTTAAGTTAATTATGCAACTAACAAATTTATGTAGCAGATGGTATGATGATACTCTGGTGAAGAAATATATTACCTTTTTAATTTTGGAAAGCTCGGTAATTGCCTGCATATTTCCAGGTTCCAGAAGTAACACAGTTTCAAAATCTAGTGAGAATTAAAAAACAGCAAAATAGTGAAATTACTTTTATGACATTTAAAACACGACCTCTTTAGTTAATACTCCCTGTATTTTATTTATTCATTTATTTATTTATTTTGGCTTTTTGCAACAGGCTCTTACACAGCTCAGGTTGCCCTTGAACTAACTACACAGTCAAAGATAACCTGAACCAATAATCATCCTACCTCTACCAGCCAAGTGCTGAGATTATACACATGCCACCACAAGCAACAGAAATTTACTCAGTGAGCTCTACTTTGGACACTCAGAAACAGGTGAGCAATAGTAAGACAAGTGTTTGTTAAGCTGTTCTAGCTGTTTTACATGGATTTTCAGGGAACTCTTATCACAACCCTGATTTACATACAGATGATACAGAGAGCACTGAATAGATGATAAAGCGACTCCCCTGAGAGAGCACTGGATTTAACCACAGTTCATACTGAATAGATGATGAAGTAATTCCCCTAAGAGAATACCATACCCTAGCACACTACTCAATGTTTAAAAGACAATGAAGCCAGGTACAACAGCACACACCTGTAATCCCAGTACTTGAGAGGTAGAGGCAGAGGCAGGGGGATTGCTATGAGTTCACACCTATTCTAGTCTACATATCAAATGCTAGGTCAGCCAAGGCTAGCACAGCAAAACCCTCTGTCAAACACTGAAGAAAAAGTTCAGTAACATTGCTGAGCAGGTAAAGGCACTTGCCACAAGCCTGGTTGGTCTGAGCTCTACCCCAAACCCCACATGGCAGAAAGAAAGAAGTGACCCTCTGCAAGCTGGCCTCTGACTCCATATGTGTGTCTGTGGTATGCATGGATGTACATGCACATGTTCAATAAAATAAAATACGAAAGAGGAATTTTTGAAAAAACTTTAAAAATGGGAATGAAATTCTGATGATGCCTCAGCACATGTTAAACTTAGGAACATGCTAAGTTAAACAGACCAGATATAACAATATGGCTATGAGCCACCTATGGGGCATATCTAACATGATCAAATTTAGTCCAATGTGGTGGCATATGTCTGTAATCTTAGCACTCAGGAGGCTGCAAAGTTCAAGTCCAATCTGGCTATACAATAAGACCCTGTCTCAAAAAATAATAGTAACAACAGTAAAATAGTCAGGTTAATAAACATGAAAAAACAGTGATTACTAGGGACTGGCAAAGGGAAGAGTAAAATGAACAATTAATATCTGATACACAAAGTTTAGAGTGAATACAGACAGGCTGCACAACACTGACCATGTAATTTTACTGAAAATATACACCTCAAATGATAAAAATACCAAATTAAGTGTTGTGCAATCTTAATACAACTTAATAAAACAGAAAGCAATGGGCTGCAGCTAAAGCCTGGCTTAAAAAGCAAGTGCCGATTTAAATATACATATCAGAAAAGGCCTGAAAATTTGATTCTATAGTAACATCAAGAAGTTGGAAGAGCCGAGTGGTCGTGGTGCACACCTTTAATCCCAGCTCTTGGGAGGCAGAGGCAGGCAGATCTCTGTGAGTTTGAGGACAGCCTGGTCTACAAAGTGAGTTCCAGAGCAGCCAGGGCTGTTACAGAGAAACCCTGTCTCAAAAAACTAAAAAAAAAACAAAAAAACCAGTTGGAAGAAACAATAGGACAGGACTCTTACAGTTTCTATTGCTGTGATAAAACACCATGATCAGGACTAGAGAGATGGCTCAGAGGTTAAGAGCATTGACTACTCTTCCAGAGGTCTTGAGTTCAATTCCCAGTAACCACATGGGTAGGCAGAACACTATATATATAAAAAAATAAATCTTTAAAAAAAAAACCAAAACAAAACAAAAAGAAACCACCATGGTCAAATGCAAATAGGGGGAGAAAGGGCTTACTTCAGCTTAAAATTCCCAGGTCACACACAATCAATGATGGAAGTCAGGGCAGGAATTCCAACAGGCTGAACCTGGAGGCAGGAGCTGATGCAAAGGCCATGGAGGGTGCTGCTTATCGGCTTGCTCCCCATAGCTTGCTAAACTTGCTTTCTTATAGAACCCGGGGCCAGCAGGGGTGGTATTGCCCACAGTAAGCTGGGCCCTCACACATCAATCAACAATCAAGAAAACGTACCATTGGTTTGCCTATTAGCCAATGTGGTAGAGGGCATTTTCTCAATTGGAGTTTCCTCTCCACAAATGACTCTGGCTTATGTCAAGTTGAGATAAGAGTAGCCAGTACAGACTTCAAAGGAAACAAAAAGTGAGAAATAAGTGATATCTAAAGATGAAGGAACAAAGGGAAAAATAAAATAAAAAAGAAAACATATGAGAAGAAAGTTAGTGTTCTGAAGAGAGATAAAATGAATCCTCAGGGCAAGATCACAAAGGAGACAAGGAATGCTTGTAAGACTGAGAAAGGAGTGCACGGTATGGAGGCACATGTCTTTGATCCCAGCACTCAGGAAACAGAGGCAGGACGGTGTCTGTGGTTCCAGGACAGCCAGGACTACATAAGAGACCCTATCTCAAACAAAGCAAAACAGAGAGTAAGAAAGGATCACTATAGCCCTCGTGTTATTCTCTATGGCAGCTACTGATTCCTTCTCCCCTCATTTTTGACTCTTTCTCACTTTTCCTGTTCATCTACAATTCATATTTTCCTTCCTTTCAGCTGGTGATGGACCAGAGTATGTTATAAACAATGAAACACAATGGAAGATGCAGTTTTCAAACTCACCTTGATCTCCAGTGTGCTTCGTGACATTCAGTATCTGTAAACTGTGGGAAGCTACAGAAATCTAGGGGTCTTATCAGGGTGAGTGTGAGGTATTACAGCCTTACCTTGCTTGGCCTCATTAATCTTTCCCAAAAATGTTCTTGCAGTTCCTCGCCTGGCAAAAGCCTTTGCATAGGAGCCGTCTAGTAAGATAGCTTGCGTGCAGTCTCTTTCAGCCTCTTCGTATCTATTGAACACAATAAATTTACTAACTGGAAAACGTACAGCTTATAGAAAACAGTACTGGGACTGGTGAGATGGCCCTGCGGGTAATGGCATTTGTTGTGGTGAGATGGCCCTGCGGGTAATGGCATTTGTTGTGAGATGGCCCTGCGTGTAATGGCATTTGTTGTGGTGAGATGGCCCTGCGGGTAATGGCATTTGTTGTGAGATGGCCCTGCGGGTAATGGCATTTGTTGTGGTGAGATGGCCCTGCGGGTAATGGCATTTGTTGTGGTGAGATGGCCCTGTGGGTAATGGCATTTGTTGTGGTGAGATGGCCCTGTGGGTAATGGCATTTGTTGTGGTGAGATGGCCCTGTGGGTAATGGCATTTGTTGTGGTGAGATGGCCCTGAGGGTAATGGCATTTGTTGCCAAGCCAGAGGACCCAAACTCATTATCTGAGATCCACATGGTAGAAGTAAGGAATCAGCTTTCACAAGTTGTCCTCTGATCTCCATGCCACAACTCATGCACACACAGGCATGCGTGCAGGCATACAATAGAGAAATGACAGGTAGATTGATAGATGAGAGGCAGATAGACAGATACAAAGAAAATCAAGAAAACAAAATACAAGCTAAATTTTTGTTGTTTTGTTTGAGACTAAAGTCTTACTATGTATGTCAGGCTGCCTTAGAATTTGTTATCCTTTCTCCTCAGCCTAGCATGTATAATTTCAATTAACAATTCCAAAAACTCTACATTTGAGGGGAAAGACTATTTTCAAAATTTCTCATTCCCACTACATCTCTGAACCATCTGGAAAGGAAGAGTCTCAGACTAGGAAGTCAGGGAAGGATGGAGCCTACAACAGCAAAGCAGTCTAAAGAACAGCCTCAGTGCACAATGAGCTACATGACTATCACAGCTGGCACTACCAGCTTCCTAATAAAGCTCACCAATCCCAGAGCAGCTAACTTAGGGGAAAACCATACAAAATCAAAGGCTTGTTATGTATGTGAGTGATGGCACATAACCTGATATCTGAATACTAGTCAGTTCAGGCTGGTAGGCAGTAGTCCACAATTAATAGAAGAACAGATATACACACACACTCTCACACTTACAAAAAACCTTCAGGTCAGGCCCTTTCCCAATAATAAATGACTGCTGATTTATTAGCAGTTATAAGCACTATTATGTCTATATGTATGAAACATTATTTAGCAATGCAATGTTAGAGAATCTGTGAACTGTTTCATTAAAAAAAAAAAAAAAAAAAAAGACAGCTACCTAGACTGTATTCTTTCCTGAGTTTGAAATCCTATAGAAGAATTCTTTTTTCCAATATCTTGTGACTACATTTTCCCCAAACAACTGTCATCCAAAATCTTTGGTTTTATATTTTCTTCTTCTTCTTTTTCTTTTAAAGGCAAGATCTCATGTAACCGAGAGTGACCTTGGACTTCTGAGCCTCCACCAAATGCTGGGACAACACCCAGATTTTCTGATTTCCTTACTTCACTTTTAGTACAATGAGTATGTATGTACAGAAGCTCCCATCAACAGATTTTCAGTGTATGACTTTAAGATACTTGCACAGGCCCTACACTTTTGAGGATGCCAACCCTTTACAGAGCACACAGAGGGACTTTGATCTTTTCTGTAAACTTTCCGTACAAACCATGGACTTTTCCACTCTTACCCATGTCTTTGATCCTGAACATCCCTTCAGGACACAACCTCTAGCCCATGGGTTCTCAACCTTCCTAACGCTGCAACCCTTTAATATAGCTCTTTGTATTGTGATGACCCCCTTACACTATAAAATTATTTCATTGCTTTGTAAGTGTAACTGTGCTACTGTTATGAATCATAATGTCAATATCTGATATGCAGGATATCTGACATGCGACCACTATGTGGGTCATGACCCACAGATTGAGAACCTCTGCTCAGATTCATTCCATTTCACTTTACTGGCTCATGCCCCTTTCATTGTGTACTTTAACTATTGTCTTTTCTGTCTCTCCCTCCTTTAAGAAACTTCATGTTTATTAAAAGCAATTGTACATTTACTAACTATCTGCTATTTAACGCCTCCCATGGTGCCTACCAGGATACCTGACACATTTTAGCTCAATAAATGTTTGCTGTATATATAAACTAGAAAACCGAATAATTCAAAGAAAATTCAGAAGATAGCTGTTTAGGAAGACAAAACAAATAAACTATCAGTCTGAAAAATCTAAAATCTCTAAAGACAGATGAGTTGTTGTTTGTCAACGGAAGTGTTTAATGTTTAAAAACATTGTATCTCATATATACTACCAAGTATAAACTGGATTTAGAAAAATTCAATTTATAAGACCTTTAAGGTAATGGGAAAGACCAAACTAATAAAAAATAAAGACAGTTCTGAGAATGGCAAAGTCCCTGCCTAGCCCTCCAGACATCCTGCAGCGTAAGTGTCCACCCATCCTGGTCAGCATAACTGACACCCTTGCTGAACAAATCACAGCTGGCTTCCGGTTTTAACAACAAAAAGTCTACCTTTTGTGGGGACCAAGTCTTAACTCTGTTTCCTGTATCTACTGAGTTGTTGGGGTGTTTTGTTTGGTTGATTTGGTTTTTCAAGTCAGTGTTTCTCTGTGTAGCCCTGGCTGTCCTGGAACTTGCTCTGTAGACCAGGCTGGCCTCAAACTCACAGAACCAGCCTAAAGCTGTGGGCCACACCTGGCATACTACTGAGTTCTTTTCATGTCTTATCTCAAGCTGGCACATCAAAAATAGGACCCAGATGAAGCCCTTCCTCAAACATCTAGCCATATTATTTATATCTAATTCCTCAACAGCTGTTCTGAATTTAACCATTCACCAGCCTACTTCCAGAGTTTGCCTGCTTACAAACTTCCCATCACTGTAACTCAAGGTTGCCTTGCTCATCTCCCTGAAACAGGGAGATGATACAGACTGATACAGACTGATACAGACTACCACCTCAAGGAACATTATTTCTTATATATGTTAGCTAGCCTAACAACTTGAATTTCTTTTTTTTCTTTCTCTTTCCTTCTGTGTGTGGTATATGTGCTCCTATGTGCACATGTGGAAGCCAGATGTCAGCATCAAGTGTCTTTGATGACTCCCCTTTGTGAACCTGGAGCTGACCAATGACCAGACTATAGCCTGGCATATGAGAGCCTAAAGAAAGAAGAAACTAGAAAGAGGGGAAAAAAAATCAAAGACAGATGACAAAAATACTAAATCAACTCAACTTTTTTAATTGGTTAATTAAAAATGCACTCTATAATAAATTTTTATCATGAAAGCAAAATATAAGCAATACTTACTTCTGAATCTTAAGGTAAGCCATGGCTCTGTTAGCTGGAAGGAGGGCATTGGTACCATCAGCAGCTATCCCTTTAGTGTAACATTCAATTGCTCTCTCATATTTTCCCTCTTTGAAAAATCCATTCCCCTATTTTTTTGGAGAAAGATATGAAAGACAAAACATGTTGAAAAATTCAAATCTTAAAGAAACATACCAATACCAATATTAAATCAGTAATTACATTATATTCTCATTGTTGATCATCTAGAGGGGACAGCCCCGTGAATAAGGTGCTTGCTGAATAGGCATGAGAACCTGAGCTCTGATCTCTAAACCCACAGACAAGTCAGGAGTGATGGCACAAGCTTACAGTCCTTACTATGGGACATCAAAAAGGAGCTCAGGGGGCTCTCTTACCCAGGTGGTCTAGTCAACTTAAGTTCCAAGTTCAGAAAAGACCATGACTCAAGAATAATAAGATGAAAAGTGACACAGAAAGATGATCTGTGGCCTGCACACAATCATACCCCTTCACACTCACTCACACTCACACACACACACACACACACACACACACACACACACACACACACTACAAAAATCTAGTTCATAAGACATGTAGACTTTATTAACATGGACTTTTTTTTAATGACACTATTTCCTTTTCAGCGCAAAAACTGTTATTCTACTAATTAAATAGTAAAGGCACAAACATTACACTGTCTTTCCTTACATAGGAACTGATCAAAAATGGGTTAAGGGTATGGCATAAAGATGGAGAGCTTGGTCCTGGTTTTGATTCCCAGCACTGAAAAGCTGGGAGGGGAAAAGAGGAGAGGGAAGAGGAAAGAAAAAAAAGAGTAAGAAAGAAGCAAGGAATAGAGAAGGAAAAACTACAAAAGAGGTGCAAATGTTTTTTTTTGAGACAAGATCTCTCAGAACTGGACCATCTCAAAACTCAGCTGAAAATGGCCTTGAACTCCTGATCCTCTAACCTCCACCTCCTAAGAGCCGAGATTATAGAAGAGAACTAACATTTTTGTGAACAAACACATATTAAAATTACACAGCCCACTCTTAAGTAATATTAATATACCTAAATAAAAAACAGATTTTTAATTTTTTGAGACTTATTTTTATTTTATGCATACAGGTATTTTGCTGTGTGCTTCTCTACTCATTGTGTATATGCCTCATACCCAGAAGGCCAGAAAAAGGTGCCAGATTCCTTGGAACTGGAACTACAAATGGTTGCCAGCCATGATAAGTAAGTGCTGGGAATCAAACCCAAGTCATCTAGAAAAGCAGCCAGTGCTCTTAACCAGTGAGCCACCTCCCCCCAATATAAGTCAAACTATACTGAAATAGAGCTCCTAGTTATAATCATTCAAATCAGTGACAAGCAGTGTCCATCAGTACTTTTTAGGAATCCTGCATGGACCCACAGTTTATAAATCCATTCGATTAGGGGCTGGAGAGACGCTGCAGTTTAAGCTGGCTGCTCTTGTGACTCTCATCTGTGACTCCACTTGTAGAAGTTATAATTTCTTCTTCTGACTTCCAAGAGCATCACTCATGTATATGGTGCACATACATTCATGTAAACAAATATGTACTTTATGCTTATGAACATATACATAAAATAAAAATACATCTTTAAACATTAAATTATTTTTTCTTTTCTTTTCCAAGACAAGGTTTCTCTATATAGACCTGGCTGTCCTGAACTCACTCAGTATATCAGGCTGGCCTCAGAGATCATATCCCAACCTCCAGAGTGCTGGTATTAAAGGTGTATGCCACCATGTCTGGCTATTAAATTAAATTTTCACTAAAATATAATTAGATCGCTTCCTCCCTAAAAAAAACTTATTAACTCTTCTCAACAGAAGACAAAGAAATTTCAATCAGAAAAGTTTTGTATGATTTACAAGCACAGTAAGAATGAGCTGTAGCCGGGAGGTGGTGGCGCAAGCCTTTAATCCCAGCACTCGGGAGGCAGAGGCAGGCAGATCTCTGTGAGTTCAAGGTCAGCCTGGCCTACAAGAGCTAGTTTCAGGACAGCTTCCAAAGCCAAAGAGAAACCCTATCTCAAAAACAAAACAAAAAAAAAAAAAACTGTAACTTAGTTCTATATTAAATCTGTAATTATCTACATATAAACATATGTAACTTGCTCCCTAAACCTAAATGCCCTTATTATTTTGCACATGGTTATTCTATATAAGTCATCAATAACTTCATTTTGAATTAATAGCCACCAGAAGTTTGAGTATATTTAATTTCAACTTCCTATTCACATCTATTTTAATGTTAGAGAAATTTAACTGACATACAGGAACCTAGGAGTAACATCCCGCTGAGCACACTTGTTACACATCAGAACCCCACTGGATTACCAGATCTTTCTCTGAAATGGCCTTCTGCTTATTCTGCTGTTCCTCGATTTGCTTTTTCTCCCCTTCAGTTGGTTTAATCACTGTAGCAGCTTCTTTGGGATGTGAGTTTTCTTTGGATGTTAAAGCCTAGGAGACACAGCACTCAACTAAAATAAAACAAGTAATGCAAGATGCATCTGTATTAGACTCAAAATGCAAACTACTGAAATACAGTAAAATGTCTGCTGCACTCAGATAACTGGAGTACTTTCTACTCTGATTCACTCTACTTACTAAAAAAAAAGCAATATTTGTGTAAATATATAAAATAAATTAAATATGTAGCCTGTTTTGGTTAAAATAAGCAGTATCCAGCAATTAAGTTGGTCATTTACTTAAACTACAAATATTTGCCAGGCACTATTCTAGGTGCTGTTTTTCAAACATAAAATAATTGAAAGCACATCACTAAATTTCCCAGATTTATTATTCAGTCATTATTTGACCTAATATATAAGAAAATATACTTTGCAACTATAATGAAATTGATATATTTTGTGTGCAATAAATAATATTTAAAACCAGATTTCATCAATGACTGTCACACTTTTCACAATGTGCCAAGACTGCAAAACAACTACAGCTTTAATCAAAGGCAGAGTGACAGGAGTTTGCAACTGCTCTCTGTCACCAGACCACCAATTTCACAGTTAAATAATAACTACTTTTTTTTTGTTCGTTTTGCGGCTCAGTCTCTGTCTAGCCTCAGACTCATTATGTAGCACAAGCTGGCCTCAATTTTGGACTCTCCCATCTCTCTTGTCCCAAATACTGGGATTAATGGAGTGAGACAGCACATCTGACTATTCTCTCATTGTTAAAAAGTTAGTTTTTTACTTTTATACACCTTACGCAGCAGAGAATCATAATATGCAAACATTTATCACAGAAATATAAACACACAGGAATGATCAGTGAAGTAATTTTAAAACTGGGCTGATTAAAAGTGATTGTGCTGTTTTTGCAGAGAACCCAGGACCCACATCAGATGGCTTACAACCACCTCTAACTCCAGCTCCAAAGAATCTAGTGTCCTCTTCTGGGCACACATGAGCTCATAATTAAAAGTAAATCTTTAAAAATTATTTTTAAGTATTTTCAATTAAAAATATTTTTTAAAAAAGAAAACATTTTAAAGCTGTCATTTGGGCAGGAAAAGAGACAATAGTTCTAGAAATTTCAGCCAACTTTTTTTCTTTAAACCATACTTTTAAATACAGCAATACAACTTACATATAATGAAATGAGTCGATGGAGTTTTAAAGACTTCAAAAAAAATAGAATTATTGAGAATCATTATTTCTAAGTGAGTCAAAGTTAGGCAACTTATAAAAAAAGCTTACCAGTTAGGGGTCGCATCTCTACAGTATGTCTGCCTTACTAGTTTGGTTAAACTGCAGAGTACAAGAAATAAAATTACAAAATTTCTGTGTAATTCCAGCACTTGGGAGGCTGAAGTTTGTTTCAAGTTTGAAGTTAGCCTGGGCTACATATCAAGATCCTGAGAAAGAAATCTATTGGGTGTGAAAGGCGATGAAATAGCTCAGCAGTTAGGAGCTTCCAAGTTCAACTGCCAGTGCCCATATGGCAGCTCACAAACATCTATAACTCTAATTCTAGGAGATTCAATGCTCTTCTGACCACTACAGGCACCAGGCAAGCAAGTGGTGCATATATGCATATAGGTAAGAAACTCTCAGACACATAAAAATAAATGTGTTTGCTTTAAATCTACAGTATATTCAAAACCTAAGCAAAAAGTTTCACCTTCATGATATAAGTCAAACCAAAGGCACTTAAATATTTATAATTTACCTGATCAATTTTCCTGAGTTCATTTGTTGCTTCAAAGTTACCTGGTTCCAGTTCTAATACTTTTTCATAATCTAAATAAAACAGAAGATAGAGAATTTTTGAAAAGGAGGATAGTTTTACTTGTACAAAACCACAGTCATTTGCTTCATGTGACACAGAAGCAATTATTCTATGGTAAAATGAACTATCAACAACTATTAGGCTACAAGCATTTTTATTCTCTCCCAGGCAGACAGAACCCTGAGAAAACCCTTTCACAAACCATCTTCCACCAGCTCCGGGTGGTTGTCATCATGAAGGGTATACCACCAAAATCTCACAGAGCAAAACCCACTCAATATCAGTTTTATTCAAACGTCGTAATTATTACACAGGGCTTGTTCTAGAACATGACAGAATTTACTAATAATAAAAACACTTTGTTCTTGCATCCGGCCTCACAATAGGCAACAACATGATGTCACCTTTATTTTGCACATGAGAACTAAAGGTCAGAAGACACGAGTCACACCTGCTGCTGCAGTGTTCAATTAGGTAGAGTCTGAAACAGTCTGACCTTGGCAAACAATGCATTCTTCCCAGAATAAAAGATACCTTTTAAACTACCCAAAGGAGTGGTAAGATGGGTCAGCAGGTAAAGGCACCCACTGACAAGCCTGACAACTTGAGTTTGATCCCTGGGACCCTTCCACAAGGTGGAAGGAGAACTGACTCCCTCGGGTTATTCTCTGGCTTCCACTTACACGTTGTGGCATGCACACACATTCAACCACACCTGTATTTGTTTTAATAGTAAAACAAAAAATTTTCAACTTTCAAAAAGATAAGCTTTGTTCAAAATGTGACACAGGAAGGGAACCATACTCAATGTTCTCTGTATACTATACTTAGTCAGGATTCTATGTATACTGTGTGTTAAATGAATGGAGAAGTACTTAGATGCTGATTTAAAAAGACGAATACCTTTTCTGGCCTCCTCTAATTTCCACAGAGCAAACCGAGCAGCGCCTCGTCTGATGTAAGCCTTGGTGTAACTCCTGCTCAAGGCAATTGCCAAATTACAGTCAGACTCAGCAACGGCAAATCTACAATTCAAAAAAAATAAAATAAATGAGGTTATAAAAATCATTTAATAAAAACAACCTCAAAATTTATTTCTGAAATTCCTAAGAGATTTACTTCACAATCATAGGTATATCTCCCACCTTTTTTTATTTAATTAATCTTAAAAACAATCTCTCCCCTCACTCCATCCCAATACTGGGAATAAAAGCCAGGACCTTGTACATACACACACCCAGTCCATAAAAGAAGCAATTCTTTTTATTCTTTTTTTCTTTTCTTTCTCTCTCTCTCTCTCTTTTTTTTTTTTTTTTTTTTTTTTTTTGAGACAAGGTCCCACTGTGTAACCCTAGGTGGCCTGGCCTGAACTCAACTTGTAGACTAGGGTTGCCTTGAACACCCAAACTCACAGAGATCTGCCTACTTCTGCCTCCTGAATGCTGGGATGAAAGACATATGCCACCATGCCAAGTTATTTCTGGTTTGTGTGGGATTTCAAGAGTTCGTAAGGAAAGAAAAGACAAGCTACAAAACTGTCAGAAGACAAATGTCAAGACAGGCAAGATAGTGCACAGTGTTCAGGAGGCAAAGGCAGGCAGGTCTCCGAGTTTGAGGAGGCTAGCCTGGGCTGTCTCTGTCTCTCTCTCTCTCTCTCTCTCTCTCTCTCTCTCTCTCTCTCTCTCTCTCACACACACACACACACACACACAAGACCACTCACATACGTGTAGAAAGCCCTCACTTTTTCAGTCTAAAGTAAGCTGATGCTCTGTTTGTTGGCAACACAGGATTATATGGGTCAGCATCCATGCCTTTTGTGTAGCATTCAATTGCTTCATCATATTTTCCTTGTTTGAAATATTTATTGCCCTGAAAGAAAAAGAATCAAGCAAAATGGGTTCAATACAAGAGCTCTGCCAGAAGAGTGAAAACAGTCAGTATGACACTTTCCCTGACAATGCCAGACAAAAAGGCAGCACTGTAAACCAGACTGAAAGAGAAACAGAGTCTTTCAAAGCCACTGAGGATACAGGGAGTTAGGCAACTACTACTCTGTTTGTAGTGGAGATGCCCTACTTCCCAGCATCCCTGTGGTCGATTCTTCTACCTCACCAACAGTACTTCTGTCAATGTGGTGCCTCTGGAACCACATTGTCATCTCGCTTAAGTGTCTTAGCAATCCTTCAGAGACACCTTCAAAACCCACCCAACCTCACACTTGACTGCTAGCCCACACCCAAGCTGTCTTTCCTTCTAAGTATCTTCTTCCTTAACTCTTCTGCTTAAGCCTATATTAAAATATTTCTATTAAAATCCTCCTCTCCAAAGAGAAATGAGAGAACTGAATGTTGCAAAAGTAACCAGATGGCCTACTATACATACTACTACCCAACAAGGATATAGCCAATAACAACTTAAATGGGAAAATCCCCGGAGCCATGCTAAGACTTTTAGAATTCACACACTCTTACACACAGCCTTCCTCTAAGGAATCCAAAACTAACCTAAAGTACCTTTTCTTTTAGAACAAGAGCCTTCTGGGAATCTACTCGAACACCGTCATCTTCCGACTCCGATTCCTGAGACACAGAATCGTGGGTGCTATCTTCTTTGTCAAGTTCATCAAGGATACTGTCCTGAGAACAGAAGCAGAGCAGTGCTCATAATTACGAGGAGTTAAGAAAGCCCTTCAACAGATGGTGGGACTTACATGAACATAAATGAAAGCCAAATAATCTCCTACAGTTAAGATTACAAGCAGAGGGAGCTGCAGCAACACTCAGCAGCTAAGAGACAGCTCACAAGCACCTGGAATTGCAGCTCCAGGGGATATGACACCTCTGGTCTCCAAGGGTACCTGTACTCATGTGCCTGTCCTTGGGGTTCTGACAGGATACGCCCTCAGATGCAGCCACTAAGAGCACCATCTATGCATATTTACTATGTTCCCTTTCAAAAGGGTGCTGTCCACCTCCCATCTCCTCTCTCTCTCTCCCTCTCTGTCTGCTCCCCCCCTTTCCCTTTCGCCCCCTACTTCCTCTCTCTGGGGATGGGAACAGTCTTCCCCCTCTCCTTTCCCTTTTTATGATCCCTTTCCCTAATGAAAAAAAACACAAAAACAAAAATCCTCTGCTTGAACCCTTTCTCATGACATCGTTCTCTAGCTCACTGCTTTTCTTAAACTACAACACCTGCAGACACACATACCTACACATATTAAAATACACACACACACACACACACACACACACACACACACACACACACAAAACTCTTGAGTCAATTAGCTTTGGTTTCATTAAAAAAATAACAAAACCATTTACTGGGAAAACTGTTCAATGAAGAATGAACTGTGACTAGCAAGTCCCTCTTAGGTGCTTATGTCCTTAAACCTGTGTGAGACTACTCTTAGCAGGTTTATACATAATAGCTCCAACTGGAAACCTGTCTATCAACAGGAAAATGGATACATATTGTGATGAATCTACAAAACAGAATGAAAAACAACAAAAAGTATGCTATACTGTACTGACAAAGATTAACAGCAAACAAAGCTAACAAAAGAAATCAAACACAGGAATGCACACTGTATACTATATTTACAAAAAACTCTAGAACACAGAACTAAAATCCTGAAAGATTTTAGTTTGCAGAGCAAGGATGTGGGAAAGGGACAAGAGAATAGTTCTTGCAAGCAGAATATAGAAAATCATAAAGAATGGACATTGACATGGGAGGAAAGAACAGATATGAGAACAAGAAAGTTACTATGGTGATGGGGCTAGTGGTTATGCTAAGCTGATTCTGTTAAATAGGGCTAGTAACTGAATCATCAATCTTTTGTGAAATAATTGAAGTCTCCCCCAGGTCTTGGCCCACAACAAGGAAACAGGCCCCAACCCTGGAACAAATGGTCCCAGATGAACAGCAGTGTTTGGGTCACTCCTGGCCAACGGACAGTCTGGGGATTTTCCAAGTCATTCTACGGTTTATCCTTTAAAGAGGAACAGGTCATACCTGGGTGATCCCTCAAATATGAGATCATACTTTGTAATCAATCACCTTGTGCCCCATGCATGTATGCTGATTTGCGGTTTGTCTCTATAAAAAGGAGCCTGAACCCTTTGGGGGGTGTGCAGCTTTCCCCGAGATTGCCGTCACTCACACTCATTCAATAAACACCTCTTGCTTGTTGCATCGCCTAGTTTTGGTGTTTGTGTCTCAGGGTTCTCCCACCGGCCCATCAGGACCCCAGAGTTAGGGTCCAACAATCCACAGTATGAGGTCAGATGAGCTGTGGCTCTGCGGGTCATGTCAGGGCACAGGGAGGCTTCTGGGATACCAAAATGTTTTACAACTGGAAAAGGATACAGTTTTTCTATGTGTATACAGAAGGAAAATTCAAGAAGCTATTCACTTAAGATTGGGAACTTATGTGTATTATACTTTAGTAAATACATTAAATGGAGAAATACAAAGACAATAAACATAAAATTAACAGCAGTTACTGTCTCTACCCGTGACAAGAAAGAAATGGGCAACAATGCCTCACAGCACTGGAAAAGACTCCTTTAGACTGTGAGCTCATGTATTAATTTCATGATTGTACTCTAAGACATACATCTCCAGATACTTTTTTCAAAGGAATAAATATTATATAGTATGTGCTATTTACCCCAAGCTAGATTCAAATTCCTGGCAATCTGCCTGCATCAGCCTCCCAAGTACTGGATACAGGCGTGCACCATCACATCTAGCTCTTACATAATACCATTTTTTAAAGATTTATTTATTTTAGTATGTGTGTGTGAATACACGTACATATCACATATGTACAGATATCTGTGGAGACAAGAAGAGAGAATCAGGACCCCTGGAATTGGAATTACAGGCAGTTGTGAATCTGCAGTAAGTGCTAGGAACTGAATCCCAAGTCTTCTGCAAGAGAAGCAAGTACCCTTAATGGCTCAGCCATTCTCTAGCTCCACCCCTTAATTTTTAAAAGACCGTGTTGTGAGCATGTCTGCTAAGCCAAGCAATGAACATTTTGGGGAGCTGAGCTCCACCCCTGACACACGATCACCCAGAGAGGTTGGTTGATGATTTCCACCCTATTATCTCCATTGACTACAGCAGATGATTCTCACCTGAGTGAGTCTGCCCATGGCCTGCTCTTATCACCTGGCAAGTCTGCTCATGGCCTGGAGAAGGGACAAGAGTATGTAGAGGTAAGGGCAGATTACAAGGAGGCTCTATTTATGTAGCTGGGGAGGATATCCTCACCCTTACTGGGTAGGGTTTCCCAGGTGCAGCTGGTTTGGGGAGGCGGGTATCTACAGTCCTAGAGGTAATTCTTCATCTAGGTTCTGTAAGAAAACCCATCATTCATGCATGGATCCTCCAGAGCAATCATTGGCAGAATTGTGCCCCAGTTTGTCGTTTGGGTCATAGGAGGAAAGGTAGATACTATTTTATATCTCTTCCAGAGAAGGAATTTTAACAACAGACTAAATAAATCTTTTTTAAAATAAAAGACCAAGCACAGTAGTATATGCCTTTAAACCCAGTACTTAGGACAAAGCAGCAGGCAGATTTCTATGAGTTCTAGGCCAGCCTAGTCTAAAAGAAATAAAAGAAAAAATAAAAGGCAAGCAAGAAAATAAATAAATGGGGATAAGGAGATGGTTCACCCATTAAGAGTGTTTGCTGCTCCTTCCTGCAGAGGACCAGGTTTATTTCCCAGCACCCACAGCTCCCAACCACCTCTGTTTCTAGAAGATCTGACTCTCTCTCTTCTTACACCCATGCAAGCAGAACACTCATACACACAAAACTAAATAAATCTTCCTAAAAACAGTTCTCTCCCCCAATACCCCCACTTCTAACCATATCACTTCAAGAAGTGTGAGCCCACAATAAAGTGGGCCAACTGGCTAATGGATTCCCTTCCACAGACTAACATGCTGGTGGCATCTGGACCCTTAGGAAATGTTGAGGCCAAGCATGTCTAATCACCATGTGTGTCATATATGGGAAAAGGACACGTAGAGCACACAGTAGCTATCTAAGAAAGTAAACCCCAAATGGCCTACTTGTGCTGGTCAGCTCTATCAGGTTGACACAGGCTGGGGTCATCTAGATAGAAGGAACTTCATTTGAGAAAATGCCTCCACCAGAATGGCCTGTAAGCAAGCCTGTAGGGTAATCTTTTTATTAATGTCAGAGGGCCTTGCCCACCATGGGCAGAACCACTCTTCGGTGGGTGGTTAGGGTGTATAAGAAAGCAAGCTGAGCAAGCTATGAAGAGTAAGTCAGTATGCAGTGTTCCTCTACGCCTCAGTTCCTGCCTCCAGGTTCCTGTTTGAGTGTCCGCCCTGGCATCCTTTGATGATGCACCCTAACCTGTAAGATGTAACAAGCCTGTTCCTCCTTGAACAGCTTTTGGTCAGTGTTTCATTAATGGAGAAGCAAATCAGGACACCTACCAGGAGCTGACACGATAGTATGGACCTATCTGTGATGTGACTAGGCAGTCCTGAGGCTAAGCCAAGAGAATCAATCACAAGTTCAAAGCCAGCCTGAACTACACAGGACCCCCTTCCCCACCACAAGAAAAAAAAATCAAGAAAAACATGGGTGATACAGACACTATTTTTTTTCACATAATCTGTGACTAGCAGCTACACCAAGAAATGTTTACCTAATTACTAAGAAGTATACAACTAGATAAACTCACCACATCAAGTTTTGCCCAGGCATCATAATCAAAAGATTTTATTCTGTTTTTTGTATTTTCTTCTTTGGTTTTTTTGGAAGAATCTTTAGCTTTGCCTTTCTTCTTTTTCCTAAAATTCCCATTTCGAATAGGAGGTAAATTCTAGACAGGAGAAAGAAAAAAGTTTTGAGCAAAAAAGCTTTCAGCACTTTGACACTTCACTCTGTTACTTTTGTATACAAACAACGTAAAAAATTATCACTAAATGATAATATTCTTTTTTCCTTTTTGTTTATTAAGACAAGAGTTTCTCTGGCTGTCATGTAACTCACTCTGTAGACCAAGCCGGCCTCCAACTCAGAGATCTGCCTGCCTCTGCCTCCTGAGTGCTAGGATTAAAGGTGTGTGTCACCATGCCTGGTACTAAATGCTATTTTCAAATAAGTATTTTTTTCAATTTAATTTTCAAGCACTCATTGTGGGAAGCCACAGCCCCAAGATGGCGCCTGGCTGGATGCCAGGTAGTTCGCGCTTAGCTGTAAACAAGCCTTATTTGGAAGTGCTTGATGGATCTGGTGCGCTTCCTCCTTCTGTGGCCTATCTGGGATCACCAGGTGGCATGAGCTGATTGGGCTGTGAGCACATTTAAGAGCTTGCTGGGGCTGGGAGAGGTGTAAGTTGATGAGAGAAGCAGTGTAAGCTGATGAGAGAAGCAGCGGAAGCTGATGTACAAGGATCCTGAATAAACTGCTTGAAGAAGAGTCCTGGTTGCGTGTTTCCTTGCCGGCCTAGGTAGGCGCGCAACACTTCATTTTATAGTATTGATTATGAGAACTGGAGAAATGACTCAGTAGGTAAGAGCACTTGCCATGCAAGCAAAAGAAGTCTAAATCCCCAGCATCCAGGTAAAAGAGGCGTGGCCAGGCACGGCTGTAATCCCAGTCGGACACAGAGACAAGCAGATTCCAGTCAGCCTTGCCACTCTAGCACAGGGTACGTCGGGGCATTGGAAGACCTTGTCTCCAAATACAATGTGCTGCGGATAGAGGAAGCCCCCCCCCCCCCCCCACACACACTCAGAGAGAGAGAGAGAGAGAGAGAGAGAGAGAGAGAGAGAGAGAGAGAGAGACGAGAGACCGCAGTGATTATAAGTTCACCTCATGATTTGATGAATGTTGCAAATTATTCAATTACAAAAGTATTAACTTGAAGTCCAAATGATTTAAATTTACAACTCTAAACTCAAATGTCAAAACTCACTGATTTTCAATTAGTATGTATGATAAATGAGCACAACTTCAAAATCAACCGGACATGCCTCTAATTGCTACACACAACATTAAAACCTAACCAGATTTAAACACACTGGCTTAATACAAATAGCTCAACCTAGCTTGGGCGGTGGTGGTGAACGTGTTTAGTCACAGCACTCAGGAGGCAGAGCCAGGTGGACCTCTGTGAGTTTGAGACCAGCCTGGTCTATAGAGTAAGTGCCTGGACAGCCACAGATACACAGAGAAACCTTGTCTCTCTAAAAACCAAAACAACAACAACAACAACAAAAAAAACCGAATAGCTCTAGCTAAATGTGGTGGCACACACCTTTAGTCCCAGCACTCGGGAGGCAGAGGCAGGCAGGCCTCTGTGTCAAGGCCAGTCTGCACTCTGGTCTATGCAGTGAGTTCCAGGAGAGACAAGACAACACGCAATCTCTGTCTCAATAAAACCAAAATAACAACAACAAAAGTATCACATCCTTTCAATAAACACCAAGACTTAGAATATCTTATGATAGTTAACACATTATTCAAACTAGGTAAGAAGCAGAGCCTCTGAAAATGTTAATGATGACATAAATCACCAGATCTCAGCATTTTTATGTTTTTGCTAGCAAGATCTCATGTAGCCCAGGCTAGACGCAAGCTCTCTACATAGCCAAGGAGGACCTTGAACTCTTGAGCCTTCTGCTTCTGCCTACCGAGTACTAGGATTACAGGCAATTTCAGGCTTTTCACACACATTTTTCAAGGTTTATTTATTTTAAAATAACTTTCTGGATCGATAACACGCTCGGCAGGTAAAAGTGCTTGCTATGAGCCTGATGACTCAAGTGATTCCTAGAACCCCGGAGAGCACCAGCTCCAGGGAGCTATCCTTTGGCTTCTTATCACGCCTGTGGCATGCTGGCACATGTGCATACACACATACAGTGTACGCACACTAACCATCAAGTAACAGGAACCATCACTTACCTCTTCAGGAACACCACTTTGTCTTCTGAGTTCCATGTCCTTTTGTTTAATGTCATTTTCCCAGTGCTCTAAGTCCCTCATGAAGTCCTGCAATTCCTCTGCATTTTGCTTCACTTGCAGCTGTAATTCTATCGCCTTACTTGTTGAAGTCATTCTGACCTGCAAAGTTTTGAGAACACAATCTCAGGTAAGAATAGAATGGCAGGTGCTTAAATTTACAATGGGGACACATTCCCACAAACCATTAAATAGAAAACCCGAATTTAAACCTGGTGTGGTGGTACATGCCTGTGAGGCCAACCCTCAGAAGACTGAGGCAGCAGTATCAAAGGTCCAAAGTCAGCCTGAGGTGCTCAGCAAGACTCTGGGAAGAACATGCCTACCCTTCTAAATGTAGCAACACAGGACACTGTCAAGTGTCAGCTGTTCACTATGATGATGGTGTGGCATAAATAAATGTGAATCAGAGGTTAAAATAGTAGAGTCAACCAAGTGTTCAAACCTCAGCTGGGCTTCAAAAAGTAGGCCACCCAAATGAGTAACAGGAAGGAAAAGACAGCAGAGAGAGTGAAGAGGTTAGAAGTAGACATGGGACAGATCCTCAAGTGCCAGGAGGTGGGGAGCTACATATATTCTAAAGCCCCATAAAGGCACTGATGGGTAAAATAAAAATGCTTGATGACTGCTTAGGTTGAGAAGTTTGGAAGCAGAGAAAGATTTTAAAATGATATTCTAGATTCCTGATTGGTAGAAAATGGTAATGTCATACTGAGTAAAGAAATGACATTTTGAGGGACTGGCAAGTGACTGAAATGCTTGCCATTCAAGCCTGACAATTTGCATCTAATTCCCAGGACCCACATAAAGATGCAAGAAAAAAAACTAACTCCAAAGTTGCCCTCTGATATAGGTATCATGCCACATGCACTCACCATCACACACCAAATACACATACAGAAAAAAAAAAAAAAGAAAAAAACAAAGCTTATGCTGAGGGAGAACAAATGAATAATAGAATGATTATAGTTTGGAATACTGAATATGAATGCTGAGGGGCCATCAGATGATTAGTATGTAGAAAAGGACTAGAGATAAATGTGGATGACACCAGCATTATTTTCTATTTGTTTGTTTTAAGCATCAGTACCTTGGGAAGTGGGAGGATATGAGAGCATTGTCACCAAAGACCTGAGGAAATTAGTACCAAATGCCACAGGAACCCACACAAAAGAAAAAATGAGAATATGCATAGGATTTTTTAAGGGTGGAATTTAAATAAGTCATATTATATAGGACAGGGGAACTTTGAGTTTAGTAATGTTAAGCCTGGGTCCATTGAAGGCACATGAAGACTATAGCAAGGCACAGCTGGCCAGTGCTTTTGATTCCAGCTCTTCAGGCAGTAGAGGATACGTCATCACAAACTAAGGTCAACAGGACAACTTAACTATCAAGAATAATTTTTAAGCAGGGCAGTGGTGGTGCATGCCTTTGATCCCAGCACTCAGGAGGCAGAGGCAGGTGGATCTCTGTGAGTTCGAGGACAGCCTGGTCTAAAGAGCAAGTTCCAGTACAGGCTCCAAAGCCACAGAGAATCCCTGTCTCAAAAAACAAAAGAAAATTTTTAAAGGGTTGGGATATAGCATTTACCCAACATGTGGAAAAGATGTTGATTTCAACCCTGAAAACTGCAGATAGATGATTGATACGTACGTACGTACGTACATACGTACATACATACATACATACATACATACACACACACACACACACACACACACACACACACACACACAGACCCGAAAAAGGATAAAGTGTTAAGACTAGGTACCTTAAGGTGGGAGTGGGGGAGGTTAAAACAGGTCCCCCCATCCCGCACTAAAGAGACTATTTTAGGTGCAAATGGATATTCTGACTGCCTACACACACAGTTTAAGCGTCAAACAGTGTCCATATTTAGTTATGCGCATGTATTTCATTCATAAACAAAAATAGTCTTAATGATTTGCCAGAGACAAACCAGTACAAACCTAAACAAGCCTAGCCGTGTGGTGATGCAGCACGCCTTTAAACCCAGCACTCAGGCAGGGGCAGGGGAAGCCGGTTCGAGGCCAGCCTGGTCTACTACATAGAGAATGGCAGAACAGCCGAGGCTACAGAGAAAACCAAAAGGACCACGAAATGCTGTAGGGTCGAAAGCCCTTCTTCCGCCACCCACACGCCCTGCGGGTCCTACAGCAGCCGGGGCTACAGACGAGCAACCAGAAACTTCCAACGCCTAGGGAAACGCCTTCACGCCGGTATCCAAGCAGCAAACCCCGCACACCCCGGCCAACAGGAGGCGGCCGGTGCACGGCGCTCTCCGGACGGTGGCTCCGCGGCGCCCACCACCCACCGCGGACCGCCGAGCCGGGACGGAGAGCCAGACCTCGGCCAGGCGGAACGCGCAGGCCCGGGCGGCGCGCGGAAAGCCGACTCAGGAACCGGCCGCACAGCCCCGCGGCCCGGCCGCCGCCGCCTACTCCAGGGCCAGCCCGGCCCGGCCCGGCCCGCGCTCCCGCCCAGCACCCCAGCGCCCCAGCGGCCCTGCAGCCGGCGGTAACAGGAAAGCGTACTCACCCACCCCGGCAGTCACCACTCACCGCCGCCAGGGAGACGCGCGGCGTCAGACGCCGCTGCCGGAGGCCGGAGGCTTCCCACAAGGACCCGCGCGCCGCCTGCGCGTGCGCAGAAGGCTCAGCTCCCGGGCCGGGCTCGTCTGGCTCCGCTTGCTTGGGGAGCAGACTTTTATTTTTTTCTGCCTGCATGTGTACCTGCAGGCCAGAAGAGGGCACCAGATCTCGTTACAGGTGGTTGTGAGCCAGCATGAGGCTTGAGCTCTGGAAGTGCTGGTAACTGCTGAGCCATCTCTCCAGCTCCCAGACTGAATCTGTAAACTAAGCGTCTGAACCCTAAAAGTGCGCCCTTCCTGACATATTCCGACTCCCCACCCCCAAACAATAAGGCCTTTAACTTCCCTCGATGGTGTCTCTGAGAGCTGCCTTGATCTTGGCTAACGAGATGTTGGTGGCCGCAGTATGAGGATCATAAGAGGAAGTTACTGTTACTTCTGAGTGTCTATACTAGTAACCCTGCTGTTAAGACTTGCTTGCATTTGGCTGTTTGTCTTGTACTTTTTGCTGGTAACTTTTTTCCTTTTTTAAGAGTATCTGTGGATCCCAGGTTTATGTCCGTCTTGAGCTCTGGAAGTGCTGGAAGAGCCCAGGTTTAGATAAGACCTTGTCTTATCTAAAATAGAGATTTTGAAAACGTTTTTGCCTCCTTTGTGAGTGAGTGAACTTTTCCTGCTGTAACAACTCTAAAGTTGTACGATGAAACACATATAATTTTTAAGAGCCCACAAATAAATACAAACCAGTTTTTCAGATTGAATCTACTTTATCATTCCCAAGTAAGATTAGTTATTTACAAATTTGACAAATCATCCTAGGAAGCAGGGTTTGTGTGTGTGTGTGTGTGTGTGTGTGTGTGTGTGTGTGTGTGTGTGTGTGTGTGTCCCACACATGCTCACATGCTGATTTATGAATCTTACCCTAGAGGTTTGACCCAATCAGAAATCCAACCTCAACATCAGATGCTTTCAAAGCATGGGATAGAGCCACTGACCCAGGCACCAGTCAATGATCTTCCCTCGCAAGGTCTTATCATTAGAACCTTTCCCCCACTGTGTGTTTATTTTAAATCAATTTAAAAGTAAAGGTCAGAGGCTGGAGAGATGTCTCCCTGGTTAAGAATGCTATCTGGTGGCTGGAGAGATGGCTCAGTGGTTAAGAGTCCTGTCTGCTCTTCAAGAGGACCTTGGTTCAATCCTAGCACCTACATGACAGCTCCATCTTCTCTCTGTAACTCCAGTTCCAGAGGATTGGATGCACTCTTCTGGCCTCCATCGGCATATTCTACTGTATGCACAACGCCACAAGCACCAGGAGCTACCCCATTGTGGAATATTAGCTTAAGATGTGCTACGTTTGCTTATGCTATGGAATATTTGTTTAGTGATACAAAGATGTGTTGCATTCTTTTATGCTGCATTTGTTTAACTCTGTGAAGCTGTGTCACTTTGTCTGCCTAAAACACCTGATTGGTCTAATAAAGAGCTGAACAGCCAATAGCAAGGCTGGAGAGAAAGGATAGGCAGGGTTGGCATACAGAGATAATACATAGGAGAGAAGAAAAGGGGAGAAATGAGAAAAGGAGGAGAGGAAGACACGAGGAGCCAGCCACCCAGCAACACAGCCAGCCACAGAGTAAGAAGAAAGGAATATAGAATAAAGAAAGGTAAAAGTCCAGAGGCAAAAGGTAGATGGGGTAATTTAAGTTAGCAAAGCTGGCTAGAAACAAGCTAAGCTAAGGCTGGGCATTAATAAGTAAGAATAAGTCTCTGTGTACTTATTTGGGAGCTGTGTGGTGGGCCCCAAAAAAGTAAAAAAAATAAAAACAAAAACAAAAAATCAACACCCTCCCATGTGTGTGCTGAATACAGTCAAAAGGAGAAACACTAATTGTAACTGAATGATCCCCATGGTCATTGCTTCCTAATTTTGCTCCACTATGACAAACCCTGTGAGCTCAGACATGGCCAGTTTCTCTTTGGAAGGCATGCCCCTCCACTTTTGTTGAGTGTCTTTAAATGTGCTTCTATAAAGCTGGCAAACTGTGTCTTTATTTTTTTCTGTGAACAAACTCTAGTGATCTCAATTGAACTTATTGTTAATCTCTAGTTATTCTCAAAGAAACAATCTCTATATGTGCTTTATATGTTGAAATTGTAATGGTCAGTGAGAAATTAGCACACATTTATTACTGCAAAGGTGAGATGCTACAATGACTATTGCAAATGCTATTCATTTCATGTCCCAGTAATTGAGCTCTTTCAGTTAAGCATGGAAGGATTCTACAACCATTATGAGTCTTCAGAAAGGGGTTATTAAGCCACTCAGTGGTGGCACATGCCTTTAATCTCAGCACTGTGGGATTAAGTTGTTATTAAATTCTTTGTTTGTTGGGGTTTTTATTATTATTATTTTTGTTTTCATTTGTTTTTCAGAACACTAAATAGCCAAGGCTTGCCTGAAACTGTATCCAGACAAATCCTAAACTCAGGATCTCCCTACCTCATTGATGCACACACATGGCATTCACTGACACAGACTCTGACCTCCCAAGTACCTGCATAAGGGTGGCGCTCACAACCACCTGTGACTCCTACTCCAAGGGATCAAACACACTCCTCTGGCCTCCAAAGGGACCCAAGCAGGCATACATGCAGGAAAAATATTTACATATAAAATAACATTTTGAAAACTGTGGTGGCATACATCTTTAATTCCAGCACTGGGGAAGCAGAGGCTGGTAGATCATAGTCAGTCCCAGGACAGCCAGGAGCTACAAATACCCTGGAGGGGGGAGGAGGTGCTAAGGAAAAAACGAAAAATGGCATGTTGTTTTTATAGTGCTAATGTCACAGTGATAATTAGCATCTTCCTCTTGTTACTGCTAAAGACACTGATATAAACAAGAAATTGACACTGGCTAGACAACATGCAACCTGACTTCAGTATTTATACCTTGACCACTGTGTCCTGCTAAATCTTCTCTTGCCTGCTGGACCAGTAACATTCCTGGGGAGGGCAGGACAAAGCCCTGTTTCATCCATCTAGGCGCTGCACCTCCAAGAGTTAGTCTTGCCTGATATCTTCCTCAAATTGTGACCTAAGTAATCTGTGAGAAATCTCCCAGGCACCTCCTCTTCCTTCAGCCTCTATAGTCACTGGAGCTGTTCCCAACTTCTGCTCCTTGTGTGTGATCAAGGGGGCTGGTGCTGAGGCTGAAGCCACCAGCCTCCATTCCTTCCTCACACCCAACACGTGATGTTCTTTATTATGTTACAGGTGTACCAGGAAGAATTCTTTCTTCTTCCTGGTTACAAAGACTTGCTGACTCTCAGGGGCTTCACCCAGACCCCATATTCTGTGAGCCAGGCTGCAAAGACCTCCACTCCTGCTCCAGGGAGGAGGCCAGGAAACTGACTGACAGAGTCAATGTATACAAGGATGAAACACATTTCAAGTTTTCTCCAGTGGCTTTAATTGGAAACTCGATGCCTCTAAGCTGTAGTACAAGCTTGGCTCTTTGGGGCCACATCTGGCTTCTGAGCATCAGGGGGGAATAAATACATCATAGAGATTGAAATAGGAACCCTGGGTCCCTTTTCTACCAGCCTTGAATGTTTCGAATTATGGCAGCTGGATAAACATTAGTATAATTGTTAGTGACACCAAGTTATAGTTTCTTTTCTTCCTTTGATGTTCAGTCTTCCTCCTATGAGGTGTGTTCTTTCGGAACAAAACAAAGCACTATGTGAACCAAAACACATGTCTGTAACTGCACTAAAACATCTGCAAGCGGGAAACTTCTAGACGCAGATGCTGAGATGGCCACACAGACATCTAGGATGGAGGAGGCCACCTGCCCTAGCCCACCTACCGCCCAACCCCTGACTGCCCTGTCACAGATTTGATTCTCCAAGACTCTCTTGCTTGGGTCTAAGGTCTGCTTCCTTGAGGCCCAGCATAAGGCTGAGTCACAGCTGCAGAGCTGTGAGCAGTGACAGCCATTTGGAAACCCCAAATTTCTACCCCCTGTTCTTCCTATGAACAACCAAAGACACTGTCACAGTCATAATACTGTCCAAATCACCCTCTCCCCAAGTCCCAAGCAGAAAGGGGAAAGACCCCTCCCCTTCACATTAAAGGGAAATGTGAGGTCAAGGACTTGCTCATGGCCCCACTACACTTTAAAGAACTCTTGAGGGCTGCTACCTTTTCCAGACCGAGAGAGGCTCTATTTCCTAGTTCATGTTGCTAAAATATAAGAAGACAAAGATTTTGGCTAATTTTCTACATTTTTTTCTAATTGTATCTTTTTCTCTCCCATCTAGGCACTTCTAGATTTAAGATCTGTTTCATAAAATTGGATTTTGGGGTTCCTCCCAGCCTCCTTCCTCCCCTCCCCAGTACAGAGCAAATAGCCCCTGGAACCGGCTTAGCCCTCTGCCCTCATAACCCATCTGGACGCATGTTCTATTGGGTAGAAGACACTACATAGGCTGTGGCAATGTACTTCTTGCCATTTCCATAGGTAGTCTTATCCCAGGTGTAGGTCTGGATGGACAAAGGATAACCACCCAGGCTCAAGTGGCACCTGTAGAGAAAGACCATATCGAATCAGCAGAGCCCACCACTTCACCCACCCCTGTTCCAGATGGGAAAGACCTAACCATTCCCAGCAGAAGGGTTTCATCCTCCCAGACAGACTCTACCCCAAGCCCCTGACTTAGCAAACTTTCCCAATCTGGACCTTGGTGTCTCTCTACCTATGGGACAATGATCCTCACCTTTCCAAATGCTTCAGAAATTAGGTGTTTGCTTTCTGCTTCTGAAGCAATTGGACCAGAGCAAGGAACTTGGCATGTGTCCACAAACCCAGCAGCACTCAAGAGGCTGTGAGGCAAGAGGGTCTGTAACTCTGGCTACATAGTGAGACAGAGCCCCCACCCCCCAAAAAATAGAAACAAAAATATTAGGGCCCAAATTCTCAAGTGACAGAGGCCAGTTATTATCAACTGTTCTCTTTGGGACCCTGTGGTTCTCCCAAACAGCCAATGGGGGTAGGGGGGCACTCAGGGATCCAGGACAACTGCACTGCTGACTTCCTGGTAGATTATCATCCTGAATGCTTCACTTAAGGAAGTAAGGAAGATGGATGGTTCTGCTGCTTGGACAAAGACTAAAAGGTACCAATCTAATCTAAACACTTCATCGTCGAAGGTAAGAACAATAATTTCTCCCACCTTCCCACCCAGAGTGGCGGACTCAAGTTCTCCTGATGTCATCCTAGATGACAATAGTGGGAGACTCCCCTAGTGCCTGAGTCCCTTGGTCACCCCAATACTCACTTTCTGCCTGGCCTGGTGATGAAGCACAGGGAGTAGAGGGCAAACTCAAACTCGGGGCTGCTGCCAATGAAAGCTGAGCCTACTTCCTTGTAGTAGCCATCCCAACTGAACTGCATAGCTAGGACGTCCGGGTAGGAATCCCACTGCAGAAGAAATAACAGCAAAGCCGCATGATAGAACACAGACACCAACTGTCGCCTAGTATTTATGAGGGTCTTTGAGGAGCCTTCTAGGGATACTGACTTCTTTAAATAGACAGAAGGGACAGCCTACCGTGCAGTGTCTCAGTCCCACTCAGACCCTCTGTCTAAAGCTACCAGTGGCAATGAGGCCAGAGTGGCATCCACATGATCAACCCAGAATGTGGGGACACAGCTGTCCCCTATGGCCCTCCACAGGCAAGAGGCCAGTTTATTGCCCCAAGTCATGTCCTGGTAAAGGGCAGCAAAAGTTTCTCACAAGACATGTGGAGTTGAGCTCCGTTAGCCAGGGTGGACATTCCTGCCACCCTCTGAGGATGTTCAGGAAGGGGGAAATGTGTGCTTTGTTCTCTGGTCTGAGAATTGTGCCTTGGCCTCCCACCTGGATGTGGCACCCTCTGTCTCCTGTTTCAGAGGCTTCACTGTTGGGACTTGGGGTAGAAACCTGCTCCGCAGGAGATGAGGACATGGTATCTACCCATAGTCCCTGTTGGGTGGTTGTGGAGAGACAGAATGAGAAGCAAGACTGATTGCTTGAAAGCCAGAGGAAGAACAGGAAATCTGGGCACCCACAAGGCCCCTCCCGCCCAGGTACTCACAGGCCCATCGTAGTTGTGACTATAATAGTCAAGCAGACCCTCCTTCTCCTGCAAGTAGAAGCGAATCCAGTTGTGGAAGCCAGTGACCTTGCCCTTTTTCACTTCACCTGAAATAAAGGGTCCAAAGTGGGTGGTCTGGGCTATCTTCCCATGCCTCTCCCCTCCATTCCATGCCTAGCCTGTCTCCCATCTCCAGGTCTGACTTCTGGACTATTCAGCTGCTTACTCAGCCCCTTGCCTGACACCTTCATATGTCTGTTTTCTCTTTTTGGCTCAAGACCTCAGGAGACTCCGTTCTCCTAGACAGTCCTCTGCTGTTTCCACAGGATCAAGCCAGGCTCAGTGGGAACCTTAAGGATGAGGGGACACAATAGCTTCTGTAGGCAGCCCCTAACCAAGTCATGGAAGCAGAGGATCACTCAGAGGCAGACAGGCCCCTTAGATATTCCGGAGAGACTGACATCCCTCAGACATCCTCATTCTGTCCCTGGGAGTCCTTCCCTGCCTGGTGGCTTGACTGCCTGTAACCAATGCCCAGGGCTGTCCAGCCTCTAAGCAGTACTGTCCTCCTTCATCTTTGTCCTCCCTACTCTTCTCTGCTAATCAGAGTGAACCTACCTGAGAAGACATGTTCAAAGCCACTCGAATCCCCTTCTTCACTGCCTCTTGAGTACAGCCCAAACCACATGTTCTTCAAATCATCCACAAACTCTTGTTCAGAGCTGTAGCGGTCTGTGGAGAGAACAACAAAGGACTCTTCAGCAAGGAAGTGGGTCAATCCTGGAGCACAAGGGAGGGTAGGTACCTGCTCCAGCACACCAGGAGAGATGGGGGTTCAACAAATGTGACCAAAAACTCATTCTACATGGTCAAGGGCCTGAGGAGTGTGCGCGTGCGCATGCACATACACACACACACACACACACACACACACACACACACTCACACACACACATTCACACATGTTCACACAAATACATATACACACACACATTCACACACGTTCACACAAATACATATACACACACACATTCACACGCATACATACACACACATACACACACACACTCACATTCACACACACACATTCACACACGTTCACACACATACATACACACACACACACAAACACATTCACCCACATACATACACACATACACACATTCACACACACACACATTCACACACATTCACACATATACATACACACACACACACATTCACACACACATCACATTCACACACATACACTCACATTCACACACACACATTCAAACACGTTCACACACATACATATACACATACATTCACACGCATACATACACACACATTCACACACATACATATACACACACACATATACACACACACATTCACACGCATACATACACACACACATACACACACTCATACACATACACACACATTCATATGCACATACATATCCATATACATACACAGTCTTTTTCTAAAGTTTGCATTTCAGGGAAAGACACAAACAATAAAACAAAATAATAAATAATATCTCAGATAAGTATTAAGATTGCCCCATAACAACTAGAGGAGAAGACGAGAGTCAGTAGTACTATGTGTTTTGGGTTTGGGGGCATTGTTGTTTTTAGACAGGGTCTCACTAAGTAGCCCTAGCTGTTCCAGAATGTGATATATAAACCAGACTAGCCTTAAACTCACAGAGATCTGCCTACTTCTGCCTCCCAAGTGCTGGGATTAAAGGTGTGTGCCATCACACCTGGCAGAAGTACTTTGTCTTGAATGTGCCTCCCAAAAGCCCATTAGAAACTTGATACCTCCTATAATGAAATTAAGGTGTAGGACTTCCACAGGCAATTAGGGAGCTGGGAGTGGTGGCACACATCTTTAATCCCAGCACTCAGGAGGCAGAAGGTAGCCTGATCTATATAAGTGAGTTCCAGTATAGCCAGAGCTATATAGAAAGATCCTGTCTCAAAAAAAAAAAAAATGATTGGGCTATGAGGTTCTGTCCAATAAGTGAGTTAATGCCATTCTGTGAGGGTCCTAACTGTGTCGATGATTTACTTTAAATTTTAAAGTTTAAAAAGATGAGTTTAGAGCCTGGCCATGATAGTAAAAGCCTGTAGTCACTTGGAAGTTGCAGGTCACCCTCAGTATAAAGTGAGTTCGCAGTTAGTGTGGGTTACATGAGACCCTGTCTCAAAATAAGCAACAGCAAAAATAAACTCTCTTTTGTCTTTCTCACTCAGTTGCTCTCTGCATTCCTGTACAGAACGTCACAGCATGAAGGCCCTCATGAGATGCTGCCCCACAGTTTGTAGAACTATGAGCCAATATATTTCTACTCGTTATAAATTCCCTGACTGAAACTCTATTATATCAACATAATACACCCTAAGACTTAGAACCTAGAGGAAGGTCAGAAAGGCCTCTGTGAGAAGGTGGCACAGACAGGGATGCTAACACACACCTGTAAACCTAGTACTCAGGAAGTAGAGGCAGAGGACCATGAGTTCAAGATCCCAAGGCAAAAACTTGGGGTGGGGGACAGTGACCAGACACCTGAAGGATAAGGACTTCTCTACAGAAGGATCTGAGGAGACAACATTTCCAAAGCAGGAGGGAGAAAGTCTGAGAAGGAGGCAACACCAAGAGCCTTCGAGACATCTCGCCACTGCAATGAGGCCAGGCCTAATCAGATTAGCAATAATATGGAAGACTGAAGCTCTGTGGAACACCGGCTTTATTATCAGTACTATCTCAAATGTTTCTGTGTGCTGATGCTCAATCTTCACACAACTGATGTCACTAATCAACCTGAACCCAGAGACTAGAAAACTGAGTCAGACAAAAGTTACAAAGTTCATGCAAGAGGACACACCCTACTAGCCGCTGTGCCTAGGTCTATGCAGCGAAACTCTAAAGATGGACCTGTTATAGTTTGTTTGTTTATCAACTTCACATAAGTTATAGAGTCAGCTGAGAAGAGGGATGTCAACTGAGAAAATACCTCTGTCAGATTGCATGCCTGTGGGGCATTTTCTATTTGTTTATTTATTTGAGATAGGGTTTCTCTGTGTAGTCCTGACTGTCCTGGAATTCACATTATAGACCAGGCTGGCCTCGAACTCACAGAGATCTGCCTGCCTCTGCCTCTCAAGTGGGATTAAAGGCTGCATTTACTTAATTCATGATTGATGTGAAAAGGTCCAGCCCACTGTGGACAGGGCTACCCCTGGTAGGTGACCTGAGGTGTATTGAAAAAGCATATCCAGTAAGTAAGTAGTGGTCCTCCATGGCTTTTTTTTTTTTTTTTTTTTTCCAAATCCTGCCTCCAAGTTTCTGCCCTGACTTCGTTCAAGAATGAGTTGTTACTTGAAGCATAAGATGAAATAGACCCTTTCCTTCCCAAGTTGTTTTTGATTATGGTGTTCTATCACAGCAATAGAAACCTAAGACAATGGACAAGCAGAGATTTTTGGGGGTGCGGGGCAATTATGTGACATGAACTCTGTTTAAGGGTCACCCTGGCTGTGCATGTAAAAAGGTTAATGGCTGTCATAAAGGCAAAAGCAGAGAAGACAGCTTTGAAGCTAATGGTTTGTCTGTAGTAAGCTGCTGGGAGCTTCCACTAGCAGCAGCAGAGAAGAAGGGGGTAAGCAAGCAGATCTGGGATATGTTCTGAAAGTGGAAGTGACAGACATTAGTGATGGGGAAATGGGGGTGGGGGCAGTGGGGGAAAAGAAAAATCTAATCTATGTCCTGGGCTGGGGCTGCAAACTCAGTGCTAAACTAACTGCCCAGCATGCAGAAGCTAAGCTGTGTCTAATCTCCAGACACACACACACACACACACACACACACGCACGCACGCACGCACGCACGCACGCACAAGCACATGCACACGCATGCCCCTAACTCCTCAGCTTTCTGCATGAGAACTGGATGGATTGTGGTGATGATTAGGAGAGGAGACAGTCTAGAGAGGTGCAGGGCTGGAAATCGGAGGAACAGTGAGTTCTCTTTACACCGTGTATGTAAACAAGAGATAGTGGAGTGGAGCTGTTGAAAAGGCCACTGGGCCCCAAGGGAAAGGTCAGAGCTGAAGCTTTAAATCAGAGACTTCCAGAATTGTGTGGAGGATCCAAAGCAGATACCAGGAATATTCTCTCCTTTCAAGGACTTAAAACAGTGTTAGAAAACAAGTCCAAGTGGACATGAACAGAAGGGTTTCGCAGACCAAATAGTTACCCTTATTAGTACTTGCTTGGGTGTCCCCTTTAGATGCTTTGCAAGCATCAATCTTCAAAGACCTTAAGTCACAGATAAGACCAGGAGAGGTCACAACAGCACTGCTCAGCTTTTTAGCCTGCCTCGTGTTTTTAAACCCAGATCCCTGCAACCACATAATTTATACTGAATAGAAGTTTAGCTACCTTGTGTTCTGGAGTCCGAAAAATCAAGCATCAAGTGCTGGCATGTAGGAAGGGCCACGCAAAGCGAGCATACTAAGGAGAGCCAGGTTCTCTAATAGAATATTCTTGATGAGCCATGAATCCACAGTTGGAGTCACCTCCTAAAGGTCTCACCTCTCGGTACCGTTAACACATGGTGCTAGGGATCACATTTTTAATATGTGAAATCTGGGAGATGCCCTTAAACTATAACATCAGAATCACACCAGTGGTAACAGAACCAGAGGTCAACCCAAGTGTTTCTGGCTGAGCCAGCTATTCTGGCTGATCTTTCTAACTCTAAAGAGATACAGAATGAGCTGTTGGGGCCTTCCTAAATGGAGCAGGCTAGTGGGATCTGGGATGAGGGAGATAGATGAGTGCTGGGAAGCCTACTCTAGGTACTGGATGGCTACTTCCAGCTCTTTGCTCACTTAGGTCTTCCAGCCTGGCTAGACTTCTGGTTCTCTTGTTGAAAACCCAAGGGCTTAATCCAGTGGTTCTCAAGCTGGGTTTCGACTCCTTTGGCAAGCCTCTATTTTTAAAAATATTTACATTATGATTCATAATAGTAGCAAAATTACAGTTATAAAGTAGCAATGAAAATAATTCTATGGTTGGGGGGTCACCACCACATGAGGAACTGTATTAAATGGGCACAGCATCAGGAAGGCTGAGTACTACCTGGCACGCCTGTCTCTCTCCCGTGTTTACCACAGAGCAGACACCAGAGGGCATCACAGGATTGCATGAATCTTAGAGACTCCCTCACGTGTTTCACCTCTAACAACAGAGTTAGTAACTCTGTAACAACAGAGTTAGAACTCTGTTGTTGTCTAAGATTGCAGGCTGAAAGTAGCAGGTCTGCCTGGATGCAGTCCCCAGGGACAGAAAGGGAGATCTATACAGATCCACCCCTGAGACTGAGTCCAGCTTGCCAGAGTTCAGGAAAGGAATCTGGAGGACACTAACAAACAGAACCCAGAGCCAAGAAGTCCTAAAGCCAAAACCTTTTTTGGTCTGATTTCCATGTATCCATATCTGGAGGTGGTCCAGCCAGACCACTTTCTAACAGAATGATGCTCCACGAGCCTGTGCCTACTCATCTGTGCTGAGTAGAAGGTGTGGAGAATTCCACTTACCCAAATGTACAGCTTCTGACATGACTCTGGGATCTGTGAAGGGGCTAAAAAGATCCCAGAATGGAAGCAGAAATGGGATGTGCGGCTCATTCCCTTCAGAAAGTAGGAAACTCACAAGATAACTGACAGTCAAAAGATGGATGATCTAAGCAAGCAAGCCAGCCAGAAGGTCATTCAGTTCCTGCTAGGCAATATCTGTAGCTTCCTTCTAGCCTTGTCTTTGACCTTTTCTGGCTGTTACTGGTCTTCACATAGTACCCTGCTCCATTATCTGCTCTCACACCACCCCACCCCCACCCTCACTACCGCCAGAGACCCCAGTGGTGCCTGGCTCTCCTGGAGACACACCTCATCACACAGCTTTGTACATCTGGGAAGACTCACTCACTTTGGTGATGGAGAAAGTCATAGAGCTCCTTCATGACAGCTGTCTTCATGACCTCCCTGAGGAAGACAGCCTGCTCCTCCAGCTGTTGGGCGCTGAAGTGCTCCCCATGGCCCGTGGCCCGCTGGTAATTATTGAGTAGGTTGATAAAAGCTGCATAGGTAGGCTTGGAGAACAGCTGCTCATTGACATAAGTGAAGAGCCTGCAGCAAATGGATGAAGACCCATTAGGAGGCCTGAGCATGCAGTAGAAACTCTCCCAGAACCTTCCAGGCAGGCCTGGGGCAGCACAAAAGATGGGCTCAGGGATCAGGAGCAAAGGCAACTTGCGGTACTTTTGAAAGCTAACTCTGAGGTCTGTCTTCTTCCTCCTCACCTCTTGGGAGATCAGCATTATCCTTAGCCTAGCCAGCAACAGAAACCTCCTGGTTATGCACACACCTACCCTCAAGGTGATTTCCTTGTTTCTGGACATTAATTTTTTCCCCCTGTCCCTTTGGGCTTGCTTGACTTGAGGAGCAAGATCTGAGGCATCAGAGAAGTGAGGGTATCGGAGAGATTGGGTGAAGGGTTGGAAGGAATGAGGGGCACTCACGGCTCTGGGCAGTGATCCACTTGGTTTCCTGTCTCTGATGGGGAGACCCAGTTTTGACTGTTGAGGACAATGTCTTCCTTGCGGGCTTTGTTGGTATCTACATTGTAGATTGTCTCAGAAATACTCTGAAGTTCCTCATTGGTTACGGCATCACTGCTGTGGGAGAAGCCCTCTAAGAGGAATTGGAGAGGGATCATCTGAGGCCTAGGTGGCAGTGTGCCAACTATCTGAAGATCAATAGCACCCCCCTCTGGGCCCCTTCTGGAAGCTTGCTCCAGCTCCAAAGGGACCACCACCCAATACTCTGCAGTTAGAGGACAGGACAGTAAAAGACCCTTATGGTCAGCATGTGTCATTGCCATGGTATGCAGAGAAAACCCACATTGCCCATTCGTACTAAGAAAGGTCCCAAACTGAGGCAGGCATCAGAATCCCCTGGAAGGTTTAATCAAAACAGCAACCCCAGTCCAGAGTTTCTGAGCAATAGGTCCAGGGCACAGCCTAGGGCTGGTTGCCTCTCCCAAGGATTCTCAGATAATTGTGATGTTGCTCTCCAGGACCACACTGGGAGAACTCTAAAGAGTTACCATGTGTCTGGAGCTATGCTGACAGAGGGAGCAGACTGACCATGGTCACCACACAGGCTATCAAAATCTTCACAGCAGTCCCCAAACTTTCGGCATCGGTCATTGCAGTGGCAAGGGTGGTGCTTGTCGTAGGCTTCCCGGCAGCGGCCCTGGCAGGAGTTTGGTGCAGAGTACAGGTCTAAGAGGACAGAGGAGAGAGAGAGAGAGAGAGAGAGAGAGAGAGAGAGAGAGAGAGAGAGAGTTTGTATGAGTGTGTGTGTGTGTGTGTGTGTGTGTGTGTGTGTGTGTGTGTGTGCGCGCGCGCGCCCCTGGCAACCCCTAGAGGGTGTGGTAGGAGCCTAAGGACCAGCCCTTCTACCCATGCCCATAGCTGTGCTCCTTGCTAAAGGTCTCCTGGGATAGGGCAAAGTTAATGCCTTGCACACTCAACAGTCAGGAAGCCCTCTGCTTTCTGATGCAGGACTCTACTCTCTGGCCTGCTTTTATAATTTTCCCACTCTAAAAATACAACCTCTCCCACATCCCTCCCCAGGCCTCAGATGTTATCCTGGCTCCTTGGATCACACCAGTGTTTCTCCTGGGCAAATCCAGTCTCATTCTTCTGGCTTGGGCCTGGGTCCTCGCCTCTGTTGTGGCACCCTCTCCCCTCGTCACCCCTGGTGTCTATCCTATGTGGGGTTCAGGCTTACGGTTGACTGGAATCTCATCCTCTGGATCGAGGAAGGCCTTTGGCTCTGGGGGCCCTTCTGCAGCTGTAAGGTAGGAAAATAAAGTCACCAACCATCCTGCAGTTTCCCTCCAGCTTTGGCCCTGGTTCTGGGTTCCCAGCCTCGAGGCAAGCATGATTATGGAAAGGATATACGGACAATCCCCTGGCACTGAGGGGCTGGAAATGGAAGGTATTTCCAGGGTCAGATTACTGGAAATTTAGGGAGAACAAAAATATTTCCCCCAGGTGACAAACATCCCCCCACTTTGGCATCTGGTGTCCACTGTGCTCAAAAGAACTAAAAAGAAAAGTCTGTGAAAGTGGAAGAGGCGGGCGAGTCCCTGCAGGGCTGAAAACCAATTTGAGTTACCACATACGAATAGAACATTTTAGCATTCTCCAAATGACAAGGCTCTCAGTTCAGAACATCCTGTTCCTATTAAGAGAGTTGGGGGCGGAGGGGCACCTCTCCCTGGGGGTGGGCTGGGCAGGTGGTAAGTATTGTTGGCGCACTGTTCAAATCTGTTCGCAATCACTGTTAATGGTAGGGATGCGTTCTTCTAGGTCTTACTGTAAGAAAGAACTCCTTCGGGTGTTTTCCTGTAAGCCAGCAGCGCGGGGGGGGGGGGGTGATGGGCAGTTTGACTCCCTAACTGGCAGCTAGTGGACTCTCTTGCTGCCTTAGATGCTCAAATTAAAGGACTGTGCCTGAAACAGCTAGGCATTCTAGCCGTGCGCCAGCTCCAGTGTGTGGACAGGCGCGAACATTTCAAAGACTTCCCACTACACTTTGTGCAATCACAAGCGGCTGTGAACTCTAGCTGACTCCACAATTTCTACCCAAGCCAGAGGTTGAGCATTTCCCCTGCTGGCCTAACCTAGCTTACCAGTGGGCCACAGCCTCATAAGGGGGTCATGTAAGCGAATGCAGGGTCATGAAGAATTTGCCAACAGTAAAACGTTTCTGAACTGGCCATGGCTGAAAATTAAACCTCAGAATCAAACATGTAATGAACCTGAGGTGTTTCTGGCAGGATTGTGTCATGTGACCTCTTCTGTCTTTGGTTCTGAACATATAACATGCACTGCACTTGTCATCAAACCACCCAAGGTTAACAATCACTGCTGGATGCAGTCTGCTCTGGCACAGGACTGCAGTATGTTATGAGCTGCAGTTTCCTTTGTTTGTTTGTGGGAGACAGGCCCTCAGGTAGCCCCGGCTTGCTCTGACCTCACTATGTAGCTGAGGATGGCCTTGAACTCCAAGCCTCCTGTTTCTACTTTCCAAATGCTAGGGGTTACAGCACACACCACCATAGATGGCTATCACAGTAAATGTCTGCTATGTATACCTGCTTATATAACTATGTGCCCAGAGTCACACAGAAGTCTCTCAGGCATAAAGGAGTCCCAAGCAGAGGAAGGAATGATTGTAAGGCCCTCAAAGGGACGATGCCATGACTAGAAAAAATGCCAAGCATTAGCTGCATGGAAGGTTTGCTGTGATGAGAGCCAACACCTCTTTTGCTCTAGTTGTAACATCAAGCTTCATGAGCTTTGGGGAGACACCCACTCATCCTGGTGTCGTGACATTAAACCCAATAAAATGTATCTCCTGAGCATTTTCATCTCCAATTTCAGGAGAGTATGCTGAGGTAAACCCACATTAAAAGCCAGCAGCAGCAACTAGGCTGGAAAAGGAAGCAGCAGCAGCAGCAGCAGCGACAGCAAGAGGGCAGGCAAACTGCAGAATGGGTGGGCAGAAGGGACCAATGGGAAGTGTGCTACCCTTGAGACAGGCATTAGCTCCTGGAGGGAAGGAAGCAGAGGGCCCGTGGTGGATCATGAGACATGTGACCACTCCCTCAATTGGACCATTAACATGATTACCTTTCCTGTTGGGTCAAATAACCATGCATAAGGTCTGTGCACTTCTCACTGGCTAGCCCTGCCATGTGCTCAGAGTTTCCAGTCTCTATAAGAATGATCAAAGTTCCAAGCTAGTTCCCGCCCTAAGTATCATAAAAGAACACCAATAGGGTAGCAAGACAACACAGTAGTATCCTTGATCCTTGGAACCCCTCCCACTTTCTGGAGTCTTTCTTCCTTTTTAATTTAATAAGTCCACATTAATTGAATTTAACTTAGTAAGTCCACATTTTAATTTTAATTTAATTTAATAAGTCCACATTAATTTATAAAGGCTCAGTATCAGCCTTTTCTTATTCTTCTTAGATGGGAAACAATGAACTAAACAGGGAGTCTATTAAAAAATGATTTTTCAAGGTCTAGAGAGATGGCTCAACAGTTAAGAGCAGTTGAACTTCCAGGGGAAGTTGTGTTCCCAGCACAAGCATCAGGGGGCTTGCAACTGCCATAATTCCAGGGGAACCAATGCATTCTTCTAGCCTCCTTGGCCACACACACACACACACACACACACACACACACACACACACAAATAAATAAACATGAATATTTTAAAAATGATTTGTCATGAAGTATTCACTTAGCTGGATCTGGGCATCAGAGCCTGCTATTCAAGGTACTGAGCTGAAGTAGGAGGATCACAAAGTTCAAGACCAATTTTCACTATGTAGTGAGTTCAAAGCTGACCTTAGAAACTTAGCTACATCCTGTCTCAAAATAAACAGTAGAAAATGAACTGAGAATATAGCTCAGTCAGTGGGCAAGTACCTGCCTCATATATCTGAGACCTGTGGTGTAATCCCTAGTACAACAGGGGGAAACACATTTAAATCTGTGCCTGTAGAGAAGCAAGTGGCTGTTTGAGGAAGGGCATGCCTTGTGTTTTGTTTTGTTCTGTTGTTATTTTGAGACAGGCTCTTACTATGAAGCCCTGGCTGTCCTGGAACTCACTCTGTAGACCAGGCTGGCCTCCAACTCAAAGACCCACCTGCCTCTGCCTCCTGAGCGCTGGGATTAGAGTATGCCACCACATCCTGCAGGGGAAGGACAGTTTAAAGCAGTAGCTGCTTATTTAATTCCCTAGAGAAGCATGGTCTTTGCTACAACAGTCAGTGAGGACATACTTTCTCCCCATATCATCCAGACTGCCTAGCATTTGTGTGTGTGCTTTGAGTGTGACTAACAGTGAACAATAATATCATATATACTAAAGTATCATTTTGTTACTTAAACTTTCAAGATACTGGGTTTTTTTAAGATGTATTTATTTATTATGTATACAGTATTCTGCCTGCGTGTATGCCTGCATGCCAGAGCAAGGCACCAGATCTCGTTGTAGATGGTTGTGAGCCACCACGTGGTTGCTGGGAATTGAACTCAGGACCTCTGGAAGAGCAGCCAGTGCTCTTAACCTCTGAACCATCTCTCCAACCCTCCTCAAGATATTGTTAATCCTGATTGTCCCCTGAGATCTTCCAGTCAATAGCATCTGCCCTACTTTAAATTAGGAACTTACTAGAAAACCTGAGAGTGGTGATGACCAAATCCTTGACCCTTGTCTCTGCCCTCCACACTCTCTTCCTGAGTCCTGGAACCCTCTCCTCTGACTCCAGCCTTACTCTGGACTTCTGGACACCAGTCCAGACTTGCACACAGCCTGACCTGCTGTGTGTCCCAACCCTTCATCCCACATGGTGCCTCACCAGTGCACAGCTGTCCATAGTCATCACAGCAATCCTCATGCTGGGGACACCGACGATCACACTGGCAGGCCGCATCCCGGTTAAATCTCTCATTACAGCGAGATGCACACGATTCTAGGTTTCCTGTGACAGTCAAGATCGCCAGTTTAGTGCGTCAGTGATCAGATGCTACTCCTAAATTGCCCCTGCAGGAGGTCTCGGGGAGGGATAGGGAAGGCCATTGCTGCCTACAGGACATGCATGCTTACAGCCTCCAAGCTCAGTATGGACCTTTCCCACTCTTACCCTGCCTGGCTTGACCTAGGCTCAGGTGCCTGTTGGAGGGACCAGTGACAGAAACAAGCACAAAAGCAGTGTGTGAGAAGTAAGAAGATTGTCACAAACTCAGTAGGGATAGCCTGACTGCTGTCCACAGCCACTTCCTAGTCACAGAGATGAAGCCAGAGCCTCTAGACTGCCAAAAGAAACCTTCGTTTGGGGGTGAAAAATTCCTCAGATTTTAAACTTGCAACAGGCTGGAGAAAGAGGTCAGTGGCCAGGACAAGTTTCCTTGGTCTGTCCTGTAGACGAAGGAAAGCCACTGCTGCTGGAGTGGTCCCTCCTGCCACTCCTCTAGCCACCCCTCGCTCTACTCCTACCCCCCTTCTGTTCTTTGCTCTTCCCCCCTCACCCTGTCTCCTGCATCCTATTTCCTCGTGTCACAACTTTGCTCCTTCCAGCCTCTGGAATGCATTCTGCGCTTGGGTGGGGAATAAGGCCGATGTGGGTGAGAACTGGGCTTTGGGACAGGATTCTGTTATGCAACCACAGACCACATCCCTTGCTCCAGACAAACCGTTTACAAAAGCAAGCTTTTGGTCACAAGGGGATATGACCAGATCTTTTGTTTTGTTTTGGTTTCGTTTCGTTTCATTTTTCAAGTCAGGGTTTCTCTTTGTAGCCCTTGGCTGTCCTAGAACTTGCTCTATAAACTAGGCTGGCCTCAAACTCAGAGATCTGTCTGCCTCTGCCTCCTGAGTGATGGGATTAAAGGAGTATGCCACCATGCTTGACAATAACCAGAACTTTCGCAAAGAACAATACCATCACACTGCTACTCTAAGAGAAACCAGGCCCCACCAGGCCCACAGCAGCAAAGAGGACACAGGACAGAAGGTGGGGAGAGGGGTCTTTTCATTCTTGACTTAGGGGTGTTTTTGTGGTGGCTCCTAAGGCCTGGGTGTTAAGAGCACTAAGTTTAGGGGTCGGGCCGAGGATTGCACAGAAGTCAGGGTCAAACTCAAAAGCCAGGTACGTTTGCAATGCCGAGACTCGTGAGTTAGAAGCAGGAGGCGTTCGAAGCCAGCCTTGGTAGTAAAGCAAATTCAAAGTCAGTCTGGGCTACATTAAATTTTGTCTCAAAGAAACTAAAACAAAACAACCAGAAGAAGCCTGGCAGTGGAGGCACACACCTTTATCTGCAGCACTCAGGAGAAAGAGGCAGGCAGATCTCTGTGTTTGAGGCCAGCCTGGTCTACAGACTGAGTTCCAGGAGAGCCTGGGATACACAGAGAAACCCTGACTGGAAAAAAAACAAAACAAAAACAAAAACAACCATAAGAGTCAGAACTGCCATGAGCATCTGGATTGAGCCAATGGGGAATTATAACCCTAACTTGGACCAGGGAAAGTACTGGCCTTGAATTTAGAGCTATGGTGAGGAGGAACTTGCACTAAGTTTACGGATAAAGTAACAATTTTGTATTGCTATTGGGTAAGGGATAGAATAAGATTAAATTTGATGTAGGGCTGAGCATGTACCAGCTCTAGAAAAGAGATATAATCTGAGTTTTGTTTCAGGTTAGTCTTGGGGTTGGGATTATGTCATGCCTAATGAGGGATTCACAGCAGAGTGAAGCTGGACTTTGGTACCCAGCTGCCTGAGTTGGAATCCTGGCTATGATGTTTCCCAGCTGTGCGATCTTGGGCAAGTTATTTCACTTTCTGTGCCTCTGTTCCCTTATCTGTAAAAATAGGGAAAAAATTAGAGTCTATCTCATAGAATATGCATAAGAAGTAAATGAGTTAACCTTGGCAAATTGCATCCTGTGGTGTGTGACACAGAACAGAGGCATTTCAGTCTTTGTTATATAAATAAACAGTGGCCACATTCCATGTCCATGCTGTCCAGACTGGCTTCAGCAGTCATCCCTGGTTAAGGAAACTGCCCACAAACTACGTTGCCTGACTCCCTCCCCCAGTTCAGCTGGACCATGTTGTGAGCTGGGTTGTTAGCAGGTGTGCAGGTGTGCATGTTGGGATGGTTTACCAGCTGATGTCATTGTCATTATGAGTCTATTTGCATCAGAGAGGTGTCAGGTCAAGGTTAAACCAGGTCCTGAGGCCATTGCATATTGTGTGCAGAGCCTCCAACACATCCAAGAAGACAGGGCACTGGTCCAGTAGATTGTCCTAAAGGAGAACAAACCCAAGGCCACTTCTCCATCCCAGCACACAGGGAATCCTTCATGAATCTTAAGTCATCTCACTTGGCACCTAAATGCTAAGGTCTTGAGAAAAAGTGCTCAGGGCAGGAGGAAGGCTGGGTCAGCTGCTTACCCCACCAGCCTGGCAGAACACCCAGAGTCCAGAGGGAGAGAATGCTAGCAAGCGGGGGCCTGATCTTAATGGGACACTGAGACAGAGTCCAAGGATGAAATTCCCTCTGCGCTAGGGCTGGCAGGAGTTGAGAAGGACAGAAGAGTGAATAGCTGGCTGTGGAGTTCAGTAGAGCACTCCCTCTGGCCCTGCTGTGCCTCCGAGCTTTGTCCCCAGTAAGAGCCCGATGCCAACAGGTCACACATTCCTCTGTGAGTTTGTTTTGCTTCAAGGTAACTTTGGGACATGGGGGTGGCAGGAGCAGGTGGGAATTTTCCCTACAGGAACATCACTATGCTGTCCTGGGGACACTAGATGACTCCTCATCCTGACTCCAGGTCCCCACCCAGTACCTCCCTTTGACACAAAGCCTTTGTGTAAGCCTTGCTCACCAAGCTAGGGCCCGCATCATTACTCCAGCAACCTCTGCTCCTCACCCCTCTACCCCATCTCTCCCTTTCCTATGCTTTTCTTCATTTTGCTTTTCCTCTCAGCCTCAGATTTTCCTACCACTCCTCATTCGGACCTCTGCTTCCTTCCCCTGTGAAAAGCTAGGTTTCTCTGTATCTTCTCAGAACTTAACATGCTACAATCTTCACACTCTCTCCCCACTGGCCATCAAGAAAGGTTGGCACCAAGCCTGAATGGACACAGGATCCCTATATGTCAGCCCTCAGTCAACAGAAGCATCCTTACACATTTGTCTCTCAGGGAAACCCAGACATTATTTCCATGGAAACCTAGTGAACCGAAAACCTTCATCTCCAAGACCAGCTTCCCGCCTCTGTTCACTTGAAACAGCCAAGGCCTTGGAAGGCACCTGCCTTATAGACCATGGCCTGTGTCTGGCCATGACTCCTAGTGTGGCTCATACTTGGGTATCTAAGTCTGAAGGTGCTAGTTGCTAGGATAGAACTAAAAGAAGTGTTGTTTAAAATCTCAGTTGTTCAATTTTACCAAAAAGACTCAGGAGCCAGATGCTGGAGTGAAAACCAGAGAGGCAGAGAAAGAACCCAGCTGACCTTCCTCCTCCATCAACATCCCAAAAGCCTCCCCTTTTCTTCTACACTGTCACAAACAAGACTCCTCTACACTGTCACAAACAAGACTCCTCACACTGAGCTGACTCTGAGTCTTTACTGGTAAAACGAATGATTGACATTTGGTTAGAAACAACACAGGAGCAGAGATTAGCCCCTACCTTCTGGTGTATCTCCACTCTACCTTTACTTTGTAACAATCTACAGCAGAGGTCAACACCCTTTCACCCCTAGTAGCCCAGGACTGCCCACGCCTCTGAAACCACTACAGCCATGCATGCCCTCAGGGACCTCCTCAGAGGACCAGATGTATCCTGTGCGATGTCTCCTGGGGCTGGCATATCTCAAGCCCTCTGACCATCCTTCTACACTGGTCAGTCCTACACGCCCTCCTTCATCCCTCCAATGAGAAGACCTGAGGTAAGGTCCCATGCCTACCTACCCTTCCCTCTCCTTCTCTTCCTCTCCAGCTCCAGGACCCGGGCAGAGTGGAGTCCTCAAAGAGGTGCAAGCAGTGTGGGGAGTCATGGGAACATCTTTTTCCTCCACGGCTTTTCTGTTTAGGAATCACACTTAGGGTCTCCCTGTACACACCGTGATGGGGAATGGCACCAAAAGTCAGCTCCTCCTGGAATAGTCATGCTGAAACCTTGACAAGTCCCAATGGGCTGAGCTTGGTCCTCCTCCTGAGGCAGGAACACCCTGGGAGGGTGGAACTGCAGGAACTCTGACTCTCCTGGGGCAGAGGAGGATGCTGCCCACAGCCCTCAGCTCTGCCCTCCCTTGGCCCTCCTCCCTACCACCCACTAATCACTAATTAGCACAGCAGCTTTTTGCACGCAGTTACCCAACAGGAAAGTATTCCTTTCCTTTTCCAGCATCTGCCTGCTTTCCCCCACTACCTGCAAGTATGGGGCACATCCCTTCTCTCTCCTTTTTAGCTCCCCTAACCTGGGACAAAACCCAAATGGCACAGGGTTCACCTCTAAGCCAGGGACTTTGGTTTCCTCCCAAGCCCCCCTACATCTGAACGCCCACCTATCAACAGGCAGCAGAGCAGAGAGTGACCAAGGGCAACCAGGGAATCCCAACTCAGCAACCCCCTTCCCTTTTACACCATGCAGTGGCCCCTGGAAAAGAAAACCTTGGCCAAATGTGGAGTCTGGTTATTCTAGTGATGGTAGAGCTGACCTCACCCCCCCCCAAGACTTCAGCTCTGCAATTCTTCTACGTCACAAGCCAACTTCAGAGACACAGATCCTGCAACTTCAACCAAGGATAGGTCAAAGCGTGTAACCTCTGTCAAGCACTCCAGTTCCATTCTTTAAGCAACCCCTCTTCCCCCACATCCCCCCCCCCAGAAAATAACTTACCAGCCCAAGCCAGGCCACAGAGCATGGCCACTATCAGGGAGACACAGGCCTGCATGGTGCCAGCTACAGCAGACTGGCCACTGGACTGACTTCCCACTACAATCAAGATGAATGTCACAGTACTCAGGTGAGCCTTGTTCCCCAGGCAGATCCTTTTAAAGACATCTGGACTTGTGGATCTGGTGTGTCTAGATCCTTCCAGGAAGGAAAAGGGGAGGGAATGGATCACAGATGGATGGGAGGTGTACAGGAGGTGGGGCCCCACAGCTGTTTGAAGCCAGAGAGAAGGTGACTAAACAGGCAGGTCATGCCAGATGTTTAAAACAGGTAATGCTAGCTATTTGTAGCTAGAAAATAGGCCACACTAGCAGACGCAGCAAGATGGGCCTAGTTTGGCAGGTTCTTTATTTAAGTTAGGGACAAGGATGTGCTGCTCATCTTCAGATGACCTACACTCACCTACCTCCAGTCACAGACCTGGCTGCCAGGGACTAGATTCAGATTCGTTGGGGTTCAAGGAACTACTGTGGTCATGTAGTTCTACTTCCCATACAGCGTAGAAACCCCTTCCAGGATCCCAAGTGCTTGTTAGACTTACACATGAATGCCTTCACCGCTGGGGAGGCTGGGGTACCTGCTCTCTGGGCAGCTCATATCCTCTCACATCCCCAGCCCTTAGGACTTTACAAGATGCGTTGGTATAGATAAAAGTTGATAAAGGGCATGGCTGGGGGTGAGTGTCAAGTCACTAAGTAAGCAGTCATCAACTCATTCATGGAGAGATGACTAGGCAAGGAACTTAGATTCTGCCCTGGCTAGTTTTTATGTCTATTTGACACAGCCAGGGACATCTGGGAAGAAGGAATCTTAATTAAGAAAATGATCGGCTTGTAGGCAAGTCTGTAGGGCATTTTCTTGGTTGATAATGGATGTGGGAGGGTCCTGCCCACTGTGAGCAGTGCCATGCTTGGGCAAGTGGTCCTGGGTTGCATGAGAAAGTGGACGAGACAGTCATGGAGAGCAAGCCAGTGAGGAGCACTCTTCCAAGTATCTGCCTCAGTTCCTGCCTTTAGGTTCCTGACTCAAGTTCCTGTCCTGACTTCCCCAAGGATGAATTATAACCTGAGGATTTTCAGGTGAAAGAACCCCTTTCCTCTTCAAGTTGCTTTTGGATTTTTTATCATAGCCATACACCCTAACTAAGACAGATGCCCATATAATCATATACAAGTACACAGAAAAAGTAGGACGCATCTGCAACAGGTTTCTCTATCTGCTGGCCCATCTAGACAGGAACCCCGCTGCTCCTCATCCTTGGTTCTCCAGAAGGTTGGGACCCAAGTGTGGGAAGACACACGATGAAGAGTGATGGGGAAAGAATGACAACAGAGATGCTGACGTGGGAGTTGGCAGCGTGTGGCCTTTGTGGTGGTGTGGAAGAAGGGGAAGAGGCTGAGTCTGCTAGGGACAGTGCCAGGGGCCAGTGGGATGTCAGAGATGTGGGAAGTGGGCATTCTGTCAGGTGATTTTTAAAATATATTTATTTTTATTTTATGCACATTGGAGTTTTTGCCATGGGTGTCGGGTCCTCTGGAACTGAAGTTACAAAGAGTTGTGAGCTACCATGTGGGTGCTGAGAATTGAACCCAGTTCCTTTGGAAAAGCAATCAGTGCCCTTAACTGCTGAGCCATCACCTAGCCCCAGGTCAGGTGATATTTATTGAACTGTCATTTTATGCTAAGTGCTATGTTGTAACTGTGTTTAGGCCTTAGAAAATTCTGTATCATCCATCCATCCGTCTCTCTCTGACTCTCTGTATATACGTGTGTATGTTTTTATGTATGAGTACAGGCACATGTATGCCACAGTGCAGGTATGGAGGTCAGGTTGGTTTTCATCTAAGACAGGATCTGTATGGTTTCCCACCATGTTAGCCCGGATGACCAGCTATGAGCTTCCTGGGGGTTTCTGTCTGTACCACATTGCGTTATCCCCAGAGGAATTCTGGAACTGCAAATTCAGGCGCTACTGGGTTTGGCTTTTGTATGCATTCTGGGGATCCTAAGGTTCTCATGTTTCCATAGCAAACCATCTCCCCAATCCATGAGCTTGGGCCTGCCTGAAATTATAGACTTCTGCTGGTACAGAGGACACATGATCCCAGAAGTAGTTCTCTCATCACTGGGCTCTTTGAGCTACCATAGGGAGCCATGGCCAGGCAGGATCAGAGGGTTGAGAGAGAAGGCTGGCTCCAGGAATATAAAAGGGGATATATGCCCCCAGATAGCCTACTCTACCATGGCGGTCCAGTGAAACCAAGACCAAATAATGTCAACAGGAACCAGAGCCTGGAAGAACTTGCAGCTGGGCCAACTCCAGGAGGTTTGGATTACATTCCTAAGGGCACCCCAGATTCAGCTTCCAAAGGGACCTAAATATCTAAAGATGCTAGCTGTCTAGGCTGCAGCCCGAGAGTGCCCTGGCCCAAGGAGGAAGGCCCAGCACAGCCACCCACATCTGATCTCGATATGGCTCTCAACTGCACACATGTGGTTTCTTTCCTACAGCAGTTTGGATGTTACACAGCACACTCAGCTTTCCACTTTCTCCTTTGAAGTTTGCAGGCAGCCTGACTTTGGGCACCACACTTACTGCCTGGGTACACTCATCTCTGAGTACTGGGCTGTGCATATGGTTCAGTCAGCCACAACCACACTGACTTCTGCCTAAAACGCCCTCTGCTCACTGGCTGTCCATCTATCGCTCATCCTCCAGTCCCCAAGAACTCTCTTGTCAGAGACACTGTTCCAGATGTCATCTCGTGTCTTTGACATGTCACAATCATCTCTTCCAGGTACCAGTTAACCTCTGCACTGCCACTTAACCTTTTACCTATCCAACTGTTTGTGTATCTCATCTCTAAAATTCCTTGAGCCAAGAATCCGTGGATGCTTGGTATTAGATAACTGTCAATATGTGTCCAGGAATTAACATATGAATGCATGAGGGAACTGGGAAGACTTCCACCTTGTTCTTCATCACTAAGGACTTGAGGGAAGACATTAATTAGCAAGTAGAGGCAGCAGATGGATGTACTGAGCCATGAAGACTAAAGAGTTTGCGCTGAAAGGAACTGGGTAGTGGGGCCCAGGAATCCATACTGAAGTTGTATTTTAATTAAAAAACAAAAATTGGTTTTAGTTATTGTGTGTACATTTGTGTCTTTGTGTGTGTGTGTCTGTGTGCGTGCGTGCGCGCGCGCACGTTTGACACAGGGTCTCCTGTAGCCCATGCTGACTTTGAACTCACTATGACCTTGAATTTCTGATCTTCCATCTCCCAAGTGCTTAGATATATGCCAGATGAGAGCCTGCTGGCATCTACATTTGTGGCCAATGGAAATTGTGGGTGGAACCTAAACTCTCAAGCACCCCCCCCCCCAGTGGCTGGGTTGTGGTGTGTCCTTCAAGGGTTCGAGAGTTGGTTGGTTTGGAGGCTTGTTCCTGGTGTGTTGATGGAGAGGTGATGGGCCTTTGAGAGGTAGAGCATGTAGGTCACCAGAAGGGTCAGCTGTCAGCAGAAGGGATTAAGGGAGTTCCCAGAGGACCCTCTCCTTAGGGGGTTGTGATGTGTGAAGCAAGCCTGGCCTCCTCCTTGTCTAGAGCAGGGCTGGTTCCTACAGGCACTTCCTTGGGATCCCATGCACCACTGGGTCCAAAGACTGAAACAACGAACCCCTCCATCCTGTACAGCTGGCCTCCAGCCTCTTTTCTAAGCTGGACATAGCATGCCTAAAGTCCCAGCACTCTAGAGGATGAGGCAAGAAAATATAAGTATCAAGATAAATGTTTGAGTCGGGCAGCACACACCTTTAATCCGGGCACTTGGGAGACAGAGACAGGTGGATCTCTGTGAATTTGAGACTAGCCTGGCCTACAGAGAGAATTCCAGAACAGGCTCCAAAGCTACAGAGAAATCTTGTCTTGGAAAAAAAAAATTTGAAAAAAAGATAAATGTTTGATAAAAGATCCATAGGGAAACCTGGTCTCGAAACAATCAAAAACAACAAAAATTTACACCTCTTGTCTTTATAAACTTACCCACTGTCCAGTGCTTTGCTAGAGCAACATCAAACTGAAACACACCATTACTATATTAGTATTAGTTTTAGCATTACAACTTGAAGGAGCAGCCAACATAGACAGAACCCAGGATTCTGTCAGCTTCTAAATTTATGACATAACTTCATACTTTTTGGTTCCAGAGTAATGACTCGCCTACTTGAAACACTTGCAGAATGACAGGCAATTGTGCCAATGTTTGTTTTCTACTTCTCAACAGTGATGATGAAGTAAAATTACAATGACAAAGGTCCTCCACCCTTTGGAAAGCGTCTAGGCTCAGCACACACACAAAGACGTGGATGGGCCTGGCAGGCAGAGATAAGGAGCCTCCAGGAGCCAGCAAGGCTGTGAGCAAAGGTGAGACAAAGAGATGTGCCTTAGGCTGACCAGGAGCCAGGCACTGGCAGGAGGTACCTTACCAACTTCTTGTCCCAGGTGTGTTGGTACAGTAGAACCATTCTGGCTTCTTAAAGACAGTACACCGGACTGGCAGGAGTGGTTCCTGATCTATGCGTGAAAATCTACTCTGTCAAAACTAGCATGGTTATTATGCTCGGGAATCAGGCCATGAGGAATTTCCTTTCTCATGTATTCACTTGTCCACCCATGCATGCACCTCGCAGGTGGTAAGAATAAAGTGTCACTGTGCCAGACCTGTCCACATAGCAGATGCAAGGTGAGCTAGTTGGCATCTGAGAGATGGGAGACACTGGGTTAATTGTATTTGAAGCTCTGATTTGATCCACCAGGACACAGTAAGAGGATACTGATCCTGTGGCTAGGTCACCTCTGCAATGCCAACTCTGCCACCTTTCACCACCCTGGGCAACTTTCCTGACCTTCCAGTCCTCAGTTTCCCTTAAGGTACAAAATAAAATAAAGGAAGCAATACCCTGGCAAGGCAAGTAATGTCATACTTGACCCTGTAGAGCAGTGCCTAGTATGTAACAAAACTAAATAAGTAGTTCTTAAAGAATAAGGGGGGGGGGGCAGAGAGTGTAACTCAGTAGGCACACGAATCCTAAAGCCCGTCCTAAGCACTAAGCCCATGAGCCCAGCACTCTGGAGGCAGTGGCAGGAAGGTTCTAAGTTTAGTAGGAGTGAAAAGAAAACAGAACTGGGTAATGGGGTGAATATGATTTTTAAAAATGCATTTTATATGAATAAAAATGCCATAATGAAACCAATTGTTGTGTATAATTAATGCATGTTAAAAAGAGTGCCTGATGCTCTTGCAAAGGACTTGGGCTTGGTTCCTGGTACCCACATGGTAGTTCACACCTGCCTGCCACTCACCCCAGTTCCAGGATATCTGATACCTTCTTCCAAGACCTCCATGAGCCCCTCTGGGCACATAAACTCACACAAGTGAATGCATATACAAATAATAAACACACAAACAAACTTAAAAGAAAATTGAAATCATCCTGTGCTACATATCAAGTTCAAGGCCAGGCTAGAATATATGAGACCTAGTCTCAAGTGAGAGGAGGCTCGGTTTAGACAAGATGATGAGGGGAAGACTCACAGAGAGGTAGGGGGGAGGGAGAGGGGAGAATAGGAGGGGAGAGGGGAGAGGGAGGGGAGGGGAGGAGCGGGGAGAAAGAAGAGAGAGAAAGAGAGAGAGGAGAGAGAGAGAGAGAGAGAGGGAGAGAGAGAGGGAGGGAGGGAGGGAGGGAGGGGAGGAGGGAGGGAGGGAGGGAGGGAGGGAGGGAGGGAGGGAGGGAGGAGGAGGGAGGGAGGGAGGGAGGGAGGGAGGGAGGGAGGGAGGGAGGGAGGGAGGGAGGGAGGGAGGAGAGGAGAGAGATTTAAAATAGAGATATAAGCTGGTCAGTGGTGGCACTGCCTTTAGTCCCAGCACTTGGGAGGCAGAGGCAGTCATATCTCTGTGAGTTCAAAGGCAGCCTGGTCTACAGAGTGAGTTCCAGGATAGCCAAGGCTACACATAGAAACCCTGTCTCAAAACAAAAAACAAAACACCAAATTAATAATTAGAGACATAAAGTATGATATATATTTAAAAATAAATGTAAATTTTATTTAAATGCAAAACTAAAGACTTTCTGTTTTTGTGTTGGGGTCCAAAGAGTCATAGTGCCGACCTCACCTGGTTAGAGCCTTCCTTCTGACTTCTGAGGTGCAGCCTGCAGCCTTTGCTTGCTCCCTGGAAGTCCCTACACTGCTGTGGCATAGCATTAGCCATGTCACCAGCAGGTGCTTGGTGTGAAGATGCAAGAGAAAAGGACACAAGGGGCCTTTCCATCCATGGGCTCTCTGTGCAGGACCCTGGCCACATCTCAGGTCTTCCGGCAGAGTTGGGCGAGACTGGGTCTGTCTTGCCTCCAATTCCCACCCTGAGATTCCCCAGAGCTGCTGCAGAACTCCATTTCTCCAAGCAACACCCTGGGCCTTGCCCTGAGGACTCATCTATTGCTATTGTCTAGGAGCTATTCTGTTTGTCCCCAAATGACCACTAGAAATATTCATTAGAATGTTCCTACAACATACATTACACAACAAGGCTTCCTCTATACTACCTGGATCACAGAGTAGAAAAGCAAGCACCCACCCACGCACTCACACAGGCAGACTTGGGGACACACCCACAAATGCAGTCTTTAGGGAAGGACAATAGCAAAGACTGAATGCTCTTTAAAAGCGTATATTGCAGAAGGTGAATGACACTTTACTTATCAACTGCATCGCTTTTAGGTTAGCAGATCATGTAAGAATGTGAGGCTGGGGGCTGGAGAGTCAAGTTAAGACCACTTTGCTGCTCTTCCAGAAGTTCTGAGTTCAATTCCCAGCAAACACAAGGTGGTTCACAACGTGAACCACCTGTAATGAAATCTGGTGCCCTCTTCTGGCCTGCAGACATACATGCAGGTAAAACACTATTTACATAATAAATAAATCTTAAAAAAAAAAAAAAGTATTGGCTTTAAGATAAAAGAACGTGAGGCAGAGCTCTGAGCTCTCAGAGTAAGGTGCAGGACCATTTGTGGGAAAGAAAGAAAACTCAGCAGGACTCCCACTTGGCATACTATCGTGCCTGACCTGGGGCTGTGCACCCTTCTGTACAAGGATACTGTTTTTCACTTTGCCAAACTGTTCTGAATTATGTGGTCACCATCCTGAGACCACCAATCCATTTCTAAGCACTGATCTGAGGGACACACTGGTCAGCCTCCATCTGCACAGCAACCAGAATTTGTAACACCCAGCACACCCAGCTCAAGCTTTCTTCCTACTTCCAGGGGTTCCAAAGCTCTGTCCTCCATGTTCCATCCACCCCTTCTGCCCTACCAAAGCTCCAGATCCTGCAAGAAAATCCATCCCCTAGGGCAGCTGTGGCTTCCCACCGAAGTCCTGTTTCATTACCAGCAGGAGGGACACAATCACCTGCCCCAGGCTGCAAGCCCTTCACCCTCAGGTGCCATCAAGCTAGGCTAGCTCAGGGGGAGGGTCCAGGATCTGAAAGAGGGATCCCTGAATCAAGGGGGTAAGTAGACAGGCCTGGGTGAGTAGACCCATGGTCCTATCAAACATGTGAGAAGACCAATTCTTTGCAGAGATTTGAAATACATATGTGCTTTCTGGTCTATGGACATGTGGAAGGGGAAAAATATGAACGCCAAGATCAGAGTTGGCTCCAGTCACAAGAGGCAGTGCTCTGCAGGCTGATGGGGGAGGAGCCCTGTGAGTGTGCATTTTGATGTGAGAGCAGCTCTGGGCCTCACTCAAGTCTTCTGGTGGGTGAGAGGTGAACTCTGCAGCCCAGAGTTTATTACCCTCTAAATTCCTCTTCTGATGGGTTTGGTGGCTTGATCCATGAAAGGTAAGGGCAGCTGATCTCACTAATTGAAGAGCCCTCACTCCATGTTTGAAAATCAGATCCCAGCAATAGAGACCAGGGACTCTACACTTGTGCTCTTCCTACAGAAAAAAAAAAAAAAATGGGATCCAGGGAGGTGACACTGAACACACCAGGGACATGACTGGTACTTATGTAGTTATTTCACACTGTCACACTGTCATTAAGCCGTTAGGTGACCTTAGGCAAATCTCTCTGTGCCTTAGTTCCTCTGACTATGAAACAAGGTAAAAAAAATAACCTGTAGTTCCTATTCTGTCACCAGGATAAAAATAAGATCGTAGATGTGAAAGTGTGACAAAGAGACCAGAGGCACTATTCAAATCTCAGACTATTATTACCCTGACAAAAATCTCATTAATAACAGCAACATCAGAATGTCTAATTTTTGCAACTTGGGAAGCAGAGCACAATCTGGTTCAGGGCTGCTGGGGACAGAGAGCCAAGAAGACTGTGAAAGCAGGCCTATTTCCACCCAGCTGAACTCCGAGCTGATGCTCACTGCTTTGTGCTGATCCTATGATGGGTGATAGTTTGAAGGACAGGGATGGGCTGGCTCCAACCTCTACCCTTACACCAGTGCAGCACTGCTAGAGAGGAATAACCTCCCCTGGTGAAGACCAAGCCTGGCCCAGCCTAGCCTGTGGCTGTAGCCTTTATAGGGACCACAGGGAGAGGGGGAGGGTCACAGACATGTGCGATGACCATTCCATGCTGCTTTCTCTCACAAGATAGACACATGCTTTGTTCTACATCTTTAGGTAACAAGATTTTAAAAGCTAGCTCTCAGGCCCTCCTCTCCTGTTCAGCCTCTCTAAACAGGCCTGTGATCATTCCCTCTTATTTTGACCGAAAGAGCCTTCACCACCCACATATAGACACAGCCTGGGAATCTAGAGTGCAGGAGCACCCTCCCCACCCTCTGCCTGAACATCTGGAGACTGCCACCGGGAGCCTGGACTCTTGCTCAGCCCCTTGTCCCCTAGGCAGTGACCTGGCTCATACATCCACACCCCAGGCTGTGTCCCCTACGTGTCCCGGGCATTGTTCTCCTGCCAGAATCTGTTCCAACAGGCTCAAAGAGGTCCAGGCAGGGAGAGAGAGAGAGAGGCTGGGAAGTTGCAGCTCCTCTAACCTGGAAGACCCACGAGGAGCCCAGAATGTTGGGCAGAAGGTAAGTGTGACCAGGGAGAAGATGTGAAAGCAGGTGGAGGTCTGCCTCATTGCTGGGCTGGTTTCACCCTGGAGTCTGCGAAAATGTCGAAGGACTGAGTGACTGGCTGGCATGGCCTCGACTGAAACAGTGACAACAGTGACAACGGGCTTAGAAGACAAGAAAGCTTCAGGGACTCCTGACTCACTGAGGCTTGGGCCTGAACTCATGATTGCTCAGCTCTGGACGCTTCCCTCAGATCCTCCCTCCCTGCCCACAGGCAACAGGACCGGTTCGGTCATCCCACCAGTTGATTCCATCCTGAGAGCTGTCTCAGACTCCACTCCAGTAGATGCAGCTCATCCTCCAGGTCACGGACACAGGACTGTGACAGTCACTCTGGAGGAGGCAAGACCTGCTGCCTTGTTTGTCACCAACAACCTTATATCATACCCACTTTACAGCTGGACAAATGAAGGCAAAGCACACACACTGGTGTGCTCAGGCTCATTTTAGACCAGAGGTGTAATGTCTGTGTGCTGTCTCCTTGCCAAGAGCTTGCATCTTTCCTGGGAGCAGCTGCCACAGCGTCTATAACCCCAGGCTGAGGAGTCTGGCAGTGTGGAGGTATCGGTGGGGGGGGCACAGTATGTCAAGTCTGATCTAGCTGCTACACCTGCAGGACAAGTGCAGGACCACCCTGCTGCTGTGGGCATACCTCCTCCGGATGCCTGAGAGTGCAGCTGCTCTGGAGTTTACTCAGGGTCATGGTGGAGGCTGTGGGGTTTCTTTCAGATCAGCCTAGCACTGCCAGGCTGCCAACAAGGAAAGCAGAGAGGGTAGCATCCTGGCACAGAGTTTCCAGGCATGAAACTCTGCCCAGGCAGGTGCTGAAGAGGCAAGGAAAAGAGGTCCTTAACCAGCACAAACTATGTGCCACTCAGCTCATCACCAAGGATAAATTCGTGTTTCTCGGAAATCAGTTATGCTTCTGTGTCCTCTGCCTGTCTTTTCCCTCACCCCCTTGAGGCCTCTGCTCAGCATACACACCACCCACCAGGATCAAGGGCAGATAGAGGAAGCAGGGCTGGGAAGGAGACCATAGAGGATGCTAGCTGCATCTGGACTTTCATTATCTTTTTTTTTTTTTTTTTTTTTTTTTCAGAGCCGATGGTCCTCAGAGTGCCTGGGATAGCACTGCAACCCATCTGGGCAGCAGTCAGCTTTTCTGGAGGCCAGCCCGAGGTGCTGGGCCTGCTCTCTGCACCCAGAGAGCAACCTCCTCTCTTCCACCGGCCATTCCCTGCCACACACCCAGGCTGTAGAACACACATATCTTTGTTAATTTATGGAACAATGCAGCACCACAGGGACCACCACTTCTAGGCACCAGCCCTGCCTACACCCTGCTGTTTATCTCAGATGTGTGGAGAGAAAAGCAGAACTCCCCACCCTTTCCCAGGCAAGGCCCCACCCTGTGCGCTCACATCATACAGATGTGAGCTCTCTGACCCCTATGAAAAACAAGCACAGGGCCTGGCGACCACGGGGCGGCACAGCTGGTGCAGATGGTGCAAAAAGCCCGGTGGGGGAGAGAGCTCTCTATTGAGCCTCGGAGTCCTGTACCTCCTAGCCCCCCTACACACCCCGGGCCTCCATGTCCCCTTTTCCTTGGCCTTGTGGCCAGCTCAGTTCCTCATCAAAGATCTCCTTAGCCAACAGTCATCACAGGGGACAGCTGCCTCTACACTGCCAGGGCCTTGAGTCCTCTCCACGGAGAGCCCTGCCCAGCTGTGGCTGGCCTCTGAACCTCTTGGGCCCCACAGGCTCTGGCTTTCTCTGAGAGAAGTGACTGCTCCGCCCAGTCGCTCCTCATGGCTCCAACTCCCGGGAGAGGCGGGACAGTTCCCGCTGGTTGTCGATGACCTTCAGCTGCTGGACATAGGCCCAAGTGCTAGCTGGACTCCGGATGCTCAGGGACTGCTCAGAGCCTGGAGGGAAAGAGAGCCATCAACAGCCACCATTGCCACTTCACCAAACACACCCTCGCCCTCTCTGAGTAGCAGCCTCAACTCTTGGACCTCCACTCCACACCCTGCACCCTCTTAACACTAGCGCCTCCCCCCAACTATTGTCCTTGCGTCTCTCCCCACCAGATTCAGAAGGACAGCAGTTGCAAAGTCTGAAGAAGAAAGACCCAGCAGGAGCTCAGCATAGTATCTCCTCTCTAAGTTCAGAAGGACCTGAAGCAGGGTATACTGGTGTCTGTTTATAAACCTGGAGCTTCAGAAACCAAGGCAGGAGGGTGGGGAGTTCCAGACCCTGCTTTCAGAAAAAATAAACATGGCCAAGCATGGTGGCGCACACTTTCACTCCAGAACCCATGGGGCAGAGACAAGCGGATCTTTGGGAGTTTGAAGCCAGCCTAGGCTACATAGCAAGTTCTAGGCCAACAAAGACTTTGGCTCAAAAAAGTCAAACAAATAACCTAATAAAGGCTAGAGGGCTAGCTCAGGGTGTGAACTGTTTGTCTTGTAAGCATGAAGACCTGAGGCCAAACCCTAGAACCGGAAAGCGCCTGTGATTCCCATGCTGGTGAGGTAAAAGCATGCACAGATTCCCATGCTGGTGAGGTAAAAGCATGCACATCTCTGGGGCCAGTCAGCCAGTCTAGACTACTTGCTAAGTTCCAAGCCAGTGAGTGCCTGGCTCCCAAAAAGGAAAGGGTAGGCACCTGAGGAACAATACCCAAGGCTGTCCTCTGACCCCTACACACATGTGTGTGCATCCATTCCCACACAGTGTACATGTGCATACATATGTAAATAAAATAAAAATAAATCCTGAAAAAGGTTTATCATAATATGTATGAAGCATGTGGGTTTGGGGTAAGACTATTTAAAAACACAAAGCATATGATATGGCATAGGCTTGGAATTGTGGCCTGGGCTATGAGGTAAAACTGTCTCAAATATCAGTCAATCAATCAGCAAAATATAAAAGAAAAGACAGAGTGGGCAACTCAAAAGTCATCATAGTGGCCACTGGGAGAGAGAAGACAGTGGAGAACCAAGTTATCATCTGTGTTCTCCTACTTGGACTGAGCCAAAGGCTCAATTTATTATCAGCATGGATGTATGTGTGAAACACAGGGTGGGCACTGTGATGCAAATCGTATGTCACGACTATTCATTCCTTAACCACATACAACTCATCTCAGGTACATACATAGGCTGGAGTTGGCATGAGAACGCCTCCTTCATCACTACCTTCTTTAACATGGGCTAGAATTGGCCTCTGTCTCACACAGGTGCCAAGGGACTGTACGTAAGCTCCCAGTTCTGTCCCTGGCTATGCCAACCCCTGCCAGTACCCCTGTCCCATCACTTACATGTGGAAATCCTTGATGCCTGGCTGTCCTCGTGGATGTGAGACACTCGGCTTCTGAGTGGTGACAGAGGCACTGGGCAGGGTGAAAGGGGTGAGTCAGGGAGATGGCCATGCTGAGCCTCCTCCGGAGCACTAAGGGGGTCTTATCCAGGTTGTGGATGTGGGGGGAGCAGGGGCGGGGGTGTCACCTCTTACCAGTGCTGTGACTCCTGCAGTGGTGGAGCATTCGCATGGCTCTGGCCATCATTCGCTGTGAGTGACACAAAAACATAAGATCTGGTCTGTGAGCCCAGAGCCTGGCCTTCATATGGGAAGCCAGGCGTCAAGCCCCCCTTTAAACCATGTTCCTAGAGACTAGGGATCTATAAAAGATGGTTAAGGCTGCCTCAACCCAGCATACCCAGGTGCTCAGCAGGAACTAGGCAGCAGTGTTGGAGAATATTATTTTAAGGTGTGTGACTTTTGTTTATGCTGTGGAACATTTAAACAAATGATGTAAAGGTGTGTGACTTTTGTTCATGCTGCATTTGTTTAACTCAGCAAAGCTGTGTTACTGTGCCTGTCTAAAACACCTGATGGTCCTAATAAAGAGCTGAATGGTCAATAGCAAGGCAGGAGCATGGGTAGGCGGGGCTGTCAGGCAGAGTATAAATAGAGGGAGAAAAGAGGAGGGGCAAGAGAACAGGGAGGGAGGTCAGGGGCCGCCCATAAAGTAAGGAGAGTAAGATAAGAAAGATAAAAAGCCCAGAGGGAAGAGGTAGATAAGTTAGTTTTTTAAAAGCTGGCTATTCTTGGGAGAGGGAACGGGGTAAAAGCAGCAAGAGGAATAAACAAAAATCACAAAAACTTTGTATATGACTTTGAGGAAAACAATACTTTTCAAAATTGTATATAGTGCATATGCATGGACAAAGCAAGTGTGACAAGTGTTTGCATAATGTTTAATTACAAAAATATTCTTTAAAAAAAGCTGGCTAGCAATAAGTCAAGCTAAGGCTTGGCACTCATAACTAAGAATAAGCCTTCATGTGTGAGTAATTTGGGAGCTGGGTGGTGGGCCCCTCAAAAGAGCAAAAAAAAAAAAAAGTGACAGCACAGCAGCTGGAAGACACATTAGGGAAGGCTAAGAGATAAGGGAGAGTTAGAAGGGGGCTCTTATTGAACATGTTTGAGGCTGTCATCCCAGTAGCTCCAATAGCAGGCAGACCCCCTCCCGTGCACACTGCAATAGCAGAGGAACGGTTTAACAACTATTCTGTTCTATTCTTTTCAAACAAGATCCTCTCCCTCCCTCCCTCCCTCCCTCCCTCCCTCCCTCTCTCTCTCCCTCTCTCTCTCTCCTAGGCTGTTTTTAAATTCGGAATCCTCCTGCCCCAGCCTCCTGTGTACTGAGATCTCTTGAACACTATCAGCTGACACCCACCCTTGAACCTTCCTAGGCAATTGTCCCCTGCCTCAGCCCTGACCCCTCCCCATGTCATACTGCCAACCCACACCAAAGGTGAAGCCCGCGTTCCTCAAACTTACCATCTTCTCAAAGTTGATGAGGTTCTCTACGAGCGTGTGGTTTCCTTCGTGGATGAAGGTCATGTCTACAAAGGGATGACTTAACTTATAGGTCCCCGAACTCCTGCCTCTCCTGCATCCCAGGAAAGGTGAGGACCAACCACAGGGATCACAGGGCCTGTCCACCCTCAACCTCTAGCAGCCTCTGAGCCATTGCAACTCCCTGTCATCTATCTCATGGACAGGAATCACAGCCCTCGGTGCAGCCCTATGTTCCGGTCCTAACTCTTCCTTTGGCTTGTCAACTCCTAGTTTAGCTCAGTGCTCCCTGTGTGTCGTGTGTCAGCCCTTCAGTTGTCATCACCAGAGAGTGTCGAGGGGACATGAGCTCAGAGATGGAGGCTGAGAGGAGAGCACCAGTCCTACCTTTGAGTAGCAGGGGCATGAAGGGGATGACAGGAGGGGAGAGTTTGGTGAGTGCCAGTCGATACACTCGGTGGTTCCACGAGGGGTCCTGTGAGGAGAAAAGGCTGCCCTGAGGGAGTCCAGCATATGATGGCACAGACCCATCCCCTCCTGGGTCCCAGAACACACTGGAGAGACTCCAAGCCAGCCTCCCCTCCCTACGGCATCTCACTGAGGTGGGGTCTGTGGTAGGCCTAAGCGGGATGAGGACTGGATTTCTAAGCTCCAAATACCCCCAGGGAATCTCCACCGTGATTAGTCACAGAGGCCTGAAGGTTTCTGGGAAGCCTCTCAGCCTCTCGGGTGGGTATGTTCCCTGGACCTCTTGGATCCTAAGAGGTGATCAGTTCTCTCGAGAACTCCCAAGGCTGAAAACACCGTGGTGCTCTTCTCTCTAGATTCTACACAACTTTCCAAAGTTCCAGGAGGCTCAACCACTGACTCATTCCTCACTTTTGTCTTACGAGTTCAGCCTGCAAGCCCTTTGAGGGTCTTGGAGGGGGCAGTGACACCCTTCTATATGACACACAGTGGGTCTCCTGCTCACAACCTCAAGGAGCAGAAGATCTCAGTCCTGTCTTTCCTGTCATGCTTGACCATCAGCTTGAACCCTTGGACAGAGCAGCTAGTAGAGCCTGACATCCTGACACCCCACATCTCGATGAATCTCAGGCCCAGAACATCCCTGAGCCTGCTGCGGCCTCATATCCAGGGCAAATGTCCCTACATGAATACCTAGCGGCACAGTACACCACAAGGCCTCAATCACTATGCCATACACCCTCATCTAGCTTCCACAGCCACAGGCCAGAGAGGGATCCAGGCCCTAGTTAGGCACTGAAAGCCCTGCCAGTGTCCAGAGACGGCAGAAATGGGCCTAGAACTTACCAGCAGCCTCTCCAAGGCGGAGTACAGCTTCCGTACTTTATGGGGCAGACGCTGTAAACATGGGATGGGTGAGGGGCCATGGCCAGGAAGAGAGGGCCCCCCTCGACATCCCCGCGGAGAGCCGAGGCCTGGCTGTGGCATCAGATCCTCCTGGAAACCTACCTCCCAGGTGTGGGCCAGGCGGCTGATGGCAGAGTTGCTGAGGCCAAACATGACCGCAAAGAAGGAGTTGAGATTCTTCTGCTCCTTGAGGCTGTGAGCACAAGACCCAGACACTCTCAGGGGAAAGTCATGAGCCTAGTGCTGCCTTTGCAGGGTGGGTGGGTTAGGAGGCAAAGGCTCTGGGGACGCAGGGACAAAGAGAAGGCATATTGGGCAACACTGGAAGGGGGTTAAGAAGCGGTAGCCACAGGGCTGGCAACATACCCCAGTTTCCACACATCCCATTACCCTCCTATACCCCCTCATCCTCCACATACTCCACTGTCCCCACAGGCACTCACTGGGCTGCCAGCTTGATGAACTTCCGGAGCAGCTGAGCCCTGGGGCCGGGAACTGAGCACAGACAGAGCTCAGTGGCCACCCAGTACTGCAGCTCGTTGAAGCGGCGCATGAAGCGCTCCAGGTTTGCGGTGGTGACGTCACGCAGGTGCTGGGGGCCCAGGACATAATGGATCAGCTCCACCTGGATGGGCCACAGGCCAGGTCAGCAGGCTAGGCCTGGCGTCCTGCCCACGTCCCCCTCCTCGGCTCTACCTGCTGCACCTGGTGGATCCTGTTGAAGAGGTTCCAGTCGTGGTCTGTCAGCTGGCCTGCCAGGTCCTTGGCGCTCACTAGCTCCAGCATGTCAGAAGAACCCAGAGTGGGTCCCAGCTGCTCAGGGTGTGGGGTCTGCAGGGGAAGAGCGCTCAGACACGGGGAGGACCTGGGACCATGCCTGCAGCCAGAGGGACAGCGGACAGACAAGGCACTCCAAGTGGAGGGGCTTCCTGGGTCTGTGGCCGCTGGAAAATGGGCTCTCCTGAGGGATCACTGTACTGACCACTCCCTCATGCTGAACTCCAGCTTTGAGCCCCTATGGGTCTGAAGCTAGGGTAACCCCTTTCCCCTCGGACTCTCCACAGACGCTGAGATCATCCCTCCCTCTTCCCTGTAAAGACACGGTAGTAGCCAGAGCTGAACACCTCCCTCTCTTCCCTGTGCCCACCCCCAACCCACTCTGCCTCCCAGAGCTCCTCGGTCTCTGGCAACCTGCCCGGTCCCTACCAGCTCATGCACTTCCTGTGGGTCAACAACAAAGAGCCGCTCGTTGAGCCCCAGGGATGTGGCCACACCGCGGGCATCTGGCTGCAGGCCAACAACATCTGCAGAGGCAACAGAGGCGGAGATGAGGAAAGGTGGTTTGGAGAGAGGCCAGAGACAGCTGGAGGCCCCTGCCTCTCAGAGTTTTCTTCTTCTGGCAGTGGCTGAGGAGATCCTAAGCGCACAGGTGCACATGCCAACTCAGGCAGCACGGGAGACTGGTCAATCCTGGATGAGGCCTCAACTTTCCTGATGCTCAGTTTATTCCTTCAACTGAAGTGTCCAGCTATTTCCTAGGACACTTTCAGGAGCGCGGCTGTTGCAAGCAAAAGATATGTATAAAAAAAGCTCTCTGACAATTAGGAAATGCCCTATAAACCTCTTGTTACTTTCATCAGCTGTGAACTGGACAAGGCTTTGTGTGTTCAAGTCTCTAAGCCCTTGGCCCGTGACTTACCAGACTACATGTGTGATGAGAGAAGTAGCTCCTCTATTTAATCCATTTTCTCACCTGCTTTGTGTTTCTAGTTTGTGTTTATCTTCATAATAACCTGTACATATTTTCATATGTAATTTGTAAGCAAATGTACACTTAGGGGGATTGGTAATAGAGCACTGGTTACCCGCATAGGTGTTCATCAGTGGTATGAAAATGACTGCCAGTTAACTCACCAGGTAACCACCAGAGGGCACTGTTTCCCAGAGCTGAACACAGGTGTGTTCTGGTTCCTGCTAGTTCCTGGAGCTGAGAGGTGGGGGTTCCCTTGCCACAGTTCCCTGATGACCCCAGTTCCTGACTGCTGGGCTCTGACCATTAGGCCCAGGCTACACTTTTCAATGATAGCAATGGCTTTTTCAACATAAAATTCTCTGAAAGCAGGTCCTGATAACCTAGATGATAGTCTAGGCAGAGATGTGCTAGACTCTGGGTTACAAGCCTTAGTAGTCTAACAGATACAGCAGGCTTTCATAACAGTACAGGGATAATGATCACTGGACAGACAGGGAAATGGAGACCCAGAGAGGTCCAGCTGGGTAGAGCTTAAACTGGAATTCTCACATAGCTCTAGGAGTCCAGGCTATGTTGTCACCATCCAACTGATCTGTCATAGTTTCTGTAGTAGTCCTAGCACCTAACACATTGCTGCTACATAGATGACCCTTAAAAATGCTTGCTGTGGGAGCTGAAGAAGGGCTCAGCAGTTAAACACATTGGTTACTCTTCCAGCGGACCTGGGTTCAATTCCTAGCACTTCCTAGCATAACTATCCATACCTCCATCTTCAGGAGATCTAGGGATCAAACACATGTATGGTGGTGCACAGACCTGACATTTAGGCAAAACACCCATACACATAAAATAAAAATATAAAAGTGTTTGCTATACTTGTTGGTTTGTCGACTTGACACAAGCTAGGCTCATCATGGAGGAGGGAATCTCATTTGAGAATATGCCTCTGTCAGAGTAGCCTGTAGCAAGTGTATGGGGGTGTTTTCTTGACGAATGATTGATCTGAGAGGACCTAACCTATTGTGGTCAGTGCTACCCTGAGCTGGTGGTCCTGGATTCTATAGAAAGCAGGCTGAGCAAGCCATGGGAGCAAGCCAGTGAGCAGCTCCCTCCGTGGCCTCGGCTTTGGGTCCTTTCACTCACCTTCACAATGGGCTGATGAGATGTAAGATGGAATGTACATTTGCCTCCCCGAACTTCTTTTGATCGTGCTCTTTATCACAAAAGAACACAAATGAGGAAATCTGCTGAGTGACTTACTGAATGAGGGCTACCTAAAACCAAAGGCTAGCCGTGTGCTCACTAACATGTGAGGTGGGGGAATATGCTCAATTCTCTTGAACTCCACTTTCCATGGTTAAAAAAATGGGATAAAGCTGGGCGGTGGCGGTGCACACCTTTAGTCCCAGCACTTGGGAAGCAGAGGCAGGTGGATCTCTGTGAGGTCAAGACCAGCCTGGTCTACAGAGTGAGTTCCAGGACAGCCAGGGCTGTTACACAGAGAAACCCTGTCTCAAAAAAAAAAAAAAAAAAAAAAAGGAAAAAATGCCCTCTTGAGAGATTGTGATTAGGAACAAATGAATATATACGAGTGACACACTGTCCTAAACACTTTTCTCATTTAATTCTCAAAGATCCTCTAAGAGGGACAGTATCTTGTTATCTGTGCTTTACAGGTGATGAACTCAATCACAGAGCTCACACACCCACACCCTGCCCCCCGAGACCCACAGCCAGTGAGAGAACCAGTTGGGTTTTGAGTATCGCTCCTGAAGCAGGCAGAGGGGATGTGGTAATCCTACCACAAGTGCAGGGCATGAACGTGTAACAGTGAATTTAAGGGTGTGGGTGTGAATCTGAGGGAAGCCTCCCAGGGTGGACGGTCCATCCAGAGACAACTCACCGCCTGCAGAATTGACCTTCACCAGAACCTGTCCCTTGGTCCAGTGGTCCTCATGGGCCAGAGCTGCCATCACCTCTCTCACAGAGGCTGTCACAGGCAGCTGTAGGGTCAGCACCGAGTGGTCAGGTCTGCAGATGTCGTAGGGAACTGGAGAGGAGGAGGAGGGGCTGAGCTGGACCCTCGGGTGCCTGGTTCTCCCACCCCATGAGGAGCAGGCCAACAGTTCAGCAGTTGGAAAACTACCATAGGCCAGAAAAGGGGTGTAAGGAGAAGTCTACTAGGCTGGCACCAAGGCCCAATGGGGCGCCCTGGGCCCAAAGAAGCAGCACAGGCGGCCCACCTGTTTGGCAGCTATAGCAGAGGCCCCCGAGGAAGACCATATCCTCCCCTGGCCCAGGGCAAGAACAGCCAGGCAAGGGAGACGGAGACAGCAATGGAGACGTTGGTCTAAGCCTGACTTGCTTAGTCACCCACCTTTGTCCCCAACTCGGATGGCACCAGTGCTGCTTGGGAGGGGCTCCTCCTGGCTAGGGAGCCAAACAGGTGCATTCCGGGCCTGAGAGGGGGAAAAGGACAAGGCTCCAGAATCCGGAGACAACAAACAGGGAAGGGACAGGGAGGGCCTTTGTTCCCACCAGCAGGGACCCTGAAGCATCATACTGCCAAGGGGCTCTGATGGCTGCACCAATCCAGTTCCAGGGAGGGCAGGGAGCCAGGCTGGGGGAGACACAGGTCAAATGCAGGCCAGTCATCCGCTGGGGCATGAGGGGGAAGTGGGGGGGGGGTCAGCCACCTCCATAAACAGGGCCAGAGCTGTTCTGGGATAAAAATGCCAGAGCCAAGTTTCTTCTTCTCCCCTTCCCTCAGCTAGCTTTTGTTACAAAGTGGACATTGTTCTGGTCACTGAAATATGCACAGTAGTCCTTGGAGGGAAAGTACTTTTGATCCTCATTTTATGGAGGTCATAAGTGAGGCTCAGAGATGTTAAGTAATATGCCAAAGGCCACACAGTAACTGCTACAAGGCTAGAAATTTGCTATGCTCCCCTCTGTGTCCTTGTCCTTCAAGAGCTGCCCTGATGGAGTGGGCTGCCAAAGCCAGATAGCCTCCCTGATACGCTGTCCTAACATGAGCTCATCTGGCCTCAATGCTCTCTCCAAATCTGGCATTTTCTCTCTGCCTCTAAATGGAACTTCTCCCCGACTCCCTGCCTTTCCTACACAGCTTCCTCAGAGTCCCCATGACAAGTGCCACCTGATCATAGACGATGCTCAAAATGCTACCACTGGCTGGGTTCACCAGGAGCCTGACCTTTAAGTTACATCCCCATCCCTGATGCATTGCCCCAGACTTTTTGCACCCAGGGGTCCCCTCACCCTGCCTTCATTCCTTCCTTTCTGCAGTTCTGGGCCCAGGCTCCTCCCTACTCCCCAGAGCTTGTTACCTCCTTCTGGGTTCTTCATTTAAATGTGTCCCCAGAGCCCCCTCTCCCACCCAGGATGATCCCTTAACTGTTAAATAGTTCACTGTCTCCAAACTCCCCCACCCCTCAGGTGCAAACACTCACTTCCTCTAACCCACCTGAGCAGAGCCACACTGAGCCAGGGACAGAAGTCATCTCTGGCTCCTCAACCCCTCAACAGTTCATAGTGGGATCCTGGGAGGAGACACTCTGGTCCCTGCCAGCCGGCCTGGGATCCGCATCTCCTCCAGTGCAGCCCTGGGGCCCTCTTGGTCCTCCGCTCCTAAGCCCTCATGCTAAGTTGGCTTTTGTCCTCTTGCCTTCTCAGGCTTCACCGACTTTACACATTGGGAGACTATTTCACAGCTCTGGCCCAGGAGTGACTGTGAACCCACAGGCCACACCACCCAGCATCTAGTGTAGCATCTGACATGCTGGGTGATTGACACCGATTCCCTAGTGACAGCCATATGCAAAACAAGTAGAGGCCCCTCGTGCTCAACCTGACATCCTGATGGGATACAACACGAGCTCTGGAGTGGGGGAGGAGCCTGGCCACAGAAGAGCAGAAAGCAGAATAGTAAAGCTCAGGATGAGGGGGCCCCTGGGCATAGGAAGTTTGAGATCAGGGTCCCTTAGCAAACAAAGGGGGAGAGTGCTTTGAAGAAAGCAGAGGACACCTGGGATGTTGCGGGAGGAAATGGGACACGAGTTCTTACTCTGTTCAGAACAAGACGGATCCAGGAAGGTAAAGGGGAACCCAAACAGGCTAAATGCAAAGGTGTTGAGGTGAGGCCCGCCTTGTCTACAGCAGGAAGCGCTAGTGAGGGCCTCTGGGCAGCAGTACTGGCTAAAGTCAAGGTGCAGACTTGGAGTTCTCCAGTGTATCATTCCCCACAACCAAGCCATCCTACCTCCTCCCCAGTCCTTTCTCCCACTGCTCTCCAGTCAAATATTAGCTCCAGTCATAACTTCTCAGCCCTCCCTAGCCCCCTCTGGGAGTGAGCTGGCCACTTGGACTCCTGGGACAGTCGCATCATACCATCTAAGCTCCTACGATACCACCCACCAGAAACCCTTGAGTCTCAGGGGTGAACCCAGCCACCTGTCTCATCTCCAAGCTACAACTGCAGGCATGAATCATCATCCCCCGGGGGAGGAATGAAGGTGTCCCCGTAAGCACCCGCCACAGGTCGAGGACTCTCTGGGTGTGAGGGTAGGAGGGGCAGAGCGAAGAACCTGGGCCAGCAGCCAGAGAAGCGGAGAAGCGAGGCAAGGCAGGTACCTTGGTCTGAGGAGATGCATTCCCACAGCCATTCTCCAGCCTGCAGAGAGGAGAAAGAGGAGGTGAGAGGGTCCCTGAGGACCCCTGCAGGCAGGATGCCTCTCAGGGCCAGTGGCCACAGTGGTCCCCATTTTGCCCTCCTCAGAAGCTCAAAGGGATGTGGTGAGGAATGTACACAGGGCAGAGCAGGGGGCTAGATGCACTTAAGACCTGGATTGGCTTGTGATTTCCAGAGACCAGGAGGGAGGGACACAGTAGGAGGGGGAGACACAGGCTCCAGGGATCTGAATGCACGCTGGTCCTTGGACCCAGCTGCTCCCGCGATGTCTGGGGGGACACGGTGAACTCAAAGGGGTCAATGGACAGGGTGGGTGGAAGTCGGCACCATAGTCCATAGTAACTGGACTACGTTAGTAAGTGGGAAGAGTGAACACGCAGGTGCAGTCAGCATATGGAACGAGCAAACGAATGGCTGTAGCGTGTGTGGGGATGGAATGGGGCTGACTTGACGTAAGCCAAGTGTCCCTGGGTGGACAGTGTCAGCCGTTCAGCCCGTGCTGCACAAAGAGGACAGATGGGCTTCAGGCAGAGGGTCACCTGTGGTGCCGCCTCCTCTCTGGCCACTGTTCCTTCAGCGAGTTGCTAAGTCGGGCATCCCTGCTCACCAAGTCTGAGAGTTTCTGTGAAAGGGTGAGATTAGACCCTGGGATGGCTGAGGCTGTATGTTCATGGCATCCCTGCCAGCCCAGCTGCACTCCCAGGTACCTGGAGGAAGTTGGTGGCCACGGGGTCTGAGTGGAGCATGGGGCCATACAGGGCCACCCATCGGCTGACTAGCCGCAGAATCTGCTGCCTCTTGTTGCAGATGTAGGTGCTTCGTTCCTGCTCGCTGCCTCCAGCAGGCTCTGCTGGCTCCACATGGAAGGTGGCCACCAGTCAAGGGAACCCACACAATGCCACTGAGGCCACCCGCCACACTTGAGCAGAGGAGGGGCAGGGCCCCACTGGGCCAGGCATGGGAAGGGTCCTGTCACTTTGATAGGGATTCCTTCCCGCAACTCCATACACCATCCCATCCCCTACCCTCACCACCCTGGGGCTCGAAGGATATTGATGCAGGAGGGCAGTGAAGAGCTGGGTGCTGGGCATGAAGACACTGTGTGTCAGCAGGAAGTCACTGAGGAACGTCTCTGTTGGGCAGGGTCAGGGATGGGAAGGGACTTCAGAAGCCAAGTTACCGCACAGCTATATGAGCAGCTACAGCACACATCCCCAGGAACAGTGCAAGCAAGGGAAGCAAGGCCCAGCCCCTGTGACAGTGATCTCCACCCAGGCCAAGAGCACTTCCTGCCAAATGCCTGTATGGACCAATCAAGCCCGGATGAGGTCAGGCTGCAGTGACCTCCTGATGACTCGGAGAACAGATAGTGTCTTCTGACTCTACCTGTTGGGTCATGAGCACTGGAATCTGGTCGCATGGCTTCCAACAGGAGTTCTAGGATCTTCTCTGGGGTGCCAGACATTACTGTGTACCTAGAGGAAAAGCAGTCCGCCTGTAGTGTATGCCCTTCCATCATCACCCCTCTCCTCGTCAACATTGATCCCATCATGCCTCCTGATTTGCGGGCCTTACTCCATCCTGGACGGGGGTGCTGATACACCACCCCAATCCCTCAGTGCCTCCCACCCCCTAGGTGGCCAAAGGACAGGAACATGGCATGGGAAAGGGGCTAAGGCTGGAGGCGGAAGAGGTATGTGAGTTGAGAGCAGTGTGGAGTTGTGAAGGGAGAGAATGGCCAGCTCATTACCTGTTCCTGCCCGGGGTTGGGGGGCGGGGAGGTCCAGTGCCCTGAGAGCTCCTCTCCAGAACCAACACGACTCTGCCGTGTTCTTCCAGCCTCATGGTTTTGGCTTCCACATCCTGGAGAAAGAGCCACATAGGTGCTCAGTGCCCTAGGCGCCTCCTCAGACCTCCTATTCCCTCCAAACCTGCACCTCCAGGCTCCTAAGTATCCTCAAAGCTTCTCAAGACCCACTTTTACCAGATCCCCCAGCCTCAGCCCCAAACCCCACTCTCTGCAACCCACTGGTCTCTGGTCTCTCACACCCAACTGAGGATGCACACTCCCAGCCAGATCCCAAGTCTGTTAAAGCTCTTTCAGACACCAGTAACTCTGCCCCACACCACAATGTATCCTCAGCCCCCATTTCACCCCCACCCTGTGGCACCTTGATGATGCGGTTGAAGTCCTGCTTGTCCACACGCAGGAAGTGACAGTTATTCTCTCGAAGGATGATGGTGGCTGCCCGAGGGGCATCATTCACCAGAGCCAGCTGTCCAAAGTCATCTCCCTCATGCAATGTGGTCACCAGCCCCTGCAGCCAGGACTCAGTCACAGCCCACCCCTCCCACCAGCCCCTGCTGGGGGACAGACTCAGATGCGTGCGGGATCAGCAGGTCTGGGACTATCAAAAAGGGAGCATCCATGTGGACACGAAGCAAAGAGCGTTGGCACTCCTGGGGACTGTGGTAGGCTGGAGGGGGGACTTACCTTGCCGTGGGTCACCACATTAACAGATCCCTTCCAGATAATGTACCATGAGGTGCCCTTGTCCCCCTGGCTAAACACTGACAGAAGTACAGATCAGATCAGTCCTCACCTGTCACCCACCACTGTCCCATGGCTCCTGGCCCTGTCTGTGGCCAACCCAACTTACATACAGTCCCTGCCTTGCTGTGTGGTTCAAAGAGCAGAACAGCAGCTAATTCCCGCTTCACCTAGGGGTGGAAAGAGGAAGGTCAATCGTGTCAGTCTAGGGGAAAGAGAGACAAGCTGAGAAAGAGGGCAAATCCAAAGACAGATCACTGAAGAACAGAGCTGTGGCCAGGCTGGCTGTCCCGGCATGTGGCAGAGACTAAGAAAAGGAAGCAAGAAAGGCGGGACTATCCACACTGAGGGCTAATGGTAAGAAATTAGGTAGAGAGGGGCTGACAGATTGCTCAGAGGCTGAGAGCACTTGGCTGCTTTTCCAGAGGACCCAGGTTCAATTCCCAACACCCATCCTCATAGCAGCTCACAGCTGCCTGTAACACCATTTCCAAGGGATCCAACACCCTCATACAGGCAGGCAAACCAATGTACATGAAATAAAAATAAAGCATTTAAAACAGGAGAGACAGCTCAGTGGTTAAGAGTAGTGGCTGCTCTTCCAGAAGACTCGTTTGATTCCCAGCATCCAGGTGGCAGCTCACAACCATCTGTAACCAGCCAGTTCCAGGGGATCCAATGCCCTTTTCTAGACTCCACAGGCACCAGGTATGCATGTTGTATACAGACATACATGTGAGCAAAACATACATACACATAAAATAATTATTAAACTGTAATTTAGAAAAAGAAACCAGGCTGTATGGGGCATGCCTGTTATCCTAGCACTCCATGAGTTTGAAGCCAGCTTGGTCCACAAAGCAAGTTCCAGGACAGCCAAAGTTGTTACATAGAGAAACCCGTCAGAAAAAAAAAAAAAGAAGAAGAAGAAGAAAAAGAAGATGAAGAAGGAAAGAAAGAAAGAAAGGAAAAGAAAGGAAGAAAGAAGAGAAAAAAGGAAATTAGGTGGAAATCTTCAAGCCACAGACAAAAAGGAGGGAACAGTTCTCCCCACCCCTACACCCCATCTGTCAGTAGAAGCCTGAGGGCTCCTGGAGAAAGAGGTCTAGCTAAAGGGCAAGCCTCTGTGTGTACTGACGGAGTTGGAGAGGTGGGCCACCGCCTTGATGTGCAGCAGCTCCTCGAAGATGAGGTCCAGTTCTTCATCTGTCCGCTGACCTGGGCTGCAGGAGCAGAGGACGCCCTGAGAGGTGGGGCCAGAACCAGCGAGAAGCCACCCCACCTGCCTGCTGGAGCCCAGGGCCTGGAGCCAGATGGCAGATCCACAACCATCAGTCAATCCACTGTTATCAATGACAGGCTTTGTGGGTGAGCCCTGGGTACCAGGCACTGTGCTAAGCACCTTTTCACGCATTATTTCATTCCATGTTCACACTATGACGTGGGCACTATTATCCTCGCTTGACAGAAGAGGAAGCTGGCTGAAGAGGCCCAAGGTCACCCAGTGAGTAGCTGGTTGGGCTAGAAGTCGAACCCTCATCTGCCTCAGTCCAAAATCCACACCCTCTGTCAGTGTATGTGGGTGTGGGGGGCGTTTCAGGCTCAACACCCTCAGGAATAGGAGAAACAGTCAGGGATGTCGGGGCTGAGGTCACATGGTAAGTCCAAGGCAGCATGAGAGCTGAGTTCAGTCTCCACTCCTGCCTAGGTTTCCCTAACCAATGAATCTGAGAGCCTTTGAGGTCTAAATGAAGGCCATGTGAGAGTGGGGACAAAGGACAAGGCTCTGCACTCACGGCTTCCGGAGCGCCACGGTGAGTAAGGCATCAGGCCCTCGCTGGGAGAGTAGAGCCATTGCCTCAACAAGCTCCTCCTCAACGTCACGAGTTCCCGCAGGCTCTGGCTCTGGTCCCGGGAACCTATAGAATTGGGCATCTCGGTCCTGGAAGGTCCAGTCATGTTTCACTGGGGAGCCAAGGCCCAGGCATGGCGGGGAAGAGAAAATTAGGCCAGGTATTGGACTTCATACTAATTCCATCACAATGCCTTAAGCCCTGGGAGCTCCCAACAGTCCAGACCTCAGGTCAGCCCTCCCTCCTTCCCTCCTTCCCTCCACCCAGTCCTAGTGCCCAATCGGCGCTCAGCTCACCATGGCAAAGGGCACCCTCATCCAGCAACACCTGGCAGATGCCCACGGCTTGGCTCCGTGAATGGACGCCAAGCCCCAGAGCCAAGATCCCATCCACCAGCTCCCGGCCAGAGCAGCATTGCCTGTGGGACATGGAAGGAGGCCAGAGAATCAAAGTAGGAGTGCGAGGGATCTCGATCCAAAGTCACCATCCAGGCCCAAGCCCAGTTCTTCCCTACAAAGCAGGGCTTGGTCCCAGTGCCTAGAGGAGAGCAGGAAAGGAAAGCCAACAGGGTAAGTTAAGGGCAGGCAGGACTGACTCCCACTCACCGATATAGGCGAAGATGGTATTTTCTGTCTCGGATGAGAGTAGGGTAGGTGGCCAGGAGATGCCGATGCAGCAGCTTCCCTGCCTTGAGCACACGCTCTGTGGTGGCCTGGGGTGAATGGGGCAAACTTAGGCCCGAAGCCCCTGCAGCAGCCCGTTGCCCCCTCCCAGCTCTTCTTGGCTCCGCTCATACCTGCTCCAGGCTCACACTGAAGTCCAGGGACTCCTCGCTGTTGGTAAGTGGTGTCTGAGGGCAGTAGTGAGAGTTTGCAGATCAGAGAGAAGCCTTCAAAGTCACAGAGACCTTCCCTGCCCTACTCACTACTGCCCGTGCCCGAGTCTTGGCCTCAATGCGTCCATTAAGCCCTTATGCCATAAATAGACAGGTGTCGCTTGCACAGTTCCCCATGCCGCTGCCCCTCTCACGTTTTCCCACACCAGTGTGCTGCAGGTGAGAACCCCCAAGATCTCTACCAGGCTCACCCAGGGTCCACACACGCTTTGGCTACCAGGCAAACAGTCCCTGTGTGTGGTTGGTGGGTGTGGTGCATGCTGGAGAAAGTTGGAAAACAATACAAGATTCACGGGAGGCCAGGCCATGAACATCTTGGGAGGCCTGGGAACACCAACTCCCAGCTGGAACTACAGGCTTGACCCCAAACTCAGGACTGTGCCCAACCACAGGGCCCTCTGTAGGGCTGTGGCTTACTTACTAAAAACACAAACCCTGGAATCAGGCACTGTAGTAATAGTGTGACCCCGAACAAAATCTGATTGTACGAAATCTCAAGTGCAAACCAAAGCAACGCCACAAGCTTTTGGAAGGCCCCATGAGCCAATAGAGATTGCGTGTTAAGCCATTGCCAGGCATATGGTTGTGCATATGTTAGCTTTCATTATCCAGAGAGGCACAGGTAGGGCTGCAGCTGGAAGGCTTGTTTCTTTCTATGAGATACTGCCAGCCAAAGCCCCATAAAGGTGAATACGGCCTTGGCAGCCTATAAGGCTGGTTTACCATAGAAACATTGGTTAGCAAGACTCTTGGTAGCAAATGTCGCCGCCACCAGGGACTCCAGGGCACCTGTGCCCTGGCATATCAGCCACAAAGGCTCCTTACAGTCCTCTCTCCCGACCATCAGGAATTTATGAACAGCTCTGGGCAGGCTGCCTGCTCTCTACCAGCCCTCCCAAGGCACCCTTTACAGCTCACAGAGCACATCCACCTCCCTGCTAGCACCTCACCCTAGGTGTGGTAGGCAGAGCAGAGACTGTGTCTGTTCCTTGTGACTTATGGAGTAACAAGGAGCCTACATAAGGCAGCCATGCACACGCAGGACCGCCAGTCAACCATGGGTAAACCGGAGCTCCCACCCAAATGGTCTCCTAACCAGTCCCATTCTACCCACCCCACCTGCCTGCACTCAAGGTCCTGGAAAAGCATCGGCTGAGGAGCTGACCAAGTCCTGTCCCTGAGACTGGCAGATCTTAGGCACAGGCATTTTGTCACTGTCCCCAGGCAGAGGCCTAAAGATCTGGCATGGATGCCTAGCCCAGCATGAAGCGGAAGTAACTAGGTATCCCAAGGGTATCCTTGCCCGGGTCATGGGGCCCAGGCCAATGCCAGACACACAGCCCTAGAGACTTAAGGACAGGAAATGAGGAGGAGGAGCCAGGAAGGGAGGAAGGGCAGGAATGCTATCCAGCCAGGCCCTGTGTTGGAACAAACAGTGCCTGAGTGCTAATGACTTCTTGTTATTCAAGTCAAAATGCCCAAGTCACCCTAGTTCCTGCCCCAGCTCCCTCTGGTGCCCACAGTCCAGGCTCTAGTGTGAGCTCCTTTATTATCATTAGATTTGTGTGTGAGAGAGTATGCACGTGTGTGTGTGTGTGTGTGTGTGTGTGTGTGTGTGTGTGTGTGTGTGTGTGTATTCACGTGCATGTGCTCATAGAAGATAGAAGAGGGTGTCGAATTCCCCGGAACTGGAGTTACAGGTACTTGTGAGCTGCCCGACATGGTTGCTTGAGACCAAATTCAGGGCCTCTGCAAGATCAGCAAATGCTGTCATCCACAGAGTCATCTCTTTGGTCTCTGGTTTTTGTTGTTTTGTTTTTTAGAGGCAAGGTCACACGAAGCCCAGGCTGAAGTCACTAAGTAGCTGAGGATGACCTTGAACTTCTGATCATCTTGCCTCACATCCTCGGTGCTAGGATATTAAGAACTGCCACTTCTCAGGGCTCCCGGCATGCTAAGCCAGCACTCTACCCACTAAGCTATATCCCCAGCTCACCCTTCCTGGAATCTTCCTGACCTAGGAGGCCACATGACCACGCTGGTCACTTCCTGCCCTGCCCCAAGGGATGGGCACAGGAGTCTGAGAGTGGTAACTTAAGAAAGCAGCCATAAGGCACTTAAGTTTGCTAAAGAAAGCTGAGGCCCTGAAGAGTCAAAGTCGCGTAGTTGCTGGCAAAGGGAAGAGTCTAAGTGTCGCCTCCATGTGAAGCAGGTGTTTGAATTATTTCACAGTCAGGAAAAGGTTACATAACGCACCCTAACAGGTGGCAACCAGCATTTGCACCAGAACCTGTCTCATCCACGGCCCACGCTTTCAGCAGCAGCCTCACCATCTCTCCCGGGTTCAGCCCCCGTACTTCCTCAGGGCAGGTTACGGCCACAGAAGCAGCAGAGGCACTCTGCCCTTAGGAACATTCTATAGGCAGAGTAAGGGACACGCTTGCTACCACAGCCCTTACGTGCCCCTGCGATGCTCCTGTGAATGGAGACCTGGGGAATGAGCGTGGAAAGGACTGCTAATAAGCAGCAGTGGACATCTGTGTGGCCTTGGGAGTCAGGTGCCTAGGTTCAAATGCTGCTTTCTGATTGGCAGCTAGGGTGTGTGATCTTAGGCTGCATAAGCTCTCTGTGGACCAGCTTCTCTTGTCCTGGTCTCTGATGAACCTGGTCTCAGAAGGTTAACCCACCTTCCCCTGGGCTTTGCAAAGAGGTGGGTGTATCCTGAACCCAGCCCTGTCTTCCTGGGCTCCTGGCCCACCTTTTTCACCTGCTTGGACTTGTCCCCTCTAGGGAACACTTTGTGAGCCAAAGGAGCCTGGAGACTTGAGAGGTACCAGCCTGGCAGGGAGCCAGAGAACTCCAAAACACAGGAGCTCACTCCACCCCTCAAGGATGAACACGGTAGAGAGTTGGTCCTAAAAAACCTCAACATTTTAGTCATCACTCCCCCCCTATTCATGGCAAAGGTGGGCCTTGTTTTTGGACCTTTGGCCCCATTTGTATCCCAGCAGCCTCCACTTTTATGTTTCCAGCGTCCCATGCAAGCTGGCCCTTCCTTTATGTGGTCTTAGAGGAGCTAGGAGACTGGCCAGCAACTTCCTCCACCTTCTCCCTGACTTTGGATCCCAAGAGATTCCCCAGTGACCTCATTGTCCTGGTAACTGACCTTCTCCCACCTCCTACCTAGCTCCTCTAAGCTGGGAAGGGGACAGGAAATGCACAAATAATTATAGCCTGAAGGGGAAGGCCAGAGGGAGGGTTGGAGGGAGGGTTCCAGTGGCTAGATCCCAGCAAGAACTACCGCAGTGACCCAGAGCCTGAGTGGGGGTGTGGGGTAGAACCAGCCCCTCCCATTAGAAAGACCCAGGGAGAGAAGGACAAGTAGGGACTAGGGACGCAACTCCAGTGCAGAGGGTCTCCTCCTCTAGACCCCCCTGGCTTTCTCAACCCAGTCCCCTTTATTAGAAATGGAAATAGTGTTTAGACGAGGTAGGGAAGAGAGACAATGGTGATTGTTTTACTCAGACTTGTTTTGATGAGATACGATCCTTTACAAGTTTGTCACCCACTCCTGCCTTCTCTCCACCCTCCAACTCAGTACCCCCTGCCCCCTACACACATGCACACACGAATGTACACACAACGTACAGACATCCCTGGGGACTGGCTCCTCCCCCTCCCCCTCCCCCTCCCCCTCCCCCTCCCCTTTCCTTCAGTAGCCATTCTCCACTTTGAAACCTCTTCAGTCCCCCATGGCCAGATGCCAAACTTAATCCTCACAAATGCCTCACCCCAGGAGGGAAAAAAAAAAAAAAAAAAAAGAATCGGCTCAGTTCAATTGTTCACTAAAGGAGGCCGTTGCCACGGTGATGTGTCAAGAACAGTAGCCAAGCTAATTTCAACCCCACTTGACCTGGCCTCACATTGCCTACTGCCACACAGAGAACCCTCAACATATAAGTCAATGCCTGGCACACGGAAGTGATATGATAAAGCCTTAGTGAGGGGCACCCTTCACCCAGACACAGGCCATCAGCCACATGCTGCTACCAAGCTGTCTATCTACCCACATTTACTCTGCACCCCTGGAGCAAGCTTGCCGGCCCACCAGCACAGCAATCCAGACTCTTCCAGCCCTGGTCCAGCCTGGCAGATGGAGGATACTCACCCAGCGAAGTCCCTGGATGCAGCTGGGCCGCCTATGCTCGAACACCAGCTGGTAAGAGCAGCACCGAGGACGGTGCATTCTCTTCAGCACCATGTTGAGCAGCGTGCCCTCTGGAACCACGTCGGGGAGAATTCCCACCTGCGGTTCTCCCACAGCTGGACTCTCCACCACAGCTGGACCCACCTGCCAGTGGTTGTCACCTGGCCAGCCGACCTGTGAGGAGAACCATCGGCTGGAGGAGCTGAACCTCCCCACAACCACCCCAAGCTTAGCGTCCTCTGGACTTGGACTGGTCAGGCGGAGGTGCGGCAAGCCTGCCAGGAGCCGGGGGAGGGACAGGAAGACCTGCCCCGGGTCCTGCTGGCTTGGCGCACCTAGGGGTCTCCCAGCTGGCTCATGAAGATGGGGCACAACTCTGTCCCCGCTGGAATTCTGCCCCGCCTCACTGCCCATGTCCTGCAGGCATGTCCACCTCTCCCGGCTTGAGGCTGTGCACACATTAGATCCCCAGAAGCCGCTTTGCCTCAAACTCTCCACCCCACCACCCTCTCCCACCCAAACTCCCCCACGTGTCGGCTTCCTCTCCCGCCCTTTCCAGCAGCTTTCCTTGGCCCTGACTCGGCCCCACCTTACCTACCTTCATGTTTCTTCTCCAGCTCACACAGCGGTGCACGCTCTAGCAAGAGGCTGGAAGATCCCAGGCGCTCTCCAGGGCAGCTCCGCCCGGGAATCCTGAGGGGTGTCGGAGCCAGCGACACCCAGGCGGCAGCGAAGGGCCAGTTCCCAGCAGGACAGGTTGTCTGGAGTAGCAAGACGCAGGGCTAGGCAGAGGGGCTCGTCCTGGCTGCGTAGAGGGCTGGGGGGGGGGAGCCCCCGCCCCTCCCCAAAGACTAAGAACTCCTAGCCTCCGACTCCGTCCCAGATGTAAGCGCCAGCTGGCACAGGGCGTTCAAGCGAAGCTGCAGCTGGCACTGGTCCGGACAGGAGCTGTCACACCCCCTGCGCTGCCCGCCCCTTCCCCTCCTCGGGACCGGCCGAGGGGGCGGGGAACAGGCACCGGCTACACCGTAGGGATGGACACTGGGGAAGGGGCAGAACCCATATCTGATGGAGTCCCTGCCCGGGACTACGTCAGTGGGTTCAGGCTCCAGACCCGAAGCCCCAGAGGGTAATGCCTTAGGGTATATTGCCCCAGTCTCAGTCCGGCGCGAAGGCTGCACCCGCCGCCACGTGGCCAGGAGGAGAAATGCAAACAAGGAAACTAGGGAAGGGGTAGGGAGTGAGTCATGGCGGCCCCACCCGAGAGGGAAATCCGGGCTGGGGCTGCTTCCTGACCAGGGCGTCCGGCCTCTCGTTTTGGTTCAGGGTCTCCAGCAACCCGGGGTAGGAACTGGGCAGTCTTCCCGTGGGGGAATCCCGCTGCCTGGCTTCCCACCTTTTCCTTCCCAATCGCGAGGGCTGGGAAGTTGAGGCTGGCAGGGGCGGGGGCGGGGACCGCTTTCCAGATGGAGAGAGGAACGAGTGGATGCATAGATCGTGCCAGGGCTTGGATTTGTGGCAGTTTCGAAGACAGGCTGAACTTTAGAGGGCCACGCCTCTCAAGCCCCTCCCCCCCATCCTTGCTCCTCTATGTCGGGTTAGGTAAAGGCAGAGGCCCTAAGCCTCCTTGTACCTGATTTCCACAGCCACACAGATACCAGGTAATTGGTCTCATTCACGCCTGCTTCCGAGTGGACAGAGACTGTGTGTAACCAGGGATGGCGATTTCTGAGACACCCTGTAATTGCTCAGGACACTTCATTAATGAGGGTTTAGAAGAAGGCGCAGGCCCGCCCCCAGCGTCCTAGGACTCTCTCCTTAGTCCTCTTCTTTCCCATTAAACCATTTCCACCCAGAACTGATTTCGTGATGAGAGAATTTTAATCGTCATTGGAAACCTGAATTTTAATGCGTGTGTGTCTAAATAGTTTTTCTCTCCCTGGGGAAATATGAGTTTGAACGTTTTAACTCCCCAAATTGTGATTCCATCTCGCCTGTATGAAATAGAAAATCTGTGCCTTCAAGGAGCATTCCAGGTCATCCGTGGTCAGAAAGGACCAGACAGGTGATGTGAGAGGCACATCAAATCCCCTTGATACAGGCTATCCCTTCACTGAACTTCTGCCAGAATACATGTCTCCTAGGACCCTGTCTGTCTCTCAGGTAAATGGTGGCATGGAGGTAGGATAGCTTGGGGGCAGGGGTAGGCTCTGAGAGCCAAGCTTTGACTCTGGACCGGGTCTCTTCCAGCTGGGCCTCTTGGCTGACTTTGCATACACTGAGCCCACAGCTTCCTACATTTCGGCTGAAGCCTTAAAACTCCAGTGCCCAACACTTCCTTTCTGCCGCAGGGGGCTCCTCCTCCTGGTTTGAGTCTCAGCTCCTGGAGTTCTGCCACTGTCTAAGCAAGAAACCTGTAAGGTGGCTCCCTTCTCCTACAACCAATCAGGCACCTAGGTGGCTGGTTCAACCACTGCAGTAGCTATAGCCAGGGGTGGTCTTGTAGCAGTTATTGTGGGCAGTGCACTCATCTCAGTGTTAGCTCTCTTGTAAATACCACTTTCTTCTCCTTAGAGCTTTTATTTGCAAGTGAGGGAACTGGAGCACAGAGAGGTGGGTAATTTGTCCAAGGTCACACTGATAGCAAATTGTAGAGCCATACTTAGGAACACGGGCTGTTACTATGTGCCCATCTACTACTTCAGCCACCTCTCCCATCCCTGATTGCTACCTCTGCCTCACCTCCCTTCATCATTTCAGTGTAGTTCCTCAGCATCATTAACAAAAATCTTGAATTCATTTTACATTTACTGCAGTTGCCAGGATCTGTGCTGTAAAACCAGGTGGCAGATCCCACCCCCAAACTCTGGGACCAGGCTGGTGGGGTAGTCCAGTTGACAGAGTGTTTGCCCAACATGCACTGAGCTCTGGAATACATCACCAGCACCAAATAAATGAGTTGTGGCACATGCCTATCATTCCAGCACTGGAGAAGCAGAGGCAAAAGAATAAGGGATCCAAAGTTACCATCGGTTATATAGCAAATTCAAGGCTGGCCTGCACTACAAATGACTTGCCTCAGAGATAGAGCAAGAGAGAGAGACAGAGACAGAGAGACAGAGACAGAGAGACAGAGAGAGACAGAGAGACAGAGAGAGACAGAGAGAGACAGAGAGAGAGAGAGACACACACACAGAAAGAGAGAGACGCGCACACACACACACACACACACACACACACACACAGAGAGAGAGAGAGAGAGAGAGGATAACCAGCATAGTATCTGGACTAAATAGATGCTTGCTTTGTGATTAGAGATGGAGATGAAGTCAAGGGGAACCCTGGAAATCAGATGCTGCCTGCTGTGTACCCACACTCTGCAGATGCAAGCCATTGAAAAAGGCTGTTCTGTTGGTTCATTTTCAAGGTGTTTCTTTCCCTCACGCCTCCTTATCCACCCCCCCCCTTGTCCTGTGTTGCTGACTTCACTTGCAAAATTTAGCCTCATCATTTGAGAGTGGAGAAGTTGTTAACGTTTGGCCTTCAATGGGACCACAGAAAAGAGAGGCAGCTTGGAGAGTTGACCCTAAATAACACACTAGAGGAATTAAGGTCCCTGAACTCCTACCTTGGCCATAGCTAAGCAATCATGGGGAAAGATTGAGGCAAGCACCCAGGCTCCCTTATCTGGACTCTGCCTCCTGGGTCTGCAAAGTCCTCTAAATCTTTTCCTGGGCTCCTTCTCCCAGTAATGGTTCCAGTTCAGTTACTCATCTCTTCTCCTGCCCATTCCTGGGGTGGGGGCAGAGGAGGCAGGGAGCTGGAATGTTGATGGGCATGAAGCCAAACCTCCCTAGAACTAACAGGTCAGAGCCAGTCACTCATGAGCCACTTTGGACAGGGATGTGAGCAGAAGAAAGCTGGTCCCTGCCTTCCCTAAGTTGGGGAAGTGGGCAAGCAGGGTTTAAGGGCAGGTCTGGAGACTGGCAGGGCAGGGAGCTTGCTGGGGCATGAGGAGTGACGTGCTTCTGGTGCTAGAGATCCTAGCAGATGACAGAGGGGCAAGAAAACAATCACTGAAAAGACCTGAGGTGATGACCCAAAGGGGGAGAAGCTGGTGGGAGAAGACAGGCTCATAGAAGGCACAAGGCTAAGTCTAGAGGTACCTGCAGTAGAGAGCAGGCCAGTCATTAAGCAAACTTTGTGTTACATGAACATGCTGTTGTTCCTTTGTTACAGTTATAAGTTATAGGTTAAAGTTGGAGAAAGGTGGAGAAGGGGGCTGGGAGGTGCCCCTCGTTGCGGTCCCAAAATAAGGGACCTTGTGGGAGAGTATAGCAGGTTCCATAACAGGTGAGGGTGACTGAGGCGGAGGAAATAACATGCCAGGCAGACAGAGCTTAAGTGGGAAGTTTTTTTAGAAGGGGGAATGAGGGAAAAGAGACATAGAGACATCAGGAACAGAAGATGAGAGAGGGGGGGGGGAGGGAGCAAAGAAAGCAAAGAGCAAAAGAGAGATTGTAAGTGGGTGGGGGTCTGTCTTTTAAAGGAGTCCTTTGCACCTGCATGCAGACTATGAAACCATGAGACCCTGGGCTGACCAGGATACTACCTGAGTGACAGGTGACACTACCTGAGTGACAGGTGACTTTCTTCCAGGTGACTGGGGCAGGCCAGCATATACCTGAATCCTTACACATGCAGAAGATAACACTTGTTATTCCTGGCTTCCACTTTTCAAGGAGGAGGGGAGGAAGGGAAGGAAGGGAGACACACACACAGACACAGACACAGACACACACACACACACACACACACACACACACACACACACACACACATACATGTACACACAAAGAGAGAGTGTGAGCCAAATGCTCTGGGGACATTGTATCTGACCTTGAATGGTCACTTCTCAGAAATGGCTATTCCAGTTGTGCCCACTTTTCCTTAGGCTCAGTTTTCCCTCCTTCCGGTACCTTACACCTTCCTTGGATAATACCACTCCTGTTCCCATCCTTGCCTACGCTGAGCCTTTGGACTCCGTCCTGTCCTCCTTGCTGTCTGCTCTTGGATGCCGCAGGGTAGTGGTAGCAGGAGCCCAGGAGAGAAGTCCTGTTAGGCAGGGCCTGGTGACATGTCCAGTCCTGTGTCACAGGCCTGCCTGCTGGGTTGCTCCAGTTGTCCCCAGAGTATTGGCTAAGGTGGGGGAGGGAGGCACAGGGGAATGAGTGCAACTGAGCATTCGAGCCAGGAATAGAATCTCTTTCCAGCATCAGACCTGCCCTGATCCTGCCCCTAAATCCTGCTCAGGAAATGCTGGGGCCAGAGAGGAAGTTGCACAGTCCAAGACTTCCTGGCACCAGATCTACTGCCCATTTCCTCCCTTCAGAGGGGCCCTGATCAGAGACTGGGGTGGGGTGGGGGGTGCAAAGATGGAAGCCAGAGAAGGAAGCAGAGCACCAAAGGGATATCTGTAAATCCAACTGAGGGACTTCCAGGAACGACTCTACCTGGCATGAACAGCAGCCTCAGCTACGAAGACTTCCCACCTTAGGACCATAGAGCATGCTTCCTGCTTCCCCAGCCTCCTCTTCCTCCAGGTTCTTTACCTTCAGGGGAAGGGGCAAGCCAGCCACATATGTTCCATGTAGACACATTGCAGGGGTGGCCGAATTCTAGCCTGATCTCTGACTGCCCAGACTCTTCAAGCTTTCATGAAAGTGCCCCCGAAATGGGCCTGGGATCCATTCCAAAATGCAGCCACTGGCCAGTTGCCTTCCCTGCAGGTGTCCTACTGCATGAGACTCTTAACTGACTGGTTTTGTGTGTCAACTTGACACAAGCTAGAGTCACCAGAGAGGAAAAAGCCTCAGCTGAGGAAATGCCTCCATGAGATCCAGCTGTAAGGCATTTTTCAATTTGTGATCAATTGTGGAGGGTACAGACCATGGTGGGTGGTGCCATTCCTGGACTGGTGGTCCTGGGTTCTATAAGAAAGCAGGCTGAGGAAGCCAGGGGCAGTAAGCCAGTAAGCAGCTCCCCTCCATGGCCCCTGCATCAGCTCCTGCCTCCAGGTTCCTGCCCTGTTTGAGTTCCTGTCCTGACTTCCCTCAGTGATGAACAACAATTTGGAAGTGTAAGCTGAATAAACCCTTTCCTCACTAACTTGATTTTGGTCATGGTGTTTCATCACAGAAACAGAAACCCCAACTAAGACAGGCTTCCCCTGGAGCTCCATATCCCCTGCCCTGTTCCTAGCACTCACCGTGCTACACACTATTCCAAGAGTCCTCTGGGGGAGAAATAATCATGGTCACTGAGCAGGAAATGGCTTATGGGATCCCTGTAAATCACTTACCCTGTACACTGGGCTCTGCTTCATTCAAGCTTTGTACCTCCCACGCATGTGCAGGTGTGTGTGTGTGTGTGTGTGTGTGTGTGTGTGTTGGGGGGTGGCCTGAGGTGAGAGGTGTCAGTGGGGTTCCCTCTTCCACTGGTCCTTTTCGCCTCCCTTGTGGCTCCCCCATGGTCCATCTTTGTGCCTTTCCACCCGGCTCATGGGCTAGCTGTACTTCTACTGCCTCCTCCCAATGCTGGCACATCCTTATCCCCTCCAGAAACGACCATCAAGCATGGCCACTCCGACCTCCCCCAGGTTGCCATTCTTGGGTCCCTTCTCTGGAAGAAACAAGGAAGCAACCAATCTCTACTCTTTTGCTTGGCACTGCCCTCATGACAGGAGGAGGACTCCAGGTGATGAAGCTTCATGAAATGAACCCATCCCAAATTCCAGTCTCAGTGTGAGTCTTCATCATTCCTTGGCTTTAGTGGCTGGCCCTCCCCTTCATAGCTGCAGCCTGACTCTTCCTCCGCCCCCTTCAGCCTCCTGGGACTCACCCATGTGAATCAGCGCCACAGGCCCCAGGCTGTGTAGTCCATGTTGAGGCAAACATGGATTTACCTGCCCTCTGCTTCCCATACATCAACACTCCCTACTCCCAAGGAGAGATCCAAACAGGTACTGTGAGGCTGGGGCCTCACACTGATCTTCCTGGGCTGCTACAGTGATAGTAACATTAGTCCCTTCCTTCCTTCTAATACCCTTTTAGATTTTGTCAAAAAAGACTGTGGCTTCCGCCTGGCATCTCTTCACTCATCACCCTGGCCTCTGAAAGAACCTCCAGGCCAATGGTTCTCAACCTGTGAGTCAAGACCCTTTGGGGGTCAAATGACACAGGGTGTCATCTAAAGACCCTCAGAGAACATGGATATTTACATTATGATTCAAAACAGCAGCAAAATTGCAGTTATGAAGTGACAACAAAAATAAATTTTGTTGGGGGCCACCACAACATGAGGAACTGTATTAAAGGGTTGTAGCGATAGGAAGGTTGAGAACCACAGCTCTGGGCTCTCAGGCAGGCAGAGAAGGCGGGAGGTGCTCACTGTGAAGGCAGACTTAAAGTAGTTCCATTCTAGCCCTAAGATCCTGTTCTAGGGTCAGAAGATCACCCCAGACCTGGCGAGCAGCATCTTAGGGTCAAGATACCCTCCCTGAATCTGGGTCCTTCTTGGAGCCTCAGAAGCTGGGATGCTCAGTGACTGGGGCTCTCCTTGCAGCCAGCTACCTGCAGCTCCCCTTCTAGACTGGTTCTTTCTGAAGTCCACAAGCCTGAACTCAGGACAAAGACAGAGATGCAGAAGTAGAGAGAGACAACTGGGCAGTGGTGGCACATGACTAATCCCAGCACTCAGGAGGCAGTGGAAGGCAGATCTCTGTGAGTTTGAGGTCAGCCTGGTCTACAGAGGAGAGTTCCAGGACATCCAAGACTATACACAAAAAAAAACAAAAAACAAAAAAAAAACAAAAACAAAAAAAAAAACAAAACAAAACAAAACAAAAAACCCAAAAACCCTTTCTCAAGCAACAAACAAAAACAGAAGTGGAGTGACAGAAATCTAGGTTTCCCCTGAGTTGGGCACAGCCTTGAGCTGTCATTACCAAGGGCTTCAGTTTTGAACTCCAGTGGGAATAGGGAACAGGGTGATGAGGTAAGATCTGGGCAGAAGAATCTAAGCAAACTCCCAAGCTAAATTTAGTTCTCCCAAGATGTTAGTGAACCTGCGTAGCTGAATATGAAGGCTCAAGGCTGGGGAAGGTTGCCCCCTAGAGCCAGGATGCAATAATTCCATATGGACAGCTAGACTTTCTTTCCCTTAATTATTGCTGAGTTCCTCCTACCTGGGCCCCTGGGAAACAGGAGGACTAGTCATTATGGCTGGGCCTAGACCAGGGGTTCTCAAACTTCCTAATGCAATGACCCTCTAATAAAGTTCTTCATGTTGTGGTGATCCCCAACCATAAAACTATTTTTGTTGCTTCTTCATAACTGTAATTTTTCTACTGTTATTAATAATAATGTGAATACTTGTGTTTTCTGATGGTATTAAGTGACCCCTGTGAAAAGGTCATTCAACCCCCCCCCCAAAAGGGTCATGGCACACAGGTTGAGAACCACTGCTGTAGACTTTGGGATATATGGCTTTTATTTGTAGAGTAGGAAGAGTCAGCCATTAAGACGGCCTAGAGATTAAAGATACTTGCTACCATGCCTGGCGACCAAAGTCCAACCCCTGGAACCCACATGGTAAAGCAAGAACTAAGTCTGCTTTTTGATTTGCACACACACACACACACACACACACCGTTAGACTATATAGAAAGAACTTACTAGAGTGGCAAGTGTTACTGGGGTGTCCTAGAGTGGGGGCCCAAAATAGCCTTTCTGAAGAAGGAACATTTGAGCTGAGATGTGAATGTGTTAATCCCAAAGATGGGCAGAGAAAGACTACCAACCCATGATGACCAATTAATTAAAGCAAGCAGTTAACTAAAGCAAACCTTTTTTTTATTAATGTACAAGGGCTGCCTCCGCCTAACGCGGGGTTGGAGAGGTCAACATTGGATGTGAAGAAGACAAGGCTTTTATAGCTCAGGGCTAGGGGATTTGGCAGGCAAAATAGAAGGAGTTACAGGAGCCCATCATAAGCATAACAAGTTAGTCATAATGACCTTGTGAAACAAAGACATGGTTGCAAATGGGTACAACTAGGTAGCCATAACAAGGCAGGCATAGGAGGACTAAATAACCTTTTGAAACAAAGATAGAGTTGCAAGATGGTTATAAACAACATCTTGAAACGAAGACATGGTTGCTATTCCTGGAAAAGGCAGTACAGAACCATTTGCTGTTAAGGTTACAGGTGGGGCGTAGTCCAATCCTTGAGAAATAGATTTAATCATAAACAGGAATGAACATAGTTTTCCTGTACTGTAAGATGGCTTTTAATCCTAACATGGAGGCAGGCTGGTTCTTCAGCATGGTGACAGATCAATCTTAGAAACATTCAAAGAGCTTTCTGGACACACAAAGGCTAGGAGCAAACGTGATAAGGAACTTCGGTGAGCAAGTGAGGCTGGTAGGAGCTGACAAGGTGTTAATCAGTTTATTTATGAGCCATGGGAAGCTATGCAATGGTTGGAGCTGGGGCACTCTATGGTGGTGCTGGGTAGAAATAGGATTTAAAGGGAAATGAGCAAATTGAGGTCAGCTAAGAGGTTGTGGTAGGTGTCATGATGGTGGCTCTGGGATTCGGACAGGGGACAGGGTAGATTCAACTAGAGTTGCTCAAGTGTTGCATATGATGGAGGGGGGGGGGGAAGGGGAGGCTCATGAGTAACACTTACATTTAGGTGTGGAGCCTCAGCAAACTAGGATGTGTCTCCAGAGAACATCAGAGGCTCCTCTGTGAGGAGTTAAAGAGTGAAGAGGAGGAGGTCCTCAGAAGACCGTTAACTCAGTTGTCTGGAAGATAGCTCAGTGGGTGTAGCCCTAGCACTGTGGAAGAAGAAAAATGTCTGGTATGTACCGTGGGGGGGTGGTGGTAAGGAAGGAATTTCTTAGGAGGCAGGATGTCTGCAAAAGGGAGTTACTAACATTGGTGGGAAAGTTCAAAGGTGACTTTAGAGACCGGGGGTCAGGACAAGTGTTCTTTGGATGTCTGAAGTGGAATGATGATAAAGCCACTGGTAAAAGCAACCCCCAAATCTCAGTTATGTAACCCAATAAAGATGCACCACACCCACACTGTGGGGTCCAGTGAAGACTGGGTAAGGTAGGAGGGGCTTCATCTGCTCCATTCATTTACCCCTGACCTGCAGTCACTCACGCTTTCAACTCTTACCACTTTCACACAGCCTCTGGGGTCATCACAACAGAAGGACAAAATTCAGACTTAGAGATTTTTATCAGTCTAACCTAGAAATGACATGTGCTGTTTCTGTCTGCAGTCCACTCCTCAAGAATCCGTGGTGTTCATTGTCAACTCAGATGCACCTGGCAAGTCAGTGTAGTAGTACCTTGGTGAGCCTGGATCACTGAGTCAGCTGCAATGATTACTTTAAAAATTAAATACATATTTTATTCTATTAGACAGTGTCTCTATGTATCCTTGACTGTCTTAGAACCTGTTATGTAGGCCAGGCTGTCCTGGAACTCATAGAGACCTGCCTGTCTCTGCCTCCTGAGTTCTGGGATTAAAAAGTAGATGATGTGCCTTGAAGAGGCATACAGGTATTGGTGGTCTCTGCTTTAAACAAGGAGAGTGACTGCCTTATGGGGAACCAAGTTTATCTGTTCTGGTTAGGATGGACATCTGCTCTCTGAATGACACAGAAAGGAAGCTGGAGTGTGTGTGTGTGTGTGTGTGTGTGTGTGTGTGTGTGTGTGACCCACCCATGTGCTTTGAGGTTCCACAGGCCTTCCTTCTTTCCTAGTTCAGTCTCTCTCCAGAGCAGATCTCAACTATCCTACACTTTATCACTTGTCTTAGTCAGGGTTACTCTTGCTAGGATGAAACACCATGACTAAAAGCAAGTTGGGGAGGAAAGGGTTTATTTGGCTTACAATTATACATCACTGTTCATCACTGAAGAAAATCAGGATAGGAACTAAAAACAGTACAAGAACCTGGAGGCAGGGGCTGATGCAGAGGCCACGGAGGATGCTGCTTAATGGGTTGCTCATCATGGCTTGTTCAGCCTGCTTCCTTATAGAACCCAGGTCCAGCAACCTAGGGAAAGGTACCACCCAAAATGGGCTGGGTCCCCTCCACCGTAAATCACAAATTAAGAAATTGCCCTACAGCTGGGTCTTATGGAGACATTTTTTTAATTGTGCTTCCCTCCTTTCAGATAGCTCGAGTTTGAGTCAACATGGAACTAGCCAGCACACCACTAGAAATAGCTGTGTAAGTGTTTCTCCTCTATAAGGTTTTTGTAATCTAGACATGACAGTCTCACTTATCTCCTCAAGGCACAGCTCATGTCCTGTGACCCTTTTTTAATAGTGACAAGCGTCTCTGCCACAGCATTAGTGACTTGCTGCATTACTGTGTTGAGCCCATAAACATGATTGTTTACGACAGGTCCTTGTTCCCCCTAAAAGCACGGAGCAACAGGAGTCCTAAGTATTTCAAGCTTCTGTCTAAAGTTTGCATATTAGCCATATGCAAATATTTTAATTAAAATAGACATAAGTAAAAGCTCAGTTCAGTGGCCAAATTAGCTGTATATCACCCACTCAAAGGCAATGTGTGACTAGGGGCCCCAACTGCCCAGCACAGATATAGATTTATTTTCTTTGAGGCAGAAAGTTATTTTAGGTAGCTTTGAGTTATTAGGAGGACTTGGCTTATAAACTGTGAAGCTAGACCTCTGATCCCAGAGTCTCCAGACTTTTAATAGCTCCTTTCTTTCCCCACATTTACACACACACACACACACACACACACACACACACACACACACACACACTTACGTTTTGGCCTAGTCTTATCCCCTTTCAGTGTAGCCTGGGCCTGGGTCACTGTTACATAATCATCTGTCGATATTTTCTTGCACAACCCCACTCTCTACAAGCTACACACCACCCTCCAATATTCACAGTATGCTTGCCCTCCTCCTTTCTGTCCACGTGAGGATGAATTAACACCTGATCTTTTAGGTTAAAAATGACTTAAATATTTCTAGAATCAGTTCCTTTTTCCCCTTCTTCTCTGACTGAACCAGCTCTTGCCTGGCCAGCTTTTGGCTGCTACTAATTCCACTTTCTGACTTTTACTGAGAACCCGTGGTGTGCCAGGAAGTCGGCCAAGCATGGAGGGCTCCTCGGAACCCTTTGAAGTGGGCATGGCAGCTGTCTGTCTCTATTTTACAGCCACAGTAACCATTGTACAGAAGTGGGGAGGACATGTCCCACTGATCTTTCTGCTTCTAGGCTTTCTCAGGTAGTCCCTCTTCACAGTACTACCAGGCTGTATTTCTAGAGCACAATTCCTCCAGGCCATGGGAAGGGAGGGAGGTAAGATACTGCAAGGCCCTGCATATTCAGTCTTACCTTCAAAATCCATCACTCCCCCTCAAATCCAACAGTCCAGCTATGGAAAACAACAACAACAACAACAAAAACAAAAACGAAAAAACTGCTACCATTTTCAGAACATTCCATTGTGCAAGCTTCCCTCGAGGCTGTCTTCATGAATACAGCTTGTAATCCCTGGGATATTGTTCATTCCAGCCAGCCCCGGGGGTTATCTACGGTAATGTTCTGGACCTCTAGGCTCGATTCCCCTAAGAGGCTAGCACTTCATCTCCACCCTCCACCCACAAGAGGGCTGAACTGAACTCGTGGGTCAAAATCATTCCTTGTTAAAGATACACCATACCTGCTGTATCCAACCAGGTATGGTGGATCACACTGTAATGCTAGCACTCTGGAGACCAGGCTGAAGGTTTTGACTGAAGCCACCCTAGGCTACAAAGCAATGTCAAACCCAGCCTCAACTATACAGTGAGACCCTGTCTCAAAATTCAAAAGGCACCTAAAGCAATCAAAACAAGCAAAAACACTTCAACATTCAAATTTGAGCAAGCAAGAACGACACTGGGATTAGTTTGGATATTTTTAAAGGTGTCCCCCCAGATTATTTTGAAGTTTACGCCACTCGATTGGCAATTTGAGTATTCCTACTTGAGCTGCTTGTGTGTATACATTGCTCTTCAATACTCAGCTCGGTCCTTCAGCTGTTTATTAAGGGTGGGTTAGGATGTCTGACACTCCGCTTGGTGTTGGTGCTAGCGAAACTGGCTCTACTGCTGTTCATATTCTAGAAGGGTAAATCATACAGGACAACGGCACTCGGGACGTCTTGGGCACCTTCCTGGAGTCGCTGAAGTGAGGAAGTTAAGGATCTTGAGATGGAGAGGTTAGTTTAGATTACTGTGGTCCTTATGAGAGAAAGGAGGAGGAGGAGGAGTTCTGAAGTCTCAGCCTGTCTGCACCAGCTTCTGGAGCACCAGGCAAACAGCTGCTCCCTGCCATCTCCCTGGGGAGGCTGTCCCGGAATCCCCTTGCTTTTTGTCCAGTGACACTTCTATTTGGACCCTTGACCTCTGGCCTGTAATACATTTGTGCTGCTTTAGACCACTAAATTTGTGGTTATTGCAGTAGTGAAAGGAAATGAGTGCACGGAACTCTTTAGTTACTAACATTGTGGGGTGGGGGGTGTGTGTGGTTAGCCCTGCCAGAGGATTCTGGGTCCTAGGGTGCACAACCCGGCTTCTGCTTTGCTTTTCCCTGTTCATCAGTGGTACACACTTAGGAAGCTGGGTTAGTGGAAAGAGTGGAATTCTGCCTCGGATGCACAGCAGAGGCTAGTACAGGCTTGAAGGGATTGGGGTGTGGGGAGGTTGTGAAGATCAAAGGGTAGGTGGCAAGTGTGTGGAGCAACTCTTGGGGGAGGGAACTCACTGGTTAAGAATATGGGTGGAAAGGTTTTTTTTTTTTTTTGAGACAGTCTTTCTCTGTGTAGCCCTGGCTGTCTTAGAACTCATTCTATGGACCAGGCTGGCCTCCAGCTCAGAGATCAGCCTGCCTCTATCTGTGTCTCTGTCTCTCTCTCTCTGTCTCTCTCTGTCTCTGTCTCTGTCTCTCTCTCTCTCTCTCTCTCTCTCTCTCTCTCTCTCTTGGTTTTTCTATATAGGATTTCTCTGTGTAGCTTTGTAGACCAGTCTGGCCTTGAACTCACAGAGATCCACCTGCCTCTGTCTCTTGAGTGCTAAGATCAAAGGCATGTGTCACCATCTCACAGTTCATAGAAAGAATCGATACATTGGCTGTATATTGTACATATTGTATTATTTTATGTTTTCAATTTTTTATTGCTAATTTTGGGGGAGCCAGGGAATCAAACCAGCTGTCCAGATGTTGCTCCCCAGAGTATGCCTATACCATCACCTTGCCTTGGCCACTTCTCAAGTGCCAGGATTATATGTGTGGGACATCATACCCGGTTATATTGTTTTTCTTTGTTGTTTTGGTTTTGTGACTAGGTCTCATTGTCTAGTTCGGGCTGCCCTCAAACTCACAGAGCTCTGCCTGCCTCTCTGCCCCATCTTTGCTTTTGCCGGTTTAAAGACATGTGCCACTACACCTGGCTAGTTTCTACAGTCGTAACTAGAAATTCTAATCTTAAATTTGAAATGGGGCTGAATTTCCCACTCAAAATTTAATTCCAGAACTCAGGAGGCCGAGGCGGGAGGGGGTCTCTGAGTTCCAAGCCAGCCTGGTGTACGTAGTGAATTCCAAGACAGCCAAAGCTACATAGAGACACCGTATCTAAAAAAAAAAAAATTCAAAGACATTTTAAAATTTAAAAAGTAACCATTGCAGCTGATTTATTTCCAGTTCCACCAAGATCCCACTAGGTAGATGGGTTTGGGGGATGAACTCAGGACTCTACCCTTCCACCAGGGGTCGCCTGCCTTTGCAAAGCCTCAGTGGCCGGGTCAAGCTGGTGTCGCGAGCGGCCTCCGGCCGGGGAGGGCGCTGTGCCGGCGGCACCGGGGGAGGGAGGGGGCGGGCTGGGGGCGGAGCGCTGGGAGCCGGCGGCTCTGGCTCTGGCTCGGGCTGGGGCTGGGGCTTGGGCTCCAGCTCGGGCCCTGCACCTGTGAGTCGGCGGCGGCGACGCTGGTCCTCCCCCTGCCCCGCGCGCTGCCCCATGGCCCCGTCCCGGCTGCAGCTCGGCCTCCGTGCCGCCTACTCCGGCATCAGCTCGGTGGCCGGCTTCTCCATCTTCTTCGTCTGGACCGTGGTCTACCGACAGCCAGGAACTGCAGCAATGGGGGGTCTCACAGGTATCCCGGGAGGCTCGGGGCGAGCGGGGGTTGGGTTTGGCTGGGGTGGGGTGGGGTGGGGTGGGGTGGAGTGGAGCTGTCAGCTGCTGTGCGCGGCGGCTGGGACGGCGCTGTCCCCTGGGCGGGAGCGTTGTTTACCCGGAGAGGCCAGTGGCAGCGCAGGCCCGGGTTCCTGGGCATTGCCCGGGCCTCTGGGACCTGATGCCTTCTGAACGTGGCGCGACCTAGGGTGCCGACTGCTGGACTCTGTCGTTTGCACAGATGTCGCGTCTCGGAACCCTGTCGGTCTACCCTCCGCCCAGGGGTCAGCCACTACAGCGCCCTCTGCGCACCCACTCCCCAGCCACCCTCGCACCTGCAACATACATACTGCTTCTGCGGGATACCCGCGCCTCTTAAAATAAGTGGGGGTTCGTGGGGAAGCCCATCAGCCAGCCCCAGAGGCCCTCAACGGAGCCCAGGATGTGATATGGCACCTAGTGTTACTAGACATTTCCTTTGCATCCGCGTCCATCTGCTGTGGGTCCTCGGTGGGAATTTGCTAATCCTCAAAGGAGAGAACAGGAGGCATCAGTGGTGAAGGCCCAGTGCTCAGCAGTGCTCTGTACCTGATGTGCAGTTTTGGTCACGCTGTTTAATCTCTGTGCCTTAGAACTGGTGTGAGGGCCAAATATATTATTTGTACTTATTAGCATAATTCAATACTTTATGCTGTGCTAAGCTATCTACTCCCCATATTTCATCTAACCCTTCTACTATCCCTCAGAAGTAGGCATCATTCTGCCCATTTTACGGTTAGAAAAATAGAGGCTTAGGGTAAATAATTTGTCCAGGGTCACACAGTCACACGATGGGTTGGCTACAAGATGGCCCAGACTTGAAAGCCTGGCTGAGCTGAGTTCCATCCTTAGAACTGGGAAGGAGAGGGTGGGTTTGTGAGAGTTGTAAAATTCAGATTAGCTTACTAAAGGCATTAAAATTCCTACTAAGAAAATTAACTCATTTGCACAATGGCTCCATGAAACATTGTTTGGGGAGAAGTATGGGTAAGGATAACATTTTAATACACAATGATCTTATTCCATGACCAAAACCCTTGGCCAAAAGATCCATAGACAGAATAACTAAAACTAACTAATTCACCCTGGGCATTGTACTGTGGCAGTACTCCCCTTTAATCCTAGCACTTGGGAGCAGAGGCAGGTGGATCTCTAAATTCAAAGGCAGCCTGGTCTACATAGTGAGTTCCAGGACAGCCAGAGCTACACAGAAACCCTGTCTTTGAAAAAACAAAGCAAAACAAAACAAACAAACAAACAAACAAACAAAAAACCCAACAACAACAAAAGCCAAAGCAAACAAAAATAAAACACTGATTGCCACTGAATGCACTGAGGGGTGTCCTAGGGTGGAGAAGGAGCCTTAGTTGTTTGCCTTATCACAGGGTCTGCATAGCTCTTAAACCCAAGCTATGCTATGCTAAGCAAGGCACTGAGGTCACCAAGAAGGTTCAGTGTGGTGCCCTGGCTGGGATTCTCAGGCCTGCCACCTGTGGACTCCTGACCTTCCTCGGACAGCCAGCGCTGGCAACTAGTTTAGGCACAGCCTTTCCCCTGGACTGCCCTCTTCCACACTCCTATTGGCCCTGTTGCTTCTGGGTTTGGAAGGCACTGCCAGGGCCCAGGCTGGATGCTGAGACTTGAGATAAGTTTTTTGGTTGCAGGGAGAAGGGAGGGCATTCCTGGGATTGGATGGCTAAGAGTCTGCCCTCTGGAAGTAGGGGTAATCCTACCTAGCTGTGCAAGGCATAGCAATGCATGCTGGGCTTTGGCTTCCTCTAGGTCTGCAGGGCTGTGTGCTGCTGTCCTCTAGCCCAGGCTTTATGTCTAGCTGTGTATTAAAGAGCTAGAGATGGCTCCACAGTTAAGATCACTTACAGTTCTTCCAGAGGACCAGGGTTCAGTTCCCAACACTGACACAGCAGCTAACAACTGTCTGTAACTCCAAGATCTAATACCTCTACACAGACATACAAAAACATACCAATGTGAAAAAAAAAAAAAAAAAAGAAGAAGAAGAAGAAGAACAGGGGAAGGCCCCAGCCCCCACTCCAGGCAGTCACCAGGGCCTTCCTCCTGCCCATTTTCTCTTCCATGGCCTTGCTTGGCCTGAGGCAGGCAGGCTATGGAGCTGCCTTGAGAGACAGGCACTCGGCAGCAATTGCCTGGAGTGGGGGCTCCTCTCCCAGCTAGTCTGGCATCTGTCGACTTGGTCATGGAAGAGCCAAAACTGTTTGGTGGTGGCTGATGGGCCAAGAGTTGTCAGGCCAAGGCCTCACTCTTTCCCTTCCCTGCATGGGCTTCAACAAGGGGTCTGAGGCCTTCCTCTTTTGGGGTGAAATGTCAGCAGGCTTCTGACTTGCAAGCACTCCACTGCTGACTCGGCATTTTGCAGCCCAGAAATTGCTGAGTCACAGAGGTCCATCCCAGTGAGTTTGCACACATTTTGGTCAACTGTGGCTGTTGGGGACGCTGACTTCTGGAACAGGGTATGTATGAGCGTTTGGAGTGTGGACACCCTCTTAATCCTGGCAGGAATCTGGGAGGAAGTGACTTTGCAAAAAGGCAGTGGCCTAAAAAAATGTGGGTTCACCAGAGGCCTCATTGGACCCCCGCTCTGGGGTCCCTAGGTCTGCACTGGGAGCCCTAGCTAACATGCCTGCTCTGTTTAGAAAACCATGGAAAGTAGAGTGCTTGCACCCCACATCCAAACAGCTCCATACTCTTCATAACCGAGCTTTGATAGAAAGGAAATCTGGCACCCTGCATCTTCTGTGTCCTCTGGGCTGGGCACAGGATTGGAGTGTATCCTCAGAGCCACATACCAAGTGTCTTTATTTACTCCATAGGTGCCCTTGGGTGCCTCCAAGCCCCTCATCCAGCCCAGCATCTGGAGATGCTTTCCATAACCAGGCCTATGAACCAGGCTAAGCAGGTCTAGCCTTGGAGTGGTAGAGTGGAACCAGGATGAGGTCTAGCTTGCTCCTGCAGCTGGGTGGGGCTGAGGACTTACCCCTTCTCATTCCCAGCACTTCTGGGCATATGTGGGAGTGAGAGCTTGGGGGAACCCCTGGGTCATGCTGGTGGTCTGAGGTGACACTTCCTAGTTCAGCATTTCCTGACCCAGACACTGCTGAGTCACAGGAACTGCTCTGACCTTCTTTTTCCACGTTAAGCTGGCTTCCAGAATCTTCAAGTAGGAAAAGATCTTAAAACTCAGTTATTGCACCCCCTTTTGCCAGGAGGGGGGACAAGTCACTGGAAGGATCTGGTCTGTCCCCAAAATGCGTGGTAACAAGCTTCATCTCTTGGGGCTATTTAAGAAATCATATGCAAGGGGCTTGGGAAGGAGGGAGAGGGAACTGGGAAAATAAAAAATAAAAAGAATTAAAAAAAGAAAAGAAAAGAAATGAAAAGAAATGAAGTGCACGCCTTAGGGGTGGAGCTCTATGTGGTAAATCGAACACTGCATTGAGTACAGTGCCCTGGGTTAAATCCTCAGCACCCCTCACTAGAGAAGCCAAGGTTACCTTAGGAGGCACGGGGAGATCGCTGGGATAAAATCCTGATTACAGAGGGCAGAACAGAGATTAGTATTCTGGCTACCTCTGGCCTGCTGCAGCTTCCTGCCAAGACAAAGATGGGAGCATGTTTGTTTCCATCCACCCAGAGCCCAGGGGTAATGGGAACCCATTCCAAGGGGGAAGATTGAAGGCCGGCTAGTGCTGAACTGAAAGTGTGTGTGTGGGGGGGAGGGTGTCAGACTATTATGTAGTGAAAGCAGGGTGAGGTAGGTAGGTGGGCTGGTGGGCTCATGGCCACACAGGGAGGAGCCCAGGATTCCTTGCTTATCCAACTGGCAGGACCTCAGGCAGGGCTCACCCATTTTTATGTTTGGCAGCACAAAAGTGCCTGGCCCTAAGTGTCCTGGTTTGTATTATCCCTGTTTTGTTTTTGCCCTGATTGTGATAGTTAAGCTGGTCACTATAGCCCCATGATAACTAGATTCCTCTGTTTGCCACTCCCACCCTATGTCTCATAACTTTAAAAAGCAAAAAAGCATTTAGGCATGTCAAGAGGAAAAGCAAGTTAACAAATACTTATGCTAAGAAATAACCCAGCCTAAGAAATAAAATGCTCTGGTTGGTGGTGGTGGTAGTGATGCACGCATTTAATCCCAGCACTCCGGAGGCAGAAGCAGATGGATCTCTGTGAGTTCGAGACCAGCATGTTCTACAGAGTGAATTCCAGGACAGGCTCCAAAGGTGCGGAGAAACCCTGTCTCAAAACAAACAAACAAAAACTGTTTAGTGGCTGTCAGAGGGTCCAATTGCTTCCCTCTATCCCTGTGACCTCCTTCCCAGCCAGATGTCTGTCCCTCTGAGAGGTCTGAGTGGGCATACTGTGTGCAGCTGATGATTTGAAAAGGCTCCCACCTCCTGGATGCTGGCAGCCTGATGGGCCTGCCTGCAGCCCGTGGTTGTACTGAGAGTTTACAGCGGGCCATCTCTTGTCTCTCACTCTTTCCTTGCCTGGCTTCACGGCCCTGCTTTAGGTCCATGCCAACGGAATTAGTATTTGTCTCATTCTTGAATCTGCACCAGCAGGCACTGCCTGGTACTGTGGGTCGTATTGTGTTCTATTGTCCTGACTGAGAGCGTCATAGGAGAAGTGTCCACCAGGCCCAGAGGGCAGGTCAAGGGCCTGGGATGGTAACCTGCCCTTTGTCTTACACTGGAGGGATGGCACGAGGTCTAGCCCAAAGCAAGGAGGCCACGTGGGTGCTGGGTGGCCTCGGGGGCCTCATGACAAAGCTTCCTTTTTCTGCAAGACCAGTGTAGAGTTGAGAGAAGCCTTGCTGCCCAAGAATTCAGCTGCAGGCTCCAGGACCCAGAGCGCCAGGCAGAGGGAGGCATGTGGGAGGGGGTATGCTCCTTTGCCTCTAGCTTTGGATAGGCATCAGGAAGTCTCATTCAGAGTGAAACGTCAAATAAATTCTGTTTAGGTAGATTCTATCTGTGGACATGTGCCATATTAGAAACTAAAACTGAGAAACTTTTAAGATTTTTATTTAGCCTTTTACTTATTTTTATTTATTTATTTATTTATTTATTTATTTATTTATTTATTTATTTATTTATTTATTGAGACCCCTGTATAGCCCTAGTTTCTCTTTGTAGCCCTGGCTGTCCTGAAACTCATTCTGTAGGCCAGACTGGCCTCACACTTAGAGATCTGCCTGCCTCTGCCTCCCAAGTGTTGGGATTAAAGTCATGCACCACCACTGCCAGCTAACATAGTATCCTCAAGCCGGGTGTGGTGGTACATGCCTGTAATCCTAGTACTTGGGAGGTTGAGGCAAAAGGATCACAAATTCAAGGCTAGCTTGGACTATATAAGACTTTGTCTCAGCCTTTTGGTGGCTCCGTGCCTTTAATTCTAGCACGCAGGAGACAGAGGCAGGTGGATCTCTGAGTTGGAGGCCAGCCTGCAGAGCTAGTTCCAGGACATCCAAGGTTACACAGAGAAACTCTATCTCAAAAACAACAACAACAACAAAACAAAAACAAAAAAAACAAACAAAAAAAACCCCCAAAAAACAACAACAAAAAACAAAAAAACCAGACCTTGTCTCTCTCAAAAGACGAAGAGAAAGAAGAAATTGGTGAAAGTAAAAACTACAAAGAATGTCATGGTTTTGTTTTCCACAAATCTCTTTAATGTCCGGCTGTTGTTTGAAATGTTTTTTAGTCTGTTGTCTTTTTGAGGGACTTTGGGGGACCCACCACCCAGCTCCCAAATTAATCACACACAGGGTCTTACTATTATTTAATGAATGCGTGGCCTTAACTTGACTTGTTTATAGCCAGCTTTTCTTATCTTTGATTAACCCTTCTACCTTTTCCCTCTGGGCTTTTATCTTTCTTCCGCATATCTCACCGGGTGGCCGGGTGGCCGGGTGGCCGGGTGGCCGGGTGGCCGGGTGGCCGGGTGGCCAGGTGGCTGGCCGGCTGGCCCCTGAAGTCCTCCTCTCCTTGTTCTCTTGCTCCCCCTTTTCCTCGTTCCTCCTATTTATTCTCTCTGCCTGCCAGCCCCCCTAGCCTTTCTCCTGCCTCGCTATTGGCCGTTCAGCTCTTTAGTAAACCATCAGGTGTTTTAGACAGGCACAGTAACACAGCTTCACAGAGTTAAACAAATGCAGCATAAACAAAAGTCATACACCTTAAAATAGTATTCTACCACACCTGGCTTCCTGGAAGGCAGCTGAAGTCTCATCCTTCCATGTTCAAGTGGTAACATCACATCCCATAGATGACACATCACTGTCTTAAGGGCTAGTCTTCTAGTGTCACTGTGTGAGTAGAAATGGCCTAGTGGACTTAAGGGCCCTAGGATCTGGGCCACTGGCCTAGAGGCCAAACAGGAGGGGGCTGCAACATGACAGGCAGGTGCCTGGGTCCTGCTGACTAAGTCTGTCCCTGCAGGTGTCCTGGCACTGTGGGTCTTGGTGACTCATGTGATGTACATGCAGGATTACTGGAGGACCTGGCTCAAAGGACTACGTGGCTTCTTCTTCGTGGGTGTTCTCTTCTCAGCTGTCTCCATCTCAGCCTTCTGCACCTTCCTGGCATTGGCCATTACCCAGCACCAGAGTGAGGACCATCCAGGGAAAGGAGGAAGGGAGAGAGAGGGCTTGAGGGTAGGGAGGAACCTGGAAATGTACCCTGGGACTCTTGTCCAGGTTCTGGAAGTGTTGTTCTGGGACTGAATGGACCACCTGACTTCTGCTGCTGGGGTTCCTTACTGTTAAAGTGGGGAGGAGGGCCCCCACCTCCTCAGGGCAGGAGGACTCCAGACTGGTGTGAAGTACCCGGGACAAGCATGACCCACATGAACACCTGCCACCCCAGAGTTGCTGGAGTCCTTTATTCTCTGTCCCCTTCCAGGAGGGCAGCACCCCCTGGTGGCTCTAGGAAGAGGTAGCCAGAGGCCCCTCCCTACCTGATGCAGGTTGGAAGTGGATGGTTCAGACCTGATAGCCAACTCTGACCTCCTCTCATGCCCCAGCTTTGTGACTACGCATGTAGGGGTACTAAACCTGTGTCACATACACCAGTCTTTTGGTAGCCTGGGTTCAGAGGCACAGAGGCTATTGGAATGTGGATGGGCAAAAAAAGGAGGGGGTCCTGACCTTGTGGCTGACTATGGTGCTGTGAGTCATCTCTAAAGTTGTCATCTGGTGCCTCTTCCCTCCAGGTCTCAAAGACCCGATCAGCTACTACCTCTCCTGTGTCTGGAGCTTCATCTCCCTCAAGTGGGCCTTCCTACTCAGCCTCTACGCCCACCGGTACCGGGCCGACTTTGCTGATATCAGCATCCTCAGTGATTTCTGACCCAGGGAATGAAGTCACTCCAGCCTGGGGTTGCAGGGGGCTCAGGACCTGTACTCAGCTTCTGAGTAAGCAAGTGAGCCTTCCTTAAACCCTGGGGACTCCAGAACCATGGCAGAGCATAGACATCAGGGCCAGTTCAGTGCCCCAGAAAGCTGTCTGGTTGGTCCCCTTTCTGGAGGAGACAGAACTGTTGAAGGGGCACTGCCAACTTGCTCTTTAGTCTGGCTAGAGGGCAGCTTAGCTTTTCCCAGATGGATCTATTTTCTTAGCACCCTGAGGAACCTTTGTAAGTAGGGCCACCATAGTGAACTCAAGGTGTTAAGGGTTAGGATTGTGAGGTCTGAACATATGGCTAATGTCAGGGTTGGGGACAGGCTTCCTTGCTGCCCCAGAGTTCACTGAAGCGTGTGCATGCATGTGTTTGTGTGTGTGTGTTTGTGTGAAGATCTGGAAAGTTTGATCAAGTATGAAGCCTCTACTAGAGGTCTTCAAATCCCATCCCAGCACCTCTGTTCTGTTGTCCTCAAGGGTCAGGTAGCTGAATTCATCAGTCCCTAGGGAAGTGACAATTGGCTCTTTTCCTCAAGCTGAAAAACTGAACGGAACAGAACCCAGTGTGTCTCCTCCTACCTTCCTGTCCAGAGTTTGTTTCCCATGAGGGTGCTAGAGCCAGCCAACCATTCCTATGTGTCACACACGCACACATGACCACATATTACCAGAGCCGGACTGCTCTGATGAGGCTAGACCAAGGATCACTGGAAACATACCCCTGCACCTGGAAGGGCTTTGGGATGGGGGCAAGCTGGTGGGGGCTAGAGAGAGCTCTACCCCTGTAGCCTTGAGTCTCCAGCCTTGCACTCACCTGCCCCTCACTGCACAAGATCACACCCCACCCATGAGCACCTTCTCCCTGCACCAGACCCCAACATTGACGTTCACCTTTATTTCTCTCCTAAATGGACACGGGCCCAAGGCCTTACCTAAGTAGAGAGGGAGGGCAGGAGCTGCTACACACATCCTTCTGTGTTAGGATGTCATTTTGCACGTCTACTTTTCCACCCAGGTCCTGCTCCTTGCTCTCTGCCTTACCTGTGTCACTGTCACTTTAGCAGAAATACAGCGGCCATTTTTAATCAGCCTCAGTGTTTCTTGGGGTGGGGGAAGTCTTGAGAGGGGACTGTAAGAGTGGACAATGTGGAGGGAGGCTCTACTTACCTGATTATTTCTTAAGGTAAGCTCTGGACTAGCAGGCAGCCTGCGCCCTCTTCACATAAGGAGACCACTAACTCAGGCCTTCTTTGCTCTCCCAGCCCTACCCTATGTGCTAAGATCCCCACAGTCCCAGCATCCCCTGCACATTCCAAATCCACCTTCTCGGCCAGGGAAAGGGAACCTTTTTTTTTGCTTAGGGGTCCAAGGTAGATGGCGACCAGGCTGGGTAGATTTAGAACCAGAAAGACAAGAGCTGACACCCCTTTTCTTATGCTGGGCACTTTTTCTGGCCTGTTGCCTCATCCACCCTTTTGCTTTACGGTGTGTGCTTCAAATACCATGGTGCTTTAGAGCAGGAAGGAAGTAAAAACCATGTTTAGAGCCTTTTACCAAAAGATACATGAGGCAGTGACTCTACTGATGCCAGCTAGGACCTAAGCCCAGGTGTGTCTGCTTCATGACCTTCTGGGGTGTCTCAACAAATCGAGTCTAAGAACTGGTCCCCATATCCCACAGGGCCCAGAGTATGTGTCTCAGCCCCAAATCGTCTCCCTTTTCACCTGGGTTGGTAAGCATATGTTTGGAGCCGGTTCTTCCTGCATGCAGTAGCCACGGGAGGGCAAGTGACTAGAGGGTCTGAGTTTGGCCCAAATGTGCCCCCTTTCTCATCCCATCTCAGGGTGCCGAATACACATCCATCCCACTGATGATAGCTCACTAACATATAGGATACGTACTCACAAGGACTTTAAAGCAAATAAAACATTTATTGTTCAGTTTTTTTTTCATTTTTTTTTCTTTTTTACAAAAACATGCATACATACACAGGTATGGTAGGTCTTGGGGAAGACACACACGCACACAGTCTTGCACGCGCACACGCATACACACGCACACACATACACACAAATACTCTTTCTTGGCCCCAGGCCTAGACCTCAAAAGCCTTGAAGACTTCTGGGGTGGCCTCCCCTCCCCCATATCTGTCTACTCTCCCACCTTATCCCCCCTCAGTCAAGCTAGTCCTATGTGGGGCAGCAGTCAGAACTGAGGTGGGGGAACCCCAGAAACAGAAGGCAGGCTCATACTGGGAGCAGTGACCAGGCATCCCTGGGATTGTGTTGTGCTTTTAAGGGGAGATGAAGGTTTGGCACCATTGGGTCAGGAAGCACAGGGCTCATAGAGACCTGTCTGCTGCACCAGGGCACTGAGATGGTTCACACAGGTTGGCCCCTGGTAGGATGGTGACCAGATGGGAGGCTTGCTGGTGACAGGGAGAGAGCAGCTCAGAATGGCTCTCAGAGCCCAGTGCTACCAGAAGACCGCTGACAGAGCAGGTGAGAGGAACTCTCCTGTCCTCAGGAACAGGGGACCCCTTGGCTCCTCCTACTCCTCTAGCCCTTCAGAACCTGGGAAGGGCCGCCCTGGCTGAGGCCAAGTTCACATTTCTGTATGGAGCCTGGGGCGGTGTGCAAAATCTGGGGTCTTCTGGGTTAATAGTGGTAGTGGTGGGCCCACCTGAAGCAGTCCTCCACGGTGCAGTCCTGAGGGATGGAGACCACCGCTAGGGCCTGGACTCCACAGGGCTGCATCCGTTCTGGAAGAGCCCAGCTGGGCCCTAGTGCCTAGCCTCCCTCCTCCCAGGGTCCTTCCTGGTCCCCATCCCAGACCCAGTGGCCTTGTCAAGTTCCCTGGGGTAGCTGTCAGGGTAGCTTGTGCTCTGGACCTGACTGCCTGTCCAGAGGGTCTCTGCAGACCCAGGAACAGGGCTGACCACAGGCGAGGAGAGCCACATCGGGAGAGAGCAGGTGATCTGTTCTGAAGCCCTAGAGATTCATAGGTTCTTCCTCTTCCACCAGCTGCTCTGAGGGCCTAGATGGGACAAGGGAAGAATGTGGGAAGGCCAGAGGGCTGTGGGTAGGGCCTTAGTGACATTACCCTCATAGTCCTACTTCAAAGGCTGGAGATTATCAGTTGCATGAGAGTCTGGGGTCTTCCAAGTTGGGCGGATCCAAGGGGATTAGAAGGCTATGGGCCTTGGGCTGGAGGGTCTGGCATTACCTGTCTTCAGCCAGGATGCCCACGGAGAGTGATGCTAGTGCAGTCACGGCTTCTACTTCTGCATCAGCCCCTGGCACTCTGGGCAGCCAAGAGTCTGGGCAGGAGGCCAAGCGTTGCATGCATCCCCAGTATTTCCCTGGGACAAGAAGCTGGGTCAGTTGGGAAAAGACAAGCTGTTTGAGTTGTACCCTAGACTGATACCAAGGCTGGGGACATGGGCCCAGAGCCCAAGAATAGTAGCCACGTCATCAGCTTGGGGTCAGTGCCCCTTCTTGCCCTCACCTCTCAGCAAAACACCTCATAACTTACCCTTTCCCTACAGCCCTGGGTAACAATGGATTCAATATGGCTATGAGGACATCTTCCCTGTCCTGTCTTCCTTGGCTAAAACCCCACTCTAGAGATCTGGCAAGGTAGGTCAGCAGTTGAGAACACTGGTTGCTCTTCCAGAGGACCTGGGTTTGATTCTCGGCATCTACATAGCAGCTCACAACAATCTCAAACTTGGGTTCCAGAGGTTTTGATGCCCTCTTCTTGCCTGTAAGGGTGTTGCTTGCACACATACACGGTGCCTAGCGGTACATGCAAACAAAATACCCATACACATATAAAAATTAAAAAGTGAAAAAATAAAGCAGACACACACCTTTAATCCTAGCATTCAGAAGGCTAAGGCAGTGGGATCATTGAGTTCCAGGACAGCCAGGACTACACAGATACTATCTCTAAATAAATAAATAAATAATAAAAGACCACAGGTGTGTGGATCCTAAAAGCACCAGAAGGGTCCATTTGTCCCTACATCAGATTTATGTCAAGATTCCCTCATATGTGTCTTGGCTTCCTAAGCACAGGGTCCCCTTCATGTGGCCTCCATAGTGCTCAACCTACCCCTAGGAGGTCAGACATGGTAGAAATTCCTGTCTGAGGTAGGAGGATCAAACACTGGAAGGTAGCCTGGGATACATAGTGAGACCCTGTAGCAAACAAAACTAAACCACTCAAGAGCTGGGGCCGTAGCTTAGCAGTAGAGTAAAAGCTTAGCATGTACAAGACCCTGGGTTCAATCACTGAAAAGGGTGTGTATGTAGGACACTCACAGTACAGAGCATGGGCAAGCATCCCCACAGCTGCTCTGCACAGTCACCTCTGGTCCATGGAACACTCATCATCATCCTGCTGTTCTGAGACGGTGATGGACACAGACCAGTTCAGAGCAGAACCTGACCCATGGAGGTTCCATAGGCGGCTATATCTGTGGTTATGTGTCTCTTTCCCCCAACTGAACCCAGATATAAGGAATCTGCCTTATTCATCTTCATATCCCAGTGGAGGTTAGGGGCTTTCACAGAAAGTGCCCAGCAGATAGAAACCTAGGTGAAGTGGAATCTTTAGCATGTTTTCAAAATGTGGGCTCTTCTGAGATCCAGGTAGGCCCTCCCAACAGCCTCTCTAGTCACTGTGACCAGCACTGAGAAGGTTAAACCAAGACTTTTGTTTCAAGACAGGGTTTCTCTGTAGCTTTGGAGCCTGTCCTGGAACTTGCTCTGTAGATCAGAATGGCCTGGAACTCACAGAGATCTGCCTGCCTCTGCCTCCAGAGTGTTGGGATTAAAGGCGTGTGCCACCACTGCTCGGCTTTAAACCAAGCCCTTTTTAAGCAACCAAGGCCTGAATGTTGCTGTCACCCTGGCCCCTAGTCCAAGACTACAGCCAGAGATGGGAGGCCAGTTCCAGCCATAAGGAAGTCACTGTTGTGTCTATTTAGGTTCAACTGGAGGTAACTAAGAGGTTACCCACTCGTGAGGATATGCCCACCATTATTCCCGGAGAGGCTCCTGAGAATCCTACTTGGAACTGTCAGTGTGCTTCTGGCCTGGCAGGCACTGGATATCTGAGAACTTTGCCAGTGGCATGGTAGACTCTGAAGTCTTTCCTAAGTTATAACCCAGCAAGTATCCCATGTCAAAACTCACTGTGCACCCTGATCACAGCTTCCAGAGAACGGATGGCATTGGGGTTGGGTTTCTGTTTCCAGCCTTCTTCTGAAAGGGGATCCACCTACAGAAACATTTTATTAGGGACCCGAGGGACCCCAGGCTCAGCCTGCACAAACAGACACAAGCTGCTGGCTCTCTGAGGCCAGAAAACACAGGCTCTAGACCATCTTGTTCCATCCCATCCCTTCCCCTCTTATCTACCTTCTCTTTGTCTGGGAACTGTGAGAGCCAGGTTCATCTGCCTCATTGAAGTATAGATGGCCGAGGGGTCAAGAGAGCTTACCTTGTTGCCCAGAAGAGCAGCCACACAGGCCTCAGAGGCATCGCAGATGGCTGTGAGGTCATGGCCACCCTCTAAGGCCAACACCACTGCACCTCCTGCCAAGGTCATCAGCTGCTGTGTCATGTACCCAAAACCTAGACAGTTGAGGCAGAAGCAAGAGTAGTGGGCTGGAGGAGAGGCGGGACCCATTCCCTACCCCTGTCATTTCCCTGCTTGCTTCCTCCTTTGTAGACAATGTAGACAACCCCCATTCATATGCTTCATCCCAAGCTCTGAGAAGTTAAGGGTCTTCTCTACAAGGTCCCATAGCTAGAAGGTAGCAGGGCTAAGGCTTGAACCCAGCACCACCTCCAGCCTGAGTCTCAACTCTTTGTTCCTAAGCCCTGCGGCGGCAGCGTGGACGACACTGGCATTGTGTTCTGAGGCCGCAGCTCTTCTAACTTCGGCTGACGGCCCAGTCTGGAAGCCTGACTTCTCCAACTGGGCTTCCATCTGGCAGACCTAAGTCTCTAGGGGCCTGGTCCTGAGAAGCAGCCTGTGCTGTTCTAGGCTGGGAGAACCCAGGGAATTCCAGGGCCTGCAGCCCTACTTCAGACCTTACACATGGCCCTGGACTGTGGCTGCTGCTTCCTGTCCCTCTCATTTTGGCAGTGCATTCCTGTCCCCACACAGCCTGGCTCTTATTTCCCAAATCTTCCCCACAGCTGGGGCCCCCTTACATTTGGCAGAAACATGGTAGCCACCCAGCGGGGCAGGGTGGCCTTCGGCAGCATCAAAACCAGCAGACACCAGGACCAGGTCTGGAGCGAACTCTCGGGCAATGGGCATCACCACTATCCTGAAGTTGCAAGGAGAAGCATCATCCACCTGGGGCCTAGCACAGCCCATGCTAGCCCCTCCTGAGGGCACCTGTCCTTAGGACACCAAGACAATCTCCTAATGGGATCAGCAGATGCCCTGATCTCCTTCAGCCTGCCCATGGCTCTGGTACGCACCAGCCTCAGAACTCAGCCATACTGATAATTTAACAGGCAAGGGGCAGAATATGATGGGATGAAAAAAGTGTGTGTGTGTGCATGCTTGCATGGTGTGTGGCTCACACAGCCAGCTACATTTGGGCTTTGGTCACTAAAGCCTCAGGGACTGAAAACACTCAGCACTTGGCTGAAGTTGAGCACACTATGTTTAGAGTTGACCTGGAAGTTTGCCACCCGAGAGTGACCAGGGTGACTGACTATACCTGAGGTCCTAGGCTGCCAAGCTCCATTCTTTATCTTCTTCCCCCTGCCTGTCCCTAATGCCCCTAAGCCAATGCTGGTATCCATTTAGGCATTTAAGCTCGACACAGACACCAGGAAGTCCCACTCAGGGAGCCAGCAGAACTAATTCTCATGCAGAGAGTCTCCAGAAAAGGACTTCCAGGTCCAATTGTAGGGTTCCATTTTCCCTAGAAGCAGACAGGAACTTGGAGTGAAGGATACAAAGGCCCCTTGTAAGAGCCCAAAGCAGTTTTCTAAAGTCAACCCATCCCTCCATGTGGACAGCACTTCAGGACACCACTTTCCTACTCTTGTCAGAGACTACCACCTCCAGGCAGTCTCCTTTGACTAAATGTGGCAGTTTTGCCCTACCCAAAGGTCCCCACGATGTGCGACTCTGACTTTCACATTTTTATGTGTGTCCTATTTTCTTATTGGAGCTGGCTTACAATGTCTAGTAACCAAGTGTGAACAGATCGACAAGCCTACCAGTCGCTTCCAACCTAGGGTTGTGGCAGAGAGAGGAGAGGCAGTCTTGCTGGACTGGCCTCTAGACCCCAGAGTACTCACCTGAAGGCAGCCAGGTACTCAGGATCCCCCATGGGTGGATCCAAGCCCCCAGCCCAAGCCACATTGACATTGAAGCCTTCACCATTGCCAGTCCCCACCTGGAAAACAAGACGTAAGGAAGACATGAGGAGAACAGAGTTCCAAGCTCATACAACTTCACTTCCAGATACGGAAGCCGAGGTTCAGAAAGGATAAGCCACTAGCTCAGGACCACACAAGACAGGGGCAGAGGGTTCAGGAGGAAAATCAATGTGCTGGAAGATGCTGACCCAGCCTGCAGTTACCTCATCCACAGCCCCACTGCCTGGAAAGAAGTTGCCATCATCATGGCGATGCAGGGAGATGTACAGCACGCTGGGGTCCTGATAGAAAGTTTGCTGTGTGCCGTTGCCATGGTGAACATCCTGCACAATACAGCAGGTCATGGATTAGGGAAGGTACCGAAGCAGAAAGACGGAGGATTTCAGGGTCGGTAACCATTCTGAGTATTGGAACGCTTGGCTGGTGGGGTCAGGAAACTACAGTTTCTAGGATCACATGACTGCACTGCCCCAAGCAGTCTACTGCCCGGCAGTGATCCCCATCTCCACATGGAAAGACTTCCTGTCTTGAGACACTGTAGTTAGATGCATACACTATAGAGCTAACTGGCCTGGACTCCAATCTTGTCCTTGCATCTCAAGAGGTGAGTGGCTATTCAAGATGGTAGTCTCTGTAAGTACTTTCCTCATCTGTGAGATGGGCTACCGTCAGGACCAGATATGAAATTGTCAGCATCTATATATGACTGGAGATATACTGATGCTATCAATATGACTTTTACAGTTACTGTGTGGAGGGGAAAAGGCTCGCTCTGCCAAAAAGAAGCCAACAGAGGTTAAAGACAGCACCTGAGAATTCCTATTCCCTGTAGAAGCCTATGAACACCAGCAGCTTCCACAAACAATTCTTTCTGGGCCTCCTGACAGTTCTGTGATGCAGGTGCTGCATTCTCCTACTCTTTAATAAGGAAGAGGCTAATGCCACACTCAGACATGCAGCCACATCTCTAATGTCAGGCTCAGTGTCTGCCAGAAGGCCTGGGTCTGGTGACACTAGGAATCAGAACCTACCCAGTCAACAATGAGGATCTTGCTGGCCTTGCCTTGCTGTTGTAGCTGTCGACAAGCAATGGCCACGGAGTTGAAGAAGCAAAAGCCCCTGGAAGAAAGAAAGAGGGTCCTGCCAGCCCATTTCCCCATCCCTCTGCCTACAGGAAGGCTCTGAAGGCCACCCCAACCTCACACCACACAGGCCGGCCGCCTCCCCAACACCTTACATGGCTGTAGAATGATCTGCATGGTGTCCTGGGGGCCGAACCACAGCAAAACCGTTCTGAAGGGGGAAGGGCACTTATTACTCCAACAGCCACTTCCTTTCAACCCACATTTGTCTGAGCCTGCTTCTCGGCCCAGCCTCTTTCTCTAAGGCATGAGTGCCGGCATGTCCCACTGAAGTGTCTAGATATTCATATATAGTGCATTTGCCTCGCATAGCATCTCTAGACCATAAATATTATCCTCATCCCCAATTTGAGAAATCAAATCACAGTGAATTAAATAACCCAAGTTACGTAACTGCAAGTGGTAGTATTGGGATTTTAAACCCAGGGTGCTTGCCGAGCACTTGCAAAGCCCTTATGATGCCAAGGGCACAGTGCCTGCCTTGAACTATGAGCTCTCTGTCGATGGGGCTGTGTGCTTCAGGCGGATCACCCCAACCTAGTATGCAGGATGCCATCACTAAAAGGAACCAGTTGGCCTGTGGTGCTCAAAAATGGCCGTGATGCACCTACAGCCACGACATAGGTCTTAAGTGATCTTGGGTGGTCAGGACTATCTAAGGCCCTAGTGCCCAGTAGCTTTGATTACCTAAGTGACATGAACTTAGGGGTCAAGCCTCACCTTGGTTTCAGTCCTGATTTCCCTTTCAAAACCATGTAGCAATAGCCACGAGAAATGTGAGATCTAGACCTTCCATCACCCCATCACCCCAGCACCTCCTCTGTAGTTTACCAGCCTTTAGTTTACCAACTAAAACTTCCTACCTTTAGCTCTCGGGAAGCTACTTTGAAGGCAAGGTCGGTGACACTGCCTGCAGCCCAGCGAGCTGCATTGGAGGAATGTAGCTCGTTCCAGATGGTGTCAGTATCTACCTGTGGGGGCCAGGGTCAGGGACTGCATCACCCTATGCTTTCCACAGGAGACAGGGCCCCGTGAGGCAGTACCCACCCCATGGCCAGGACCCCAGGGGCAGGGAGCTGGGCAGACAAAGCTGCCTCCCCAGTGCCCCACCGCCCAAAGGCAAGGCCTCCTGTGTCCCCCAGTCCCAGTAGGACTTCTTCCCAGCACCAGCTCGTATGTGGCCAGCACTCTGCCTCCCCAGTCAGGGGAGGGGGCATGGCGTTACCTGGGCGGGATTGGGGTTTGGGCCGGGAGGGGTTTTAAGCCCCAGCTGACTCTGCTCAGGCCCTGCGGGACGGTCGGAGCTGGAGGGGCCGTCTGCACCACTGTCTTCCACTCAGAGCCCCTAGCCCAGGCTGGGAGGCCCCCCAAACCCAGTCCCTGGGCCTCAAGGCTAGGGAGGGGCCGGGGGCCATGATGGGGAGATGGAAAGGGCGAGGCGGACCGAGAGAGGCGAGGAAGGCAGAAAGAGTCGCAAGAGGCTGGAGAAAGAGAGAAAGAAAGGACAGAGAGGGAGAGGAGGGAGGGGAAAACAGAAGCAACAATAGTTGGAAAAACCAGAAAGTGGCAAGAAATGGGGAGTTGTGAACCGGGCACTGACTGTCTCCCCAACAGCCCCCCCCTGGCAGCTTCCACTGCCCTCAGCCTCCATCTCATCTCTACACACCTTGCCTGGCACCATGTCAGGGACCTTTTGAGGCAGGGAAGGCCATGCCAGTGGTAGCAGAGAGACCTCTGACAGGGGAGGGAGAGGCGAGCAAAGCTAGAGGGCTAGGACTAGAAGGCTGTGTCCTGGGTAGGGACATTCTAAACCTCTAAGTACATGGGAGGTGCCCCACAGCCCCACACTAGGCAGTCCTAGGTCTGGATATCAAGTAGGGCACACCTGGAAAGCCCACTCCTGGAACACAATCTCAAGCCCCAATGTGACCCTGCCTTGGGCCTCACTCAACATCTACCAAACGCCTAACTGAGAAGCATGGGCTCCACACTCACAAGACATCTATCACAAGGAGCTTCCAGCCAGCAGAAGAGCATAATGGGAAAGGCCCGGGCAGAACCATAAGTCACAGGTGGCAGAGGGATGGCAGTGGGCCAAGAGAACCAAAGGAAGGCTAAAAGCCCGTAGCGATGCCCACTTGAGCTCTCTGGGCATACTTACCCCAACCCCGCCACAGGGTAGCATCACAAACATCCGCTGTGCCAGGAGTCCTGTGGGGAACACAGAAGCCCTAAGAAGAGTGTATGGAGGGAGAAGCGATACAGGGAGATATGGAGACGGGCGGGGGTGGACGGGTCACATGGACAACACCAGGGCAGCACACTCCTCCGGGGGTTACCCGGGAAGCTGTGTGCATCTGAGGCAAGAGCACAGAAATGGGTGAGATGGGCAAGCTTGGGGTGATTTGGGGCCAGACATCACTCAGATCCCTCCCCTACCTGTCAGCTTCCCATTATCCAGTTTGAGGCGGCTGAGGGGGTTGGTGCCGTAGAGGAGTACATGCCTTTCGGAGTGGACTGATTGCAGCTCCTCTAGAGAGGCCTTTCGGCCTCGGAGACACTGAAAAGAGAGCCCACGGAGCTCTTACCCCTGCCCTCTGCCACCACGAGACCACCCACTGTCGCATCCCATGCTGATCCCAAGGCCTCTGGCCCCTCCCTTGCACAGCCCCACTGCCTCGCCTCACCTCACACCGGCTGCGGAGACTCCGCTCCTGCAGCCGGGACCAGATGCTCTGGATGCGGCCTGCATGCTCGGGGTGTTTGCTATTGTCTCCACAGGAGCACTGGTGCTTCAGCATCACTGAGTCGTAGACCAGCCCTGCAAGAAACAGCCGTCCGTCAGGGCTGGAACTCGCAGTGGAGGGGCAGATGGAGAGCAGCCCACACCCACAGAGCCAGGCGTGTATACATCCCTTGCTGTCACATATGTCTGCATTCCCTTCCCAGCCCTCTGTGGAGAGCTAGACCTGTCTGTCGATGCCCATGCCTAAATGCCTGAGACAACCTGTATACACCAGGGCAGTGCCAGCCTACCTTGCTCTGCATGACCCCTGTCTTCTTGGTATTCTTACTCCCTGTAAGGCCCAACCTATCTCCTATGCCCTTGAGAGTTCATGTCCTAAACCCAGAGAGACTTAACACAGGACATCTCCCTCTCGGTGTCACAAACCCACAGAGGGTTTGTGTCCCAACACACATAATTAGAGGGAAACCTCAAGACTGGGAGAGGGGATACCCACAATGTTACTGGCCTTGTGGTCAGTCTCCCGACTGCACATGGAAAACACTCAGAAAACGAGTTTACCTTGTAAACATTATGCAAATAGCACAAAAACTATTTACATAGTATCTATGTTGTACTAGGTATTAAAAGCAAAATAGAAGTGATTTAAATATGTGGAAAGATATGTATAGGTTACATGCAAATACTATGCTGTTTTACATGAAGAACTTGAGCATCTGTGGTTTCAGTGCCTTTATAAGCTGGGCTGGGGTCCTAGAATCAACCCTTTGAGGGACTGATTGCTTTCAGCCTAGCCCAAGGGAGGATTCCAGAAACAGGCCCTATACATGCACACTGCTGGTGGGCGGGCCTGGACCTGCACATCTCAGGGTACCATGGACTTTCAAAATTCTCATACTACTTGACCCAGGAATGCTACTCCTTCAGTGACCCTGGAGAGATAATCCCAGGCAGAAGACAGGACTGAAACCTAAGAAAATTAAAGGTCAGGTGTTGGTGGCTCATGCCTTTAATCCCAGCACTTGGGAGACAGAGGCAGGTGGATCTTGTGAGTTCTAGGCCAGCCAGGATTTCATAGTGAGAGTCTATCTCAAAAACTAACAAACAAAAGCACATTAAAACTAAAGCTGGGCTATGGTGGCACATGCCTTTGATTATGCCACTCGGGAGGCAGAAGAAGGTAGATCTCTGAGTTTCAGGTCAGCCTGGTCTACAGAACAAATTCTAGGGCAGCTGGGGCTACCCAGAGAAACCCTGTCTCAAAACAAAAACAAAATGAACAAAACAAGAAACAAAAATAAAAAAGAAAGAAAACTTAAAACAAAACAACAACAAAAAAAAACAACAAAAAAAAAAAAACAGAATTAAAACTGAGCTGGGTGTGGTGATTCACACCTGTAATTCCAGTACTTGAATTCTTAGCACCATTAACAAAAATTAAAAAGTCAAACAGGGTGCAAAATATAGCTGACATGTTTGTCATTAGACATTAGACAGGTACAAAGACTAACTAAAACCTAGAATCAAATAGAGCAGTACTTAGGACAATATGGTACTTGGTGATTTTTATTCTTCAAATTCCCTGTATTTCTCAAAAATGTTTGAATACTTTTGAGCTCTTTTTACAAGTACAGCAATGGAAAGTGAAGCTTTTGCTTTTGTTTTAAAAGGGCTGGTTATGGCAGAAAGAAACTCAAATTCCTGCCCTGGTCCCCGACTGCCAGTTTTGTCATTTAACCATTAAGTTAGTCATTGTCAACTTAGGTTTCCTGAGTCGTGATGTCCTCGGGCTCAAACAAGATTAAGGTAGTGCTTTCTGGCCTCTGGAACTGTCCGGAAAGCCAGCTCACAGGTGTGGCCTCACGCCCCAGCCACTTCCTTCTGCCTCCCTGGGTCCTTTTGATCTTACCTGTGGCGGGTGTCTCTGAGCTGTTGAGGACTTGGGTCTGACAGGTGGGCTCTGGGCTCAGCAGGGAGACGGGTGCCGCTGGCGAAGACTGCGTTCTAGACAGGGGCCGGTGTCCCACCTGGGCCAGAGGTAGCAGGGCAGAGTCGCCAGAGCTTCCCTGGGAGAGCCGCCCAGCGAGATGCTGCTGCTCCCAGAGTGGTGCCTGAAAGAAATATGTCCACAGTCTCCAGTTTCTCAGATTTGGCCACCCAAGGACTAGGGGCCCTCCAGAAAGACCCCTTTTCTAGAAAAATTCCAGACATGGGTTCTGGCCTTTCCACTCTCTGAGCTCCCTGAAGACCAGCACCCAGACTGATGCCCTAATATTGCAAAAACTCCTTTTGGCCCTGAGTCTATGCTGACTGGGATCACCTCTCCCAGGACTGTGCTACTAACTAACCATAAGAGGCCATGCCTGAGACACTAAATGCATGTGAACTGTTTCCCAGATTCATAAAGTCATAAGCCCTTATCTTCGGAGATAAGGTCTATGCAAGGGGAATAAAGTCTTCGCTGAAGAGGGTTGCTGTCCTCGTAAGAAGCAGCTTTTAGCAGAGAAGCCTTCCTTCACAGTCACAGTCCTCAGCACACACATCCCCCAACCCATCCACATACACCTTGATTTCACCCTTTCGGCCTTCAGAGCTTCAAGGCAAGCAGTATCTGCCTCTCCAGGCACCTGTGTATGTAGTTGCTCTGTATTGGTCCTGACAAATGAACACTACCTTGACCCCCCATGCTATTAATCTAGAGCCCAGGGGACTACTGTTGCTCTACTTTTTGCCCCAGATATCTTTGGATAAAAAAAAAGACAGCCAGTTGTGGGGAGAAGTGTGAAGGGAGGAGTATGTGTGGCTCCTCCTGTGAAAGGCCAAGCAGCAGACAAAGGTGTACTAGAGAAAGCAGGCTGCTAGAGTATAAGTGCACATGGACGGACACACACACACACACACACACACACACACACACACACACACACACACACACACACACAGAGTGTGTGTGTATGCATGCCTGCATTGGCACCTTGGTGTGGGTCTTATGGTACCCCCTCCCCTTCCTCATTCTATGCTGAGCCCCAAGTCTTCTCACTGAACTTTCTGCAGAGCCTTGGGCACAGCCATACCCGTTGGTGCTGCTGCAGAGAAGCAGGGCCTCTGCCCAGGGGAGGCCCGTGGCCTGACTCCCTATGTTCCAGGCCATCATTCACCACAGGTCCCGCTCCCCCACCATCTGTCTCTAGGTCCTCAGCTGAGGGTATCTGCCGCAGTCGGGGCTTCTCATTCGGCTTGGCAGGCCTCTGGGGAGGGGAGATGGCTGTCTGAGAAGTGGGATAAAGAGGAGGGTGGGTGGCAGGGCATGGGTTGGGTGAGGCCACATCCATCTTGCTAGGTCTTCTTCAGCAGCCACTTCTCTTGTCTTCCAGTCCTTCCTTTCCTCCTAAGGGCCCTTCTTCCGACCCACAGGGGCTCAGGTAGGCACACCCTCAGTACCTTCCCTACCCAGTTCTTCTCACCTTGATGAGCTGGACATGAGGTTTGAGCCGATCCTGGCGATCATGGCGGGGCTGCAGGGGGCCCAGCAGAGGGGAGGCAGTGGCGCTGGGGGGCAGGGGCTCTGAGCGGGTCCGGTTAAGTGGCCGGTGGAGGCCTGACCCAGAGAGCCGCTCGGTGGTCAGTAAGGGCTGGGCAAAATGGAAGGGCAGGGGCCCAAGTCCAGGCACTGGAAAGAATGGGACGTATGTGAGGAAGGGATCGTGGGAGGCGGGAAAGAGACAGGAGCATGGAGGGGAGGCAGAACTTGGTAAGGAGATATGGACAATGGGGGACTAGAAGGTGGGTCTTTCCCAGAGCTTGGTCCCTTGGCAGCGTGCACAAATCCTGCCCATTCTGGGAGAAGCAGCAGGACTCACCAGTCCACAGTGGGGCATGGGACACTGAGGGGTCCAGCAGGAGAATGGGCTGCAGTCGAGACGGCAGGGTGCCCCCAGCCTCTGGCTCTAGACCATGGTGCAGGAAGAGGGGCGCATGAGGGTTCCCCAGGACAGGACCCCGAGAGCCCAAAGTCGAATGGGTCCTGCGGTCACCATCAGCCTGAAAGAAAGGTAATAAGTTAGAGTTGGACAGGTCTCCCAGAGAGGAAGATAAAGGTAAGGTGATAGGATACAGGCAGGAAAGAGGCTGGAAAAGCGTGGAGTGGGGCAGGGTGCCCCAACCACTCACCCTGGCAGGGGCAGGCAGCCCCAGTGTGATTGCCGGCAGCAAGGACATTGTCGGCAAAGCGAACGGGGCCAGAGAAGTCTCCTGCAGCCGCAGCCGCTGGCCCAAGAGCGCCTGCCATGGGGAGCAGGGTGACGGGTCACCAGTCCTGGAATGCTACCCCTGGTATGCCTGTCCCCAGAATACCCAACAGGCCCTGCTAGGGACTGCCCAGAACCTGAAGCCTCAGGCCAGGCCAGGCCACATGCTGGAAAAAGGCCAAGTCTCAGAGCTGCCCCAGGAAAGCCCAGTCCTAGCAAGGCCTTACCTCCGAGCCCAGGGCAGGGTTGGGGCCATGCTCGCTGTCATTGGGGGAGCTGCACCCTGAGGCAGGCGTGCTGCTACTACTGGGCGAGGAATCTAAAGGGAGGGAAGAAAACAAGGCACAGGCAGGGTCAGGAGTGGTCAACCTTGTACGAGATTCCCAGTCACAGTTCCTCCCCTTCTGGGACGTGTTTCCACTTTCTTCCTAGAGGAACAGAAAGCTGCCAGACCATCACCAGCCTACAGCATCTCTGAATGGTCGTTTTCACGCAGCTCCCACTCCCTCCACCCCCACCTGCAAACGTCAACTTAGCAGACCCAATAGGGCTAGGCTTTAGCCTCAGCTAGCACTCTCATAGGCAGGGGTGTGAGATACACCCACCCCCTACAACACTTAGCAGTTCCACATGGCAACTTCCATCTGGGTGGGACCTGGCCCAAAGGAACAACACCACGGGTGAGGAGGGCAACTCCGTGGCCCTGTGGGCCCTACCTCCTAGGGTCTCTGCAGGCCTCCTCCGAAGGCTGGGTGGGGCACTCTCCTTTCTGAGCAGGGGGTTCTTGCGCCGCTCCAGGGACTTCTTGGGCTTATAGCGCAGCTTCAGGTTGGGCTCAGACACTGCAAGGGAACAAGTGTCACTCCATCACTATGCCAGCTACCCTCCTCTACTCTACTCTTGATTTGTTTTTGAGACAGGGTCTCACTACGTAGACCAGGCTGGCCTTAAAGTCACAGAGATCCACCTGCTTCTGCCTCCTGTGCTGGGACTAATGGCGTGCATTATGCCAGACCTCTTTTGTGCCCTTTTAACTTCCCTCCCAGCTACCTCTGTGGGTTGAAGAGAAAAAAGGCAAAGCTAAAGGAGCCTAGTGTACCAACCGTCGCAGGCCTCCCTCAACGCCACACTCCTGACCTAAATCTAAGGCCCTTGGCCTACTCTAATCCCAGGAATGCTCGCCCGCTCACCTGTTTTACGCAGGGGAAAGTGTTCCGGGGCTTCAGTGGGCAGGCTGGGAACCGCAGGCAGGAAGCTGGTAAGCATGGAGCGGGCAGCACCCTCTGTGTCCAAGGGCTCAAGAGTTCTGTGGGGATGAGCGTCAAGGCTACTTCAGAAGCCTGGGACGCCCAAAGGCCTTGAAATCTCACTCTGCACAGATGCCTTCCTGAGCTCAGCCACCAATAGAGCTGGGCAGTGTGGAGCCAGCATGACAGGAGTCATCTCCAGGTGGCAGTAGTGGGTCACCCGTGCTAACATACATGTTCTGCTCCAGGTATAAAACCCAGGCCTTGGAGCTCAGGGCCTCCTAGAGACTCAGTGTCTCCTGTGGTAAGAACTCGTTCTAGGAACCAGGACTTCTGTGCATGTGAAGGGCCTGAGGGGAGAGGAGGGCAGGTCCTCGAGGAGGGGGACTTGGGGACCATGTTTAGGTGCAGAGTAAGAAGCAGATGGTAGGTGTTGGGGAGGAAAGGGGACATGAGTTCACTCACAGGTGAGGGTGTAGGGAGGAAGAGGCGGTACAGAAAGGACCTGAGGGATGGTGAGCTACCTGTAGGGAATACTGGAGCTGCTGGGATGGACTGTTCTCTCAAGGGCTGCCTGCTGTTTCTTCAGGATCACCTCAGCCAGCTTCTGCTTGACCACACTGCTGGCTACAGCACCTGCAGCGGCAGAGAAATGAGAAGGCTGGCAATGGGGAGGTAGGAAGCCCCTTAGGCACATTTTCTGCCCACTGTCCAGGCCACAAGTCAGTACACCACGTCTCAGGGGCTCCTCAGGCAAGAGATCTGTGCCTGAGGCCCACCTTCCTGTGAAGCCCGTAGACACGCCCACCCCTCCCGCACCGCACTCTCACTTCTGCCCCTCGGCGGAGATGAGGGCATCCCAGTAAATGGTGACCCCACACACACCCCTCCCACACCCAAGGTGGACCCTGAACATCAAGCAGAGAACGGGGAGACAAGCTTCACTCTTACTTCGCTTGCTCTTGTCTTTATTGAGCAGCTGCCGAAGTTCCTGTTCCTGCTGCCCCCCCTGCAGCTCCGGCACCGGTGGGTCCATTGAGAGCTGTGGACGGAACCAGCAGCTCAGGTAAAGGGCAGAGTTATGGTCTGGGGAAGCTGGGATGTGCCTAGGGAGTTGTCTTTACCCTCATAGGCTCGGCTGTGCGGGGCTGCTGTTGCAGGCCGGCCAGGAAGAGATGTCGATGCAAGCGCTGGGGGTGCTGCAGGGCCAGCAGCGCAGGCTCTGGCGGGGGCTCCACTGTGGGCCGCTGTCCCACGCGCAGGTCCATGGGCTGGGGCTGGGAGCCTGTTGCGTCTGGCTGAAGGGCAGGGCAGCCTGGGGACACACAGCAGAGTCAGGTGGAAGGCTAGTCTGCAGGAACACGGTCACAGACTACTGAACCCCCTGCAAAATCACCCCCAGGGAGCCTTTTCCTCACACAAGCTGGGTCTGTGAGCTATAGGTGGCTCCTGGATTCCATTTTACCAGTGAGAAAGGAGGTCTACAGACTACAGACACGCTCCCTTCCGATTGTAGATGGCTGGAACGGAGCCATAGGGCTGTAAGCAAGGAGTTTCCCCCTTCCCCCCCCCCCCCCCCGAATACTTTCCCACTGACTTCAGCTTAGGCAACGGCGTTTCCTGAGATGATGCTACAGTTCTAGGCTCTCTACTCTGTTTGCCTTTGTCCTTCTAGGAATAAGGTCAGCCTGGCTCAGGTGGGAGAGACCGGGCAGGTAACCGGGCCCACACTGCTCAGCCCCCAGTTTCACGGGCCTCACACACCCTCAACCGCCATTCTCTCATCCCCATGTTCTGCACCACTCTGGTCCTTGGGATCCAGATATAGTGCCTGGAGCTCACAAGCAGCCCTGGCTGGCCACCTAGGGCCTACAGAGCCCTGCACTCAAGGCGGGCTCCTCAGCACACCAGGCCCATGAGCTTGTGGTACAGACTCCTGCTTCCCGTTCCAGCCAGCTGTGGGCCTGGCCTGGCAAGGACAGCAAGTTCAGTTGCTTCTTCGCCAGTGTCCTCTGCACCCACGCCAGGAGCACCTCGCCAAGGCCGTGGGTGCAGGAGCTATTTATAGCTCACCAGCAGACCAGGGTCAGTGCCAGCATAGCCAGCTGGCCAGGCTGGGCTAAGCAACCCAGCATGCTGAGATGCTGAGAGGTGGGGCTGCTGCAGCAGCTGGGGCAGGGGGAGGGTCCTGGGGAAGAGAAAGGATAAGAGGTACAAGAGAGGAGAAACTCCCCACAGGGGCCTTCTTCAGGCATCCCCTTACAGAGCAGCCATGCTATCCTTGGGAGGGGGGACAGGGGGCTGGCACTGACAGGGAATGGGACAATCTCCAGCAAAACACCAATGGGAGAGTCAGGAAATGTGACCTGTGGTCTGATGCAACCATATACATCATAACCTTAACATCTGTGGTGCATGCATGTAACCAAACCCCCTCAGCTCCCGGTCCACCTGCCCTGGGTGCTAGCTGGCTATTGCTATCCTTTATCCCACAGGAGGTGGGAGAGGATGCAGTCTAGCCCTGTTAAGGCCAATCCTCCGGTTTTCCACCAACACTCAGGAAATCCCCTCCCTTGGAAGTGGCAAGGGAAGAACTTGTGGGACTCTGTCACTAAGGGGTGTCACTACAACACCGACTGTGAGATGGACCTGAAGAAGAGTCAAGCCAGGCCTACTGTGCATCCAGATGCCACCACTAGTAGACAAACGCCAGGACTTAGTGTCCCCACTCCTGTTCACACCGCTGCCCAAGAAATCATTCTGGCTGAGTATGGGCCTCCACTGGCAACGTAGTCCTGACCCACGAGAGGCGTGGCTTCCCTAGTTACAGTGTAGTGGCTTCCTTAGGTCATTCCTTGATGGTGCAGGGTGCATTATACCTGAGGCCTGTGGCTTCAGCCACAGCAAACTAGGAACAGCCACCTAGGAGCTGCCACCATCCTTCACTCAGCATTACGATTGCCAGTGCAGAAGAATGCCAGGAACAGAGGACAGCCTCTGTTCTGAACTTTGGGAATGCTTGTCGGGGCGTCTTAGCATTTGGCGGGGGCCAGCCCTATGACAGGGTACAGGAATGGGGAAGGTTCTCTGGGAAGCCTGGTCTCCTTCATGTGAACAAAGCCACTAACTCAGGCAGTGCCTTTTATTCCATAATAAACCCAGAACCTTCCCCCCCCCCCCCGTCTTTGGCTCACACTGTCTCCTCACCCCTACATCCTATATTCCCAACCCTCACCTAAGTGCTCAAAGCCCAGCTCGACCTAGGCCAGAGTGCAGCACCTCTTCTTCCTGGGGTCCAAGCTGGCTGCACATAGCACTATAAGCTGCCCAAGGGAAGGACCACACCGGGGTTAAGCTCCAAAGGCTGGCTTTGGTTTGCCATTGCTCGTCATCCCAGGACTTAGAATAGTATAACCTGGCATAGTAGACGCTCAATAAACAGAATCTTGGGGAAATCTCGGTATTTCTCCTAGGTGGCCTAGGATGGTTCACAGAGATGAGGTTCATCAATGATCTGAAGTGCCAGGATAAACTCACGAGTCAGGTTTCTCTCATTTAGCACAGGTCACGTGTTACCACCACTGGTTTTTGTTTTGTTTGTTTGTTTGTTTGTTTTTTTCTTCTTGTGCACCTGTCTTCCCGAGCTTTAGGACAGCTGAACTAAGGTCCTCTTCCCGAGCTTTAGGACAGCTGAACTAAGGCCCTCTGGCCCTTCAGTTCTCAGTGCTATGCGGAATGACTATGTAACTCCATAGATTCGGTGAGTACCAGTAGGGAGTCAGGGAAAGGACAGCTTCAGACTTCCATTCTAGACCCAGGCAGCAACAGGAAGTCCACTGTGACCCAATCTTCTGGGAAGAGTGAGTGACAGCAAAGATGGTCTAGGGCAGCAGGGAGGACCCAGAGAAAGCCATCTCACCACTGACAGACATCGTTCTTCCCTGTAGAGGGCTGAATGACTTGAAAACAAGAGATCATCTCTCCTAACATGGATCCAAAAATGCCTCTCCTGTCCTTATTTTTCTGGAGACCCAACTTTGTCCCTTGCTTAGGCCCCCAATCTTCTAAGTCTCTGGTCCTGCAACATCCCTACCTCTTCAAACCCTCAGGACTCACTTTTCCCAGGTCATTTCCATTCCTCATCGTCATCCCCCACCAACCAATCTCTCTCAGGCCCAACCGTTACCGGTGCCAGGAAGGCTGGGGCAGTGGGTACCCAGACTTACCCAGGACCTATCTGTAGAAATTAGAGAGGTAAAGGTGGGTCTGGGGGTGGGGCTAGGGAAGAGGGCTACTGCCCCTGGGGAGGGCAAGTTCCCTGCCACTCCAGGGTGGCTAGTGGGATCTCCAGCTTCTGCAGCCAGCTATTGAGTGACTCAGCTAGCTACTCCGCTGCTTGGGCAAGGTGTACAAGAACTCCAGGAAGCCCCAGCTCACCCAACAATGCCCGCAGCCCTCCCTGATGTGGTCAGATACCATCTTCCCTGGGCAGCCAAAGCACATTCCCAACAGCCTGAGGGGAAAAAGCACGCTGGGAGGTACGTGAGGCCAGAAGTGGGAGCGTGTGGCCGGGGAGAGAGCTAGGGAAAGCAGGCCCGCAGATGCAGAAAGTAAATGTCTGGGACAGGAATGGTCTTCTCATTGGAAAAGGCCTGGGCTGTGGTCTCAAGTGAAGTAGGGAGACACCCCCCCCAAGGACCCCAGAGTAGGGCCCTGTACTCTAGCTGTCCCATTCTGTTGTCTTGCCACTAAGCCCTTCTGAGATAACCAGGGCTAGGAATCTTTCCTTTGGAAATGGCTGCCTTTCCTGGGCTCCTAAGCCCACATAGAATCCACAAAACTACAAAAGGACCTTGGGTTGGCTGGCAACAGAAAGACCCAGGCAGGCTGGGAGGGGGAACCAGGTGTAAGTTCTCACGATACCTGTCTACAGTGAACACCCTTCTGCTACCCCAGCTTGGGGGCCGAGGGACTGAATCACCACACACACACACACACACACACACACACACACACACACACACACACATACACACACGGGTCAAGGAAACAGAGGGCTTTCCACAGGCAGCATTTAGTGGCTGTGCTCCTCAAACCAGACCTAGTGCACAAGGCCACTTCCTAAAGGGAGATGGGTGCTGCTTTCTAGGCCTGTTCTTAGCAGGCAGCTCCAGGTGGGAGGGACTCAAACCAACAGCAGGTCATATGTTAGCACCCATTAATCTAGTCACCTTTGGAGGTCTGCCCGCACCCGTGTGGGGACTATCTGCTCTCCTCACTTCTCATGCATTCACAATGTCCCCACACCTTGGCACAGCATTGATTATGGTATCGATGGTGGCATTTACCCGCCATCATCACCTGCAGGATAACATCTTTTAACGGGCATGGGGCCCTTTGGTACTGATAAATCACGCACAGTGATCCTCTCCGGACTCCCTGCCTAAGACATGAATATTTCTCAAGGTGTGTGAGCCTCAAGGAGCACCTATATCAGAGGTTGCCTCCTCTTCCTAGGAATAATCTTCATTCTGGGTGTCTTGGGACCCCCTTTCTTCTGGAAGCCCCGGTCCTGAGAGATTTCTGCACGGACTCTTAGAGTGTTCCATGCATAGCCGTCACTTTTGGTTGTCGACCTGACATGCCTGGGAAGAGAGCACCTCAACTGAAGAATCACCTCCGTCAGACTGGCCAGAGGGCACGTTCGTGAGGCATTTCTTTTTTAATCACTAACTGACGGAGAACCGTGCTGCCACCCCTAGATGGGTGGTCCTGGGCTGCACAGGCTGAGAGAGGCAGAGAGAGCAAGCCGGTAAGCAGTACCCTTCATGGTTTCTACTGCAGTGTCTGCTTCCAGGCTCCTGCTTGAATTCCCTCCATGATGGATGTGCTATGATGTGGAACAGAAAGCCAAATAAACCCTTTCCTCCTCCAAGTTGCTTTTGGTCATGGCATTTACCACAGCAATAGAGATGCACTGTCAGGCCCGCCAGAGGTCCCTGCATCCTGGGAATTAACTTGCACTTCCCCCTGCCCTTGCCTCCACACTTGCAAGCAGTGAGACCTTCCGTGCCTCGTGCCCCTGGTAACCACAGGTCTGGACACCACGTGCTCTGTGGAAAGGAGAAGAACTCGTAACCTTGGGCCTTGTGGTTTGTTACGATGACTGAAGGGATAGTTTGTGGTGGTGACCTGTGACATAAGCTCTATTCAGAAGAGCCGCACGGATGTGTGCTTGCATGCCAGTAAAGAGGCTGAATTCAAAAGCACTTTCTAGAAAGAACCTCTCTATTCCCTAGTTCTCTTCATGAAGAGAAAAGGTATCTCACAGTGGGGTGAAGAAGGCTGAGGTGAGAAGAGAAAGGGGATATCTTACATTACAATTCTGGCCTAAATTTAGCTCCCCCTCCGAACCTCCAGATCTCACCACCTTTCCCAAAGGGTGGCTATCGTCCATTTAAACATGAAAAACAAGGAGAAAATGACCTGAGGGACCAAGAACACTGTCCAGGGATGTCCAACACAGTTCTTGGTTGGGGGTCCTCAGAAGCCTGGCTGCCCAGCCCCATTCCCACCTTTTTGGGAAGCAACTGCAATTAGGCGGAAGCAGTTCACGCCTTCCTGACCCAGAGCATCTGCTGTACCCAAGAACCAAGAGCCTTAGCTATCCTGCCCCTATGGGTCCATCACAACCCTGAGCAATCTCCAGACTAGACACGAACACCATTGGGTTCCACCCTAGGCCTCCCAGGACAAGCGAGGCCTTATATCACTGTCTCAAGCCCCAGTTTTGACCTCATCTGTCCCACAAGGTGACAAGAAGCCTGAGCCCAGGTTACTACCAACTCCCTGGTCCCTGGCTAACAGCTAGAAAGGAAGTTCCAGGAAGATCAGATCTTAGCTGCAAGGGGAAGCAAATAGACAACAGGCCAAGGTCCTCTTACAGGCTAAGCCACCTATACCCCAAGTTGCAGCCTGAGGGTCTCTAGCCGTGACACAGGAAGAACAAAGCCTGACTCCTTGTGGGGACCGGCGGAGGAGGTAGGAGTGCCCCAGGAGAGTTCGAGAATAACCAAGGAGAAGGCACGCCATTGCTGCCAGGCCTCTAAGGCCTTTGAGAGCCATGGGTAGATGGCTTTCTTACACGCATCTGACTAAACCTAGAACCGCTCAGGCCAACGCTATCGTGGCAGATGGAGGTGTGAGACGGATGCTGGTTCACCAGCAGGAGCTCAGGAAGACAAGTGTGAGAAGTGATTCCAAACACAGATGCTTGACCCCTCCAGAGGCCACTGAGCTGGGGGGGCCAGGAGACACAGCTACTGAGCCCTGTTTCCTGCTTCCCAATGGTTTCAAACAGCCCTCACCTATAATGCGGCTGAGACGGGGGATCAATACTTTCAGGTTTGGTTGGGCTACAGAGTACCCTCTCAAAATCAAGAAAGCAAGCAAAGCAATATGAAATACAGCTCGGCGTCTTAAAATTCCAAGGCAGGAATAGAGCTCAGGCTGACCTCCAATTCTCAATCCTCCTGCCTCAGCTTCCTGAGTAACAAGACTACAGGCATGTAGAACACAGGAACACGCATCATCTTTAGTTAGTTCTTTTTTGACAGGTTTTCAATATAGAGTCCTAGCTGACCTGAAAACGACTATGTGCCCCTGGATGATCTAACTTGCTATGTAGCCCCCTACCCAAGTGCCAGGATTACAGTACAGGCTACCACAACTAGCCTTTAGTTGATTTGTTTGTTTTGTTTTTCAAGGCAGGGTCTCTATGTAGCCCTGGCTGTCCTGGAACTCACTCTGTAGACCATGCTGGCCTCAACTCTTGGAGATTCACTTGCCTCTGCCTCCCAAGTGCTGAGATTAAAGGTGTGTGCCATCACAACCCAGCTCCTTTAATTGATTTTAAAAAAGAAAAAGAACAAGAATATATATTTCTGGGGTAAATGTGCATGGCTTTAAAACATTTTTTAGGGACCAGGGCTATAGCTTGGTTGGTAAACTTCGTGCAGTGTTAACAGGAGGACACAAGCTCAATCTCCAGCATCCACATGAGAAGTGGGGCATAAGGGCTGGAGAGATGGATCCATGGATAAGAATACCGACTGCTCCTTCAGAGGACCCAGGTTCAATTCCCAGGACCCACATGGTGGCTCACAACTGTCTGTAACTGTTTTAGGGGATCAGACACCTTCTTCTGGCCCGTGAAAGCACTGTATGCAATTGATCAGCAAACATACATATAAGCCAAACATTCATACATGTAAAATAATTTTTAAAAGCCAGCTGGCTATAGTGGCATGCACTTATAATTTAGCACTAGGGAGGCAGAGACAAGAGGATCCCTGGGAGTCAGTGGCCAGCCAGTCTGGCCTAACTAGTCCCAAGTCCTAGTAAGAGACTGTCTCAAAAGAAGATGTCTTCTGAGACATGACACCCGAAGTTGGCCTTTGCTTCCACATACGTGTACCCCTTACACGTGAACACAATCACACACCTTCACATGTACACACACATGAACATACTTACTTTCATGCATACACATACATGAATACATAAACACCTGTACATGCACACACAATTTTTTTTCCAAGAAAGGGCTTCTCTGTGTAGCTCTGGTTGCCCTGGAATTCACTCTGTAGATGAGGCTGGCCTTGAACTCGAAGAGATCCCTCTGCCTCTGCCTCCTGAGTGCTGGGATTAAAGGTATGCACCACCACCACCCTGGTACACACACAGTTTTTTGCTTTTTTTTTTTTTTTTTTAATGTATTACTACTTTATATTATAATCTAAAAAAGTAATTTAAAATGCACAGTATTTACAGTTATTTTTTTTTAAAAAAACAAATAGCCTTAAAATGTATGACAGAATACAAATTTCTCACTCTAGACTCCTTAAAATTTTCTTTGAATTAGATCTTTTTTAAACGGTTTCAGACATCCATCCCCCACCTTCCAAAACTTCACGGTCCTGGCTCTGAACTGCTTCTTGCTCAGATTTATCCAGAACCTAGGGGACAGACAGTGGGAGTGAGGGTCTCTAGCATTAAGGACCTTGGCTAGGAGACCAGGTGGGGAGAGCTCGATACATGACATTTGGTAGAACTTTACCTGCCCCATCTGCAATCAAAAGAGAGGCCAGCTGTGGTCAGCCATAAACCGTCACAGCTGCCCAATACTCCTGTCTCTTCCAAACCTAGAAGAGCCCCCATTCAGACACTAATAAGTCGGTGTCTGGTCCCATTGCACCCTCTCTCCTCAACTACAGGCATTTGCCTTGCACAAACCCTCAGCTCCATCACTTGTCCCTACCCCTCCCAATAGCAGGGGCTTCCCTTTCCCTTCCATCCAAACTGTTGTGAGGTAGCGTTCGTTGCTCCAAGTGCCCTTCATCTGTGAACTGACCCAATGCTACCAAGCCCCACGAGGTTATGCTTTTACCTCTAGTATATAGATGGGTAGACTAAGACCGAGCAGCATTAAAAAAAAAAAACCTGAGGTCAGGGGCTGGAGGGATGGCTCAAGGGTTAAGAGCACTGGATGCTCTTCCAGAGGACCAAGGTTTGGTTCCCAGCACCCCCATGCAGCTCACCACTGTCTGTAACACCAGTTCCAGGGGATCTCAGGCCTCTTCTGACCTCCATGGGTTCCTGTACACACACACTGTGCACATACATACACTCAGACACATTTTCTAAGTGCAAAAGACCTAAGGTCACATAGCATGATGACTCTAGAACTAACACACGCCTCTTAGGTGCTCAGGGCAGAGCAAATATACAGCAGAGTAAGCTCTTCCAACTCCAGAGTGAGCTAGAGGCAACCCAGGCCTGTGCAGGCCAGAGGTCAGAGCCATCTCATTTACCTGTGGGTATCCATGAATTCACTTGCAAAGTCACCTGCAGGAACTGGACTTGGTAGAAGCCAAGCAATGACAGGACTGTTGGCCACAGGTTCGGGGGCTCAGAAGGGAACCTGCTCCATGTTTTCTACTCAGTGGTACCCTGTTGCATCTCTTCTCCAAAGCAGGGGTTCTCAACCTTCCTAACGCTGTGACCCCTTAATACAGCTCCTCATATTGTGGTGATCCAAACCATAAAATGGTTTCATTGCTACTTCACCATTGTAATTTTGCTACTGTTATGAATAGTAATGCAAATATCTGTGTTTTCCGATAGTCTTAGGTGACCCCTGCAGGGCTCTCCACCTGCAGGTTGAGCACATTTGCTCTAGACGCTTTCAAGCCCTCCTATGGCATCTTACAGGAGGCCCCAAAACAAACGGCACAGATTCTGTGTAGGCACAGGCTCAGCTGAGAGGTGGCAGCTTCAGATGGGTGCCTAGGCAGATGGAGGTCTGGGGGCAGCTCCAAGGGGATGCGGACAGGGAGATGGCTGGCATGGCAAGCTGGACATCCAGACATCAGATGGCTGAAGTGCAGGCTTCAGGCTGTCCTCCCACCCGACAGTGAACAGGCCCCTTCCCCTCCACCTCTGGGTGGCTGGCGCTCTAGGGCAGTTATTTTTAGCTCTTGACACCTGGGTATTTTGCAGCCACAGGATGTCCGGTTTGGAGTCCCTTTCTGGGAATCCCAGAGGCGGCTGTTGTAAACAGCCCCACACAGTGGTGGCCTGAGCCAGGAGCCAGCCTCCACCCCCCCCCTTTGATATTAATCAAACAGGAAGTAGATGTAACCATGGCAGTGGCAGCTCAAGCTTCCCAGGAGTGGCAGTGTGCCCCCTGGCTCTCATCACCTACCTAGCTCTTTATCCCACCCCTGGTAGCCTCGCAGGAATCCTGAGGCAGAGGTCTGGGTCGTTTGTGTGAAGGCATGGCACTCTAAAGATCTGCTGATACCTGGTAAAGAACTGGGACCACTCCTTAGCCTTTCTGAAGGCCCACTGAGGAGCAGGAGCACACACCTCCTCAGGGGGGCTTTCCAGGCTTGCCACCACTCCCCATCTCCAGGGCCTGCCTTGCAGCCTGGCCAGCTCTGAAATGCCCTGTCCACCTAGGGAATTCCTGAGCAGACAGGCTGCCCAGTCCAGACTGCCTTGGCATTTCTAGGCTCCGAAAGCCCTCAGATGCGTAAGATCTACATTCACTCACAACTCCCTTTGTCCGGTAGCTCTAATCTTACTGGAAGTTCACTACAAAGTCTAGTCACTACTTTTTTTTTTTAATCACAAGGAAAACATCCTAAGCAGGCAAGATTTGAGCCGCCATCTGTAATGTGGGGGCTACAAGTTTAGGGCTTGTCAGCCTCTGCCTTGTCTCTCTCCTCCCCACACTCCACCCTCCACCTCCCCAACACTCCCCCAACCCCTGGTGCCCACTTCACCCAGCAGCCAGTTCCAGCCAGTCTTTCTCAACTGCTTGCCCCAACAGGAAGCACAGTCACCACCCCAATGCTGCTTCTGGGGGTGGTGTCTTTTCCCCCTCGAGGGTTGCCGTTGGGTTGGGCCTATCTGTGTACCCCACCCCTGCTTGCTCCTAAGTCCTGCCTTTCCCTGCTGCTTGTGTGCCTGGAGAAGGGCTTTCTTAGTGCCCTTGACCTGAGCCAGCCAAAGGTCTCCCAGCCTAGTCCTGAGATGGCAGGGAAAAAGTCCAAGTTACTCAGTACATTATTCTAACCATCAATATGAATAACTTTAACCACTAATGTTAATAACGACCAACAGGCATACATTAATGCTGACAATACATTTCTACCACAGTTAGTGTGCTTACAAAGGCAACCGAGGAAACATTCAAAGGGCAGTGTGGCTTAGCCACAGAGAGCTGGTGGAACAAGACTGAGGCCCTGGGCTTATCCCCAGCTTCACAAAGAGAAAGGAGAGCAAAAGAGAAGGGGAAGGGAGGGGAGAGAAAAGGAGGGAGGGAAGAGGGGAGAAAAGAAACTTGCCTGGGCTTCCAAAACCTAAGCTCGTGACCAGGACACTGGCAGGGACACCTCCTAATAGGTGGCGAAGAGAGGTCAGGAAGGGACACATAGGACACAGGAGGGACTCCCAGCATTGACATACTTCCACAAAGCATAAGATGCTCTATCCAAAACATATCAAATCACAAACAGCACCTCTGCCCGAGTCACCGTGCCTTGTCTCTAGGAGGCTCATCTTCACTTCCTTATTCATCTTATATTCCCCGCTTCTTGAATGTGCATTTTACCATTTTATTGGCTTCCTGTAAGCTGCCTCCAGCAGGGTATAACTAAACAAGCAGACCTCCCAGGGCTGCCTGGGAGGATCACATGCTGCGAGAGTATTCTGGAAATTGTCAAGTCCCATAGAAAATTCCAGTTGCATAACCAGAGAGCAAGTCACCCTAAGACTGGTACTCAGAATAAATTCCTTTGGAAGGCTACAGCCTCTCCCTCACTCCCAAGCCTCTCCCTTGGGCAGACCCTGGGCAGGTGGGAGGGTGGAGACACACTAGTGCAGAGAGGAGCACCCACATTCAGGACAGCCAAATTAACCCCAGTCTGGGGAAGGTGGAGGACACTGGCCACAGACCCTTTTCTCCCACCAGCCTGGGGGTGGGCTCTTAGTACAAACTAAGCAAATGGGAGGCATCTGGAGTCTGTGAATAGCAACGATCATGAATGCTGGCACTCACTGAGATGCCACATTAATATTAATGACAGTAAATACCCCAGACATCCCCAAATCTAGTCATGCCATAGTATTCTCCTCCTTTTGCCTGTTATTTTTGGAAAATGGCAGAAGTCTATCAGGCAGATTCTCTGAGCGATCCCATTCCTTTCTCTGGCCAGGACTGCCCCTGGCACTTACCAAAGATCTCTCCAGACCACAAATCCAGCTAGGGTGTTTACACAGCCTTCAGGGAATCCAGCAGCCAGATGTACTGTATGATCCTGAGCAACTGGTGCAAACACAGTAACTTCAAGGACAATTTCTAGCCAAATGGGGACTAGATGAGAGGACAATGATACATAGGAAGGTAGAGATCGCTGACCAAAAAAAAAAAAAAAAATCTCATTTTAGCAAAAAAGACAGCTATAAGGGCTACACGAGAAAGGGGGAAGGTATGTAGAGTTCTGCAGTATGTGCTACTTTCCAGTAACACTGCCGCTCTGTATCGTATGCTTCTGCAGAAGTTCCTTTGCGGTAACAATTCATTGTACACGCACATGCACGTGTATACCCTGGAAGCAAAGTCTACACATGACCAAGGTTCTCCTGCGCATTTGCGCATTAGACCACAGGGCTTTCAAGGAGTCCACATATTCTTGGACCCCATATCTTCAGTGAATCCATGTTATCTACACGTCCAGGGCACAGGCCTCTTGTGAATCATGCTGAGGGACTAGCACAAGCTAGGCAAAGTCAGACTTTCTTAATGAATGCCTGTCAGCTGAATAATGATATTTCCGAAAGCAATGCCTCATGTCTTCTCCAGGGCCAGTGCACTGGGAATACAGCTGCTGTCACTGACGTGCCCACCCCTCCTTTGCTTCACCCTCCTCTTAATGGCTGCCAGGGAGGAGCTAAAAGAAAGGTCACCATAAGTAGATGTTGGCAAGGTACTCCACACAGGAGGCCATTAAGGGGCTATCTGCCCAGCATGGCAAGGCAGTCCCTTTGATGAGCCAGCTGGCTATGAAGCCTGGAGTGTCCCCTCACCCTGCTTCTCTGGGAAGGGAGAGAAGGAAAGAGGTCTACCCTGTGACTATTGACTATAGCCTCCTGCTGTTGCAGGCCCACAAGGGTGGAGGAATCTAGAACAGGGAATTTGGCCTGGTTTTCCTGTGAACTGGGGCTGGGCCCCGTTCTGTCATGCCTCCAACATTCTCTATTTCTGACCTTCAAAAATATGAACAATAACATCAATAATAAGGATGAGTATTTAGCATGCACTGGTTTCCTACCAGACGTGGCATAAGTCACGTACACTATCTCCTTTAATCTCTATAACAACTCTGTGAGATTGAAAACATAATTATTTTCACATTAGCAATAAAGAAACGGAGTCACAGAGAAGAAGATACCCTGTACCTTAGCCCGTTACTGGAGAAAGAGCGATTCAGCCCAAACCAACCATTCCTTCCTCTTGTCCCTACTGGAAGCACCTCTCTCTGGGTTTGCCACTGGCACAGGGTGATGCTTTAGACTCCACCAAGAGTCTACACTCCCAGATGAGGACTACTCCTCCGGAAACGCCAGGAAGAAACAGACTTTAAAACCCCAGCATCCACACACAAGCCCTCACTAGCCTTCAAACCCAGATCTTGGGTTTCAGTCTTCTCCATTTCACACAACCCTTCTGGCCCAGAGCCTTATCTACTATGAGCCCTGGGCTCCCTGCGTGCAACCCTGCTCAGAGCAGCAGGGTGAGGGTGCTCAGTCTGCTGCCTCACCAGCTCTCCACGGTGACTCACTCCGGGACCCAGGGGAAGCACAGCCCCGTTTGCCGCGCCTCCAGCTCCCCGCCTCCACATTTGCTAACCGAAACCCGACTGCTGCTATTTTTAACCCTCCAGCTCCCCCTTGCCTGGGGCTCCCCCCCTTTGCCCCCACCCCTTGCCCCAACCCGGTGGCACCAGTCTGTCATTCTGAGAGCACTCTACAACCCGAAGGCCCCGGAGGGCGCAGCGGATGCCCCGGACGTGCAGGTTTGTGGGGCAAGCAAAACAAGTCGGTTACAGCCCAGTCTCCGAATTCCCCCACCCCGACTCTTTCCGAACCTGTATCTCCCAGGCTGCCCAGCTCCTCCCTGCCATCCAGAGGGCTGCATAAGGGGAGCCGGACTTCTGGGTTGAGGGCTAAAGTAGGAAAAAGGGGTGGGCTCCTTGGACTCAGCTCCGCGGGGAGCTAAACTAAAGGCAGGGGGAAAGGGAGTACCTTGGTTATTAGCAGCTTGTGAAGCCAAGAGTTTAGGACAGCCAGAGTTTCCCATCTCAGAATGGCAATGTGAGAAGGAAAGTGGCCTGGGGATAGGCTAGGGTCACTGACTCCAATCTGCGTCCTCCACTCCCCCACCCCCAATAGAAGCCTGCTGCTGGGACACGGAAAGGCTGGGAGGCAGGAGCCAAGGAAGGAAGGCACTTGAGGCGCCTGAAGAGAGGACGAAGCAAAGGGGGGAGGGAAGCAGACCTCTTCTCTTCTAGGCTCCTCCAACCCCTCTTTCTTGTGCCAGCTGCCAGTGGGAAGCTCCGGGTCTTCCAGGGAAAACCCTTTACTGAGGAGAGAGAGGAGGTCTGAAGACAGCAGGAAGGTTATGCCCACATTGCTGATGTGAAAGTTAAACTCCAGAGAGGGGTGTAGGGGCAGGCCTGCAGGTGGACCCAAGGGGGTACTTCTTTCTGGCGGAAGTAAAGCAGGTGGCTTTAACCAGACCCCTCTGCCCCTCAGGTCAGAGAGTCACCCAGCTTGTGGAGCAAATATGAGGGCACAGAAAGAAAACTTCCTATGCTCGGGTCTTCCCTACACATGGCCCCTCCCCTTATTTCTGATTCTGTTATCTCCCAGGACCTGGGTCCCCTCTGAGCCTTGACCTTGCCCCCTCTCCTTGATGACCCTGAACTAGATAAATAAATCCCAGTGGCCATGGGGCAGCCAGCTACACCCAGAAGGGAGGGGCCTGGCAGTGGTTCCCCAGGTTGAAAAGGTAGGAAGGCAATGAGGTAGGAGGGAAGTGAAACAGGAGGGTCAGGAATGGGCAGTGCCTGGGAGCTCCTGACAGTCTGCCAAGCTTTTAACCTTAACCTGAGCCCTGTCTGGTTACTCCTGCTTCTCTGCCCCTCTGTCAACCTGGGGGGCAGGGGGACTGCATGAGGAAATAAGCCCTCAGCTAGAGCTCAGTCCCGATCCCTCACCTGGGTCCAGGGAGCTCACTGCACCTCTGTGTCCAATGCATGGCACAGAGCTCTGCAAGTCTGTTAACAGATGGACGGACTGTTGAGTGACCAGCTCCGTACATGAGGTTCCCTGGCTGCTAGTGTGATTCTTGAAGGTTTCAGAGTAACAAGAACGAGGCCAAAAAGGAAAAGTCAGTGCCACTCTGAGGCAGCACCTACACAGGATGGCACTACCTGGTCCCCTCCACCATGCCGCACATGAATGTACACACAGGTACCCACACTAAATCGTGGGCCAGTCTTAGGAGGCTTGCCTTGTATTTGAGTTCTCTCTCTAAATATCCCGGTGACCTCAGACATGCCACACACCTGCAGGCCTGTGTCCTCCATAGAAATAAATGAAAAGGTTGGCCCAGGTCTGTACTTGAAGAGCCTAGCTTGGCATCAGAATCACATACCAATCACATACCAAGACCTGGACAGATGGTGGGAAAAGGGCCTGAGTGTGTTTTTAACACATTCCTCACATGATCCTGGAGCAACCGGTCCAGTAACGTACATTTAAAGTCCATGGACGGGAAGCTGGACATGGTGGCACACATCTTTAATCCCAGCACTCGGGAGGCAGAGGCAGGTGGATCTCTGTGCATTTGAGGCCAGCCTGGTCTACAGATGAGTTCCAGGACAGCCAGGGCTACACAGAGATAACCTGTTTAGAAAAGAGAGAGAGAGAGAGAGAGAGAGAGAGAGAGAGAGAGAGAGAGAGAGAGAGAGGGAGAAAACACACCATGGACAGGGCTTTATAGGTTAACATCTGGACACTTATGAAAAAGCAGCTCCTATATAGGTTCACATCCCCTAAAACCAATCCATAGGCTCTATATACCCCACACAGAGCCATAACTTACAAAGGTGCACAAGACACAGAAGACACGCATCTGTGCCACATGTGTGCATACCCCCAAACACCCAACAGAGCCAGCACATGGATCACAGATTGCCACGGAACCACCACATTGACATATACAGCCCTGGGCAAACTCAGACACCCACCACACACCCAGTGCATATACACACACATCACATGGAGACTCACACTAAACAGATGCTATGCTGAATCTATTTTGCCTCTGGGAACAAGTCCAGAACCAAGGGAGCTATGCTCTGCTGATGAAAACATCCCCCCTGCCTCTGCCACCCCCACCCCTTGCCCCAGGCAGCAGGCTGTCCTCCACCCCTTGAATGACTGACTGGAGGAGGGCAGTGGAGAGAAAGATCTGGATGAGAGGAGGCAGGAGCTGAAGTCAGTGTTTTCGATCTGTTTGGAGCCCTCCCCAAGTCCACCCTACTTCACTTCACTTGCCTGCCAGGAGATACTGTAGGGCCTCTACTCAGCTCCCCTCCACCCCCTCCTGCCAGTCAGTGCTTGGTCAGGGCCACTTGTCTGGATTCCCAGGCCCTGGTCCTATAGAGTCAAAAGGATTAGGGAGTAAGCTAGACCCCCTCCTGGGACTCCCTGTATGTGGGCCACTAAGGAAAGGGCTGTCTGGAGCACCTTCCTGTAGCCCTAAGGCCTAAGGCCCCCATGGAACGTTACCACAGAAACAGGGAAAATATTATAAGGAACACAATACCCGGCAGGGTCACCTGCTGACCATGCTTCCTGCTGTGCTACCCACCCCCATCTCATGGCACTCAAGAGCCTTCTCCAGCCTCAGCCTGGGCCTCCTAGCCAGACCTCTCCTTCCTGCCTCCCCTGGACTAGGGAAACAGCCTCAAGCAAAAGCTCTGCCCTTCTGTGGTTCCAAACAAGACCAGGGATGGCCCAGTGGGCCCCCCACTCCTAGTCCCTACTCCCCCAACACAGGAAATCAAGGCTTCCTGCCCCAAAGGAAGTGCCCCATCTAGTGAACAAATCCAACATATACAAATTTGAAGTCCTGAAGCTGGCGTCTCCAGGGGACATGCCCTCAAGCCTTGTAATACCCAGACACCTCTGGAGGCTCCAGACCACATCTGACTAAGGAAGAGCTTGGGCAAGCATAGGCACTGGCAGGGGCAGAAGGTGTGGTTGGTGCCATTCCCTGCCTGGATGACCCTGGGTCTTGTCATCTTTTTCTCAGGCCTCTGCCAGCTTCAAACTACCAGTTCTCAAAGAAAAGCTAGAGGCAAAGAAGGCCCAGAAGAGATGATGGGTTTCACCTCCCCAGTCCTGGGAAATGTGCTTAGAGCTATGAGTCCTCATTCCCATCCCGTCAACCAACCACCAGGCGCTATATCCATTATTCCTGGGGCAAGGACATAATACTCCCCACCTGTCCCCCTGTTCCCTACTGAACATTGACCGGTTATTGGGGGGCAGTCCCTCCGGTTCTGAGCTCTGGGAAGGGGACTTAGGATCCTCTGCCCCATGATGTTAATTGTGGGGAAAATGAGCTTAAGTGGGCTGACCAGCTTAGGTGTAAAACCTGCTCCGCCTCAAAAATCTCAGTTTATGTCCCTGATATGCAGAGAATACCCGTCCAAGGGGCCGAACTGAATGACAGAAGGTTCAGGCATATAGTTCCCAAACTTTCCAAAGCTAGCTTGGGAGGGATATCAGAGGACTAAAGGTAGGGGACAAGCCCCAGCCCTAGTGGGTGGATCCAGACTTGTTCCAATCTCACTTATCTGGGAACCACACAGTGGAACTGCTCTGTGCCTCAGTTTCCCTCAGGAGTGACTGTAAAGAAGAAAATGACTTAGTTACTGAGGGGATATGGCAGGCGAACTAGAGAGCAAGGAGGTAAGAATGAAGGGATGGTTTGCAGCAGCTGGAAAAGCAGCTGGGAAGGTGTGAAAGGGTTGGCATATCAAGGAGGCATGTATGGCCACCTACTGGCCAATGGCTGGGCAAGGAACTGAAACAAAGTCCCATAAGTCTATGTAAAAGTCAGGGGGACTAGCTCCTGATTCCAGATGTGAGCTCCAATCAGGGCCACCGAGGGCCAATGTCCTATTATCGCCCCAAAAATTGGCAGGCAGAGCTGGGCCTCAAGCAGATGCTGAGTTGGGATGTGGGAAGGGATAGTTAGCAGCAAGCCAGCCAACGCCAGATGCAGGAGGCTTTTGGGAATGCTGGACTGCCAGCAAGGACAGTGAAGGGCCCCAGGGGCCGGCCAGCATGGGCCCCATACTGGCAGCCAGCGGGAAGGAAGTGGGACACATTAGGTGACCTGCAGGACCAGGTTTTCTTCCAACTTACTGGCTGAGAAATTGTGGTAGTGGAAAGACAGCTCAGCTGCCAGATTTGTGAGAAACAAGAGTTCTCACACTTGTCGGCCTGGGGGCACATATTCACCTTCCCACCTCCCTACCGCTCAGTACACAACCTGCAGCCCCCACCTTCTCACACCTTTAAGGGCACTGCCCTCACAGCTCAGTTGGGTACAGGTGTCTCTTCACTCCGATGGGTGTCAAGGATAGGGGTTGATGCTCACAGATATCTCCCAGCCCAATACCACCCAGGGGTCGTTTTCCCTGGCCACTGAATTTGAGGAAGGCCCTACCCGACTACGTGAGATGGGGACGCTGATGTCCAGCCCCAGAAATCCGGCCCCAGTTCAGCGGGTCCTACCATTTGCCCTCCCGCTTCCAAACCCTCCGCCGCGGAGCACCGCCTCCTCCCCGGGCCTCGGCGTCCGTCCGTGCCTCCCGGATCCCCGGGAGGAGGGTGACGGGACACCCGGCCCATGCAAGGCGGCCCCGGGCCTCCCACTGCCTCCCCGGGGCCTGTCGCTGCCCCGGAGCAGGCGGATGTGGGCACCCCGCAGGAGGCCGAAGTTCTCTGGCCCCGGAACCAGCCCCGGGGCCCCGCGAGCGGGCCAGAGCCCCGCCGAGCGGGCGCGATCGGGCGCGCACGGAGGACCCGGCCAGGCGGACCAGCCAGACCCAGCCGCAGCCGCTGCCCGAGCTGGGGCAAGCGGCGCAGGGTGCCGCGCGCAGGGCGGGGCGGGCGGGGCGGGGGCGGCCGCCCGGTACTCACCCGCGCCGGGGCTGTGCATCCAGGGGCCGGGGCCCTCAGAGCCGGGGGCTCATGGCGGGCGGGGGGCCGGGGCGCCGGCCTCACATCCCCCCGGTCGCCGGAGGCTGCAGAGCGACTGTGAGACGGCGAGAGGAAGGGAGGGGGCCGGGAGGGGGAGGGCCCTGGCAGCCTGGCCGGCCGGGTAGGATGACAATGGAAGGAAATGCTTTATCTGAGTCTGAGAGCGGGCCAAGGGGGAGGGGAGGGAGGGGGCCGGCGCTCGCGGCCCTGGGACACACCACCCCGGCAGGCTTTGCTCAGCGGCACACAGGCTGGCTGCAGACACCGATCGCGGCGGGGCGCGGCACACCGCCCCCGGGAGGCAGCGCCGAACCCGGAACGCGGGACGCTGCCGGACCCGCGCGCGGTCGCAGAGCCCCAGCCGCCGCGCGGCGCTGCGCCCAGCGCACAATTCCCGGAAACCCAGATACCTGAGTGCACGCACCCGTGCATACACAGCATACAAGAGCGTGCATCCATGTTTACACAGGCCGGGGTGATTTACACTTCGGGGAAGGACGTCTGGACACACATCTACACACATAAGAGGTCCACGAGGAGGGAGCTACACATAGGGGCGATAGAACACGCTTAGAGTCCCAAGCGAGGAATCCCAGACGACGCCCCCACCCCATTCCACCCCATCCCACCCCTCACACACACAAACAGGACTCGCTCGCCTCAGGAAAGCTGCAAGATCTGATTTGAATCACTGCCCAGTCCAACCCCAGTGGTACCCCCCCCCATGCCTGCTGAGGGGAGAAGGGTCCAGCCTGTTCCTATTAAAAGAAAAAAGGGGGTGGGGTGGTGTAGTTTTCGAAAGTTTTTTTTTTAAAGACATTTCTCAAGGGATTTCCTTCCATCTTCTCCTCTTCCTCTCCTCCATTCCTCTCCCTCCACAATAACCCCCCCTTTTGCCCCCTCCCTATGAGTCAAACTTAAGCAATGTGCCCAGTGTCCCCCAGTGCATTACAGTGGATCACAGAAATGTTCCAGTCTATGAGTCGGAATGCAGACGCCTCCAGCCCTCCCTCAGCTAATAAACTCAGCTGAGGACTGGCTTTGCACACAGCCCTCCCGGCCTCTCCCCAATCTCTTCTTAGACTACTATGGAGGTCAGATTCAAGGGTCAGGGGCTGAGGACCTTCCCACCAGGCTGTCTGGCTTGGCCTATCAATCCGTTGCCTCCAGCAATCCCTTGGGCCAGACAATTGGGCTGGGGCAAGGTCATCCACCAGGAACACTGGGCTCGCCTGCATCTGAGGTGCCCAGCCAGCGAAAAGCAGCATCCTTTCTACTCACTGAGTCCTAGCAACTCCCAGAATCTTTAGAATTGGAGACAGCATTGGAGCTGTGTTGTCTTGGAAGCCAGAGTTTTGAGTGACCTTGAAGCTCTTTGACGGGGCTGCTGAACAGCCACAATGACAGATCAGGTCTCACTACCTGTCACTCCCTGGATGTTCAGCAGCTGACTTTAACCCCTCCACACCTGTTAATGTGTACCACAAACTCTTTTTCTAGCATCCATGGCCTCTTGCAACATGGTACCCCACATATCCCTGCCCAGTGCTTCTGGCGACTCTCCCATAGGTAGTTATTGTTACTACTTCAGCCAGCCCTGTCCACTAGCTGTTCCCTATCATGTCCTCCTACTTCCCATGTCCTAGCCCTGGCCCAAGACATTCCCTACAGAGCAAATGCCCTCTACACCCTTGAAATCCCTTTACTTCTAAGTACCACCTCCTTTGAAATGTTTCATGATTCCCATAGCTGGAAGGGTTTTCCTTTTCCTTGAAGAACTCCACCCTAGCACTGTAAGTTTTTCATCCATCTAGTCTACTACTCTTTTGTTTTGTTCTGTTTTCTGAGACAGGGTTTCTCTGTAGCTTTGGAGCCTGTCCTGGAACTCGCTCTGTAGGCCTGGCTGACCTTGAACTCACAGAGATCTGCCTGCCTCTGCCTCCTGAGTGCTGGGATTAAAGGCGTGCGCCACCACCTGGCTAATCTACTAGTCTTGATCTCATCTTCCTCACAAACATTCAAGAAAAATTGTCAAGCTTGAAAGCACTTCTTCAGCCATAGCTGTGTTTCTTATCGTGCTTTGCATAGAATTCTAACTCAGTGCATTCTCTGTTGAATCATGACAAGTAATCCTGGCCTTCAAAGATCATCCTCCAGCTGGAGATCTGGAATATACCCTTCAGACCAACGATTTGCCCATATTGGCTCTGCAAGATACTTTTGCCCTTCTACTGAGCCCTCTTTTCAAAACAGAGCCCCCTCCTTCCTAATCCCTCCTTGTAGCCCTAGCCCTTCAGAAGAACCACTGGTTACAGCAGACCGCCAGTCTCTCCTGTTTCTTCCCTCCTCCTGTACCATACATTGCCCCCACGTACCTGTCTTCTTTTGCTGTGGCCGTGGTTGTGGCAGTGCTGGATTTGAGCCCTGGTTTGTTGATTTCTACAGGTGCAGCATTCATGTATTGGTTTGTGAATCTGCCTTTTCCTTGTAATCTAACCGCTGACTTCTGAGTGATTGGGATAAACATGTGTGGCTGCCTGACTATGCTCAGTGTGCGTAACCGGTGGCTTTCAGCACACACCAGGACTCAGTGAACACAAAATGTAGGCAGAGAGTATGTAGTATGTGTCTGGGATGCTGAACTGGTTCCCTCCTTCTCCTGCAAGATTTACCTGTGCTCTGCAGTGGATTTCCAAGCCAGTTTCTAAGTCCCAGGTTCCCTAGTGGCATATGTTAGCCTCCAGGAACCCCTAGAGCTATGATAGAAAAATGCAGACTACTTCCTTGCTATGGTGGTTACCATGGAGGTTTCTAAAGAAATTGGGTCTAGACTTCTCACAGCCTGCTCATTTAGACATCTGGTATAAGGGACTGTCCCCACAGGATCTGCCTTGGCTTCTTCAAAGCTTCCTTAGGTCTCTGGACAACACAAAGCCTGCAGGTGCCCCTTTCTGCTTTCCTGTGACTTAGGGACCACATGTCCTCCTCTTTATCCCTTCCCCTTCCTTTTTCCTTGGCAAGCTACCCTTTACCAAGTGTTTAGCAAATATCAGCTCTACTCCAGCCTTTGGACAAACATCAGATCACTTATTTTTTTTAAGATCTGTTTATTTTATCTTATGCATATGAGTATCTGGTCTGCAGGCACACACACATGCTACATGTGCCCCCTGTGTCCACAGAGGCCAGTTTTTATTGTTAGCTCTCCTGGAGCCAGGTAGCTTTTTCAGATAATCGGAGTCAATATACTAATGGTCATGAGCTGTTGTGTGGGTGCTGGGAACTGAACCCAGGTCGTCTGCAAGAATAGCAGGTGCCTTTAACCACTGAGCCATCTCTTTAGCCTACAGATATCTTATTCTTGATAATTTTTATTATACTCATGAATGGAGTATGACCCACAAATGTGAAGAAACCTGACTGAATTTCCTCAACAAGTTACAGGGCATTTGCTCATTCAACAAATGCCTGCTTAAGGACAGGATTCAAAGTTGCAGAAAAGCTACAAGTGTAAGTGTCAGGGCCCTAGGGACCACACCCATTCCAGCCTTCTCCATGTGCTGACCGCAGCTAGAAGTCTTCCCTTGGCCTACACTTATTCTTACACATGCCTCACAAAGCCAGCCAGAGTATATTCATTACCCCAGAACCCCAGGAGACCTCAGGGGACAGCATAGCATGGAATTGGGATTGAGCCTAGGATCAAATGCCAACTATTTTTGGGCTTTCAGATTAACAGGGAAGGTTAAGTCCTCAACTCCAAATAAAGGGTTTCCTGGAACTAAAAATAAGAAATAGAAGAAACAGGCAGAGCAATTAAGAAAAACATCTGTGCCAACCTCAGGCCTTCACATGCACCCACATGTGTATGTACCAGCACCTGTACACACATCCGAACACCAGGCACATATATACACATGAACCCCAAATAAAATACAAAGAAATAAGGGGCTGGAGGGAACGTTCAGGAGTTGAAAGTGCTCAGTGTTCTTGTAGAGGACTGAGTTCAATTCCCAGAACCCAGGGGATTCATAGCTACCTGTAACTCCAGTTCTAGGGCTTCAGGACCTTCTTTTGGCCTCTGAAGATATTCTACACATATACACATACATACATACATACACACACACACACACACACACACACACACACACACACATAAATAAAAATAAATCCCAAAAAGAAGAAATAAGGGGAAGGAGGAGGGAAGGAAAATGATATAGGCTTTATTGAGCACCTTCTGTGTTTCCTGTATTATTCAGGGTCTTTTCATTTACAACTCACTATAAGTACACCTTAGTTTAGTGAGCAAACTGGAGTTCAGAAAGAGGAAATGATTTTCCTAACCCCACAGAGCCAGCAAGTAGCTTGATCCTAGTGTACCTGATTCAGAGCTTGTGTAATTTCTCTAGCGGGTCCCAACAGTAGAGAAGCCACTCCAGGGTCTTATGCTCCGGTGTGGCCTGGTTACTTGAGGTGTCTGTTGATCTCTGTATATCACTGCAGATGACCAGTTCCTGGCCTCACGGAACCCAGACATGTGGACTCATCTCTGTTCTCCACCTTCCTCTGTTACATTGCGTAGGTAGGATCAACAGACTATGTTGAGTATTCTGGGTAAAGTTGGGGGTGTGGCTTTGAGGTGCAAGCACAAAGGCAGACCCCACTCTAGGAGTTAAAGGTCTGAGAGGAGCAGTGTCACATGTTTCTAGGCTGGAGTTGAGTGGATGGATTAGGACAACACTATAGCCATGGCTACCAGTCCAGATAGCCCAAGCTGAAAGGGATGATGACAGTGAGGAATAGGAAGGCTAAGAACTACTAAAGTCTCTTCCCTCATCCCCTTTACCTCCCTCCGGAGTCAACAAAGGCGATGTGGTTTCTCTTGTGGTCTGTTGCCCTAGACACCTGCAGTTCTGAATATACATGTGTGTCTGTGTGTCAGCATGTGATGGGGGGACACAGGGAGAAAACACTAGGACAGGATGGGGAGGGGCAGGAAACCAGGGACAGAGTCTCTTCAGCACCAAGATGAAGATGAAATGAATGCAAACACTGGCAGAGGTCACCCCTTGGCGTCCCCCAAAAAAAGAGCATCAGGATCCAGGCAGTGGTGGTACACACACCTTTATTCCCAGGTGCATCTCTGTGAGTCCAAGGACAGTTTGGTCTAAAAATCTAGTTCCAGGACAGTCTGAGCTGAGTGGAACCCTATCTCAAAAAGCAAATAAATAAATAAAAATGAAAATAAAAAAGAGCGCAAGGACAGAGGTGGGAGAGAAGCATTGTGGATATCGGATCCCTGGGCTGAGAGCAGGGGAACTTAAGTTCTAGGTGAGTTCAGCCACAAACTTTTTGGGTGCTGCCTATGTCTCAGTTTCCTCACTCTGTACAACGTAAAATGTTGGCTACCTACTTCACACAGCTTGTCAGAAATCAAATGAATACTATGTGCAAAGGTCCACACCGCCATCTTGTAATTTGTGTACTTGGATGGCTTGAACAATACCACTGTAAGCTTTAGAGTCTTTGTCACCATAGGGTAAAAGTGATTACAATTGTTTACTATAGTTCCTGGATTAACCGATTAACCACACACACACAGAGAGAGAGAGAGAGAGAGAGAGAGAGAGAGAGAGAGAGAGAGAGAGAGAGAGAGAGAGAGAGAGAGAGAGAGAGAGGGAGGGAGGAATGTGGAGATAAAGAACATTAAGTATAAAAGCAAAAACATCCCTGTGCTCATATTGATCACAATGTGTTGAGGAAACCAAATAAACACAGCACACTTGAAACCCTCTTACAAAGCCCAACTATTTGAAATATCTCTTGGTCTGCATGATCTTGGCTCAGCCACAGCCTCTTTGGCCTCAGTTTCCTCCTCGATCGCATGAGTGGGTTGCTTCGGATCATCGGATCGTTGCTTCTTTTCCAATTCTGTTGTTCCCAAGTGTAAATGAGTGCGTGGCAGAGAGGAGAGGCTTGAGGCTGAGCCGTGCTGGGTTACGATGGAGCCCAGAAGTGTGAATCAGGGCAGGAGAGTGGAGGGGGGTTGGGGGGGGTGACATTCCAGGTAGGGAGAATGGCATGTGCAAGGGCGAGGCTAGGAGGCTGAGGGGTGGCAAACAGATTAGTGAGGCTCAAGAATGAGGTTGGCAAGAGCTGGAGGGAGCCTGGGGAGGAAGTCGGGAAGGGGCAGTCCCCAGGCTGAGCAGCTCAGCTGGGAAAGTGGGGAGGAAGGTGGGTGGGGGAAGAGGCTCTCTCAGCCCAGAAATTGGTGCCAAAGAGCATCAAGCCAAACTCCAGTCACCCCTGCCAAGAGGACCCACCCACCAGGGAAGGCCCTTCCCACCCCTCCCTGCTCTGCTCTCTCAGCCCCACCTCCAACTCTGAGGTGAGCCAGGACCCCTGAGGCCAGGGCCGCCTCAACCAAGGAGCAGATGAGGCACCACCCCTTCCTCAAGGCAATAATGCAACAATAAAATAATAATCATGTGTAAGAATAATGACAGAATAAATTATCTCCTATCCGCCCTCTGATAAAGTCAGTCCCAGTGCAGCAAAACCTCATAGTGTGACTATTGTGTTTACGAGGACCTGCCTCTTTGAGCTACAGGAGATTTATAAGGTCATCTAACTTACAAAGTCCCCTGACTGGACATGACCTTAAAGCTATGAAATACTCCTATTCCCCGCTGTATGTTGTGTGCTCTGAAACTCTCAGGTCACTGTGAGGGATGGTTTGGTTTGGAGCTCCCTGATCTAAACCACACCGCTCCTTGCAGATGAAGAAACTGAGGCACAGGGGGAGAGAGCTTGCCAGCGGTGACATGGTTAACAAGTGATGTGGCAGGCAGAGGATTCCTGCTCCTGCCCTCTAGGTCAATACTCCTTCCACAGGCCAGCAGCCCAGCCCCAGCCGCCAGTGCCAGCAGCGATTACGGTCAGCGAGGCAGCCACTGGGCCATACTCTAATAATGAGAAGAAATTCATCTGAGTTGCAAAATGCCTTTCTGCATCCAGTTTGCAATTACTCGCTCCAGTGGGCCCCTACAGGGACACTATGGTCTACCCACTGGCCAGCTTGACATTGGCCTTGTCATATCTCCCAGTGTGACCCTCTGTTGCTAGTGGCTGGAGAAGGTGCCACCTTGTACAAATCTCTTCTTTGGGGGTCATGGATTTCAAAGCTCAGAATGTCAGGAGAGGAGAGAGAAGGTCCTGACCTGGAGTCCACTCTCTCTTCCCCCTTGGAGTGTCTTCTGAAATGAATTTGAGTTGTCATTGGAGGCAGCAAAGACAGCATGATGTTAAAGTCAGGAGTAAATGAGGTTGATGTTGACTAAGCTAAGATGAAAATAAGTCTGTCCATACTAAGCTCTTACAATACCTCACCCAAGCAGACACTCCCTCACTCTCCCCTTCATCTGCTCACAGGAATGCCCGGTGTGGCAGCGTGGCCTTATTACTCCAGGGTACTACTCCTGGCTCTTCCTCTCAGAGGCAGGATAAGCTGCCATTTACCACTGTCACCTGAAGAGAGCACAGCACAGTCTAGGAAGAGAACCAGCAGCTCAGAAAAGGATAACCAATGATGTTATAGAGGGAGTGGTGACTTGTAGAGACCCCAGAGTCTTCTGTTGGAAAGGGCTCCCCAGCTTATGAGGCTATTGTGGGCTGGGTCAGGGAGTGGATTCTGTTTTCGGTTGCCCTTTGGGGCCTGGTTATTGAAGGGAGGCTTAACAGTGAATCTAACAATTTCTGCCCTGCCAGATCTCCCTCTCCTGCTGGGCCCATGGAGTCCGGGTGAGAGGACAGAGAAGGCTGGGTAAAGACGATACCTGATACCTCTTCCCTTCAGGGCCCTGAAGTCAGGGCTCTAGAGTTGTGCCCCCCACCCCTTCTTCAGTGTTTGAAGACACAGAAGAATAGAAAGACACAGAGGTGTTGCACTGTGGCTAAGAGCAAAGATTTGGAGTCCTGGGCTACAGTTGGTCTCTTCCCCAGTATGTAAGGCATATTGTTGAACCTGGAGGAGGCTCAGCTCCCTCTCCGCAGACCAGGGCCAGCGGTGCTGCCATATTAGGTCTGCTGGGAGGCCGGGAGATCAGGACATGCAGTGCTTAGCACAGTGCAGGCCGTGCTCTGCTAGGGCTGGAGTGTAGATGCCACATCAGGAATAGAAGAGAGCCTCATGCCTCCTCATCTCCCTCGGCTTGTGTTTCCCTGCAGTCTCAGATGAGTCCTGACCTAATTTTTGCAAGTGAATCCAATTGGCTCTGTAGGGTCTGTGCTCCTAACACCTTTTTGGGGGGACACAGAACAGCCTAGCCAGGCTAAGGGAATAGAAAAAATGGTACACTTCTGACCCTGAGGTATTCAAGGATTTGCTTGGCCTTGAGGGGAGCCTGGGCCAGACTCAGGAGACACCATATGAACCACAGAAGGGGCCAGCCCCTTTCTCCAAAATGTGGCACTGCACATCTGGAGTGATCTGTACATCTGGCTGCATCCCTGGGGCAATGGCCACAGCTGCTGACATTTGAGGGAGGAGAGGACCAGTTCCTCAGTGGGGCCTGGGGACTATAAATAACCAACTAAGAGGGCCAAGGGAACCAGGTTGACCTTTGGGGGGGCAGGAGCCTCAGGCAATGTCCCCCTCCCCCTTGGGTCCAGAGCCAGAGTTTTAGCAAAACAGGAAGAGGCTGTGGCAGTTGCTGGGAAAGTAGGAGTGGCTCCCCTTCCCCCACTTGCCTGGAGCCTTAGGATCCCAGCCAGGACCTGGGAAAGGTGGAGTCAGCTAGGCTGGCGGGAGGGGCAGGCAGGGCAGGCAGATGGGCCTAGTCCCTGCCCTCTTGTGGCTCAGCTGGGCACAGGAAAGGGGAGAGCTGACAGAGAGGACAGCCTGGTGGGATGTTCCTGTGCTCCTCCCTGTCTCTTGCTCCTCCCAGCCCCCTCCTCTTCCATTCCCCATCAGAGGATAAGAAGGTTAGGCATGGAACACAAAATGTATCTAAGAAGCAAGTAGTGTATTTGGAGGCTCAGGGTCAAGATGAGCCCACCTCCATCTCTCATCTCCAGCCAGCCTGCAGGTAGACTGAGTCTAGAGAACTCCAGGCAGGTGGAAAGACACCTCCAGCCTTCTGGAGAGGAGGCTGAAGCAGGCCAGGACCTGGTCCAAGAATGGTGGAGAACTGATTTGTGAGCTACAAGGAGATCAAAACAGATGGGGTGGTTCTTAGAACTGTACACAGGACAGACTCCTGGAAGCTAAGCTCCAACTCAGAAACAAGTCAGGCTTGAAAGCATTTTCCAGCAAATGTGTTTTTCTGCTTTGCCTAGGGGAGGCTGGCAACTGAGAACCTACGGACATCTAGTAGTTTCTTTGCTGGGGGAGCCTGGCCATTGAGAACATACAGACATCTAGTAGGTGCTTTGCCTGGCCCCCATCTCCAGGGAGCTTGGTACCCACATCCATTGGGTCATCACTAGCTCCTCAGCCTATAGCCTGTGTGTTGTGGAGTATTTAACTACATAAAGATTTGTTATATTTGTTTATGTTTCAGGATATTACTCAAACTGTGTGAAGGTGTGTTACATTTGTTTCTGTTGCATTTGTTTAATTATGTGAAGATGTGTTGCTGTTTACCTTGCCTGCCTAAGGTACCTGATTGGTCTAGTAAAAAGCTGAACCACCAAAGTACATAGATGGAGAGGGATAGGCAGGGCTGCAGGGCAGAGAGAATAAATAGGAGAGAAGATAAATGTGGAAGAAAGAGAGGGTGATGCCCAGGGTCACGTAGCCCGGCAGATACGGGAGAGGCAGGAGAAGTAGGACATACGGAAAGAAGAGGCAGATGAGCGGGTTGTTTTATGTTAAATGAGCTAGTCAGAAATACGCCTAAGCTATGCTGAGCATTCAAAATTAATAAGAAGTCTCCATGTCAATAATGGTGGCCCCAAAGAAAAAACCGGTATACAGTGTTTCCCCTGCTGGACAGTCTAGACCAGAACCATCCAGTAGAAGCCCAGTAAGGGTAGCATGTGTAACTTTACCTCTTCTAGTTGCCATACCAATGAAATAGATGATTAAATAGTATATTTACTTAATATATTGAAAACATCACTTCATATATAATCAAAATGGAAAACTATTATCTTCTTTTTTCATACCAAGTCCTTGAAATCCAAGGTGTATCTTACACTTACAGCATATTTCAGTTCTGACTGGCCACTATGGCTGTGGCTCCTGTAGAGACAGCATAGGTTTATGACTTGAGCTTAGGCCCTTCTTAATAAGAGCCAAGGAGGAAGTCATCAAGGTCAGTGTCAGGGGTGGGTTTACTTTAGGACAAAGGCTGCTCATCTGGTTTTCAAGCATGTCTCTCTAGACCTGAAATATCAGTGTGTGTGTGTGTGTGAGTGTGTAAGCAGGGAAACTGAGTCACACAGCAGTAGACATTCTCATCCTGTCCCCAGGCCTCTTCCTCTGGGCTGAAGGTTGGTAGGATCTTACTTCCTCTTTAAGAACACTAGCCTGAGGCTGGAGAGATGGCACCTTGGTTAAGAGCGCTTGCTGCACTGGCTGCTCTTCCAGAGGATCCTGGTTCAGTTCTCAGCATACACATGACATCTATAACTACATCTAACAAACACCTATAACTCCAGTTCCAGGGGATTCAATGTTCTCTCTCCCTTCCTTCCTTCCTTCCTTCCTTCCTTCCTTCCTTCCTTCCTTTCTTTCTTTCTTTCTTTCTTTCTTTCTTTCTTTCTTTCTTTCTTTCTTTCTTTCTTTCTTTTCAAGACAGGGTTTCTCTATGTTGCCCTGGCTGTCCTGTATCTCACTCTGTAGACCAGGCTGGCCTGGAACTCACAGAAAACCAGTCTGCTTCTGACTCCCAAGTGCTGTGAGGCCTGTGCTGCCACTGCCTGGTCCAGTGTCCTCATCATAAACCCACATACACCAGGCACACATGTGTTGCACTTACATATGCATGTAGGCAAACTAATAAAAAAAAATAAAACTTTAATAAAGAATACTAACCTCTTCTTCCTCTTTCCCTTCTCCAAACAACCCCAAACCAAGGACATTTGGGTGGAATTGAGGACTTTGGGGTTGGAGAGACACAGCTGCAGGGAAATGCAGACTCAAGCCCGGGACAGGTTGAGGTGCTGGGAAGACAACCTGAAGACACGGAGGAGACAGTTGTTCTGGACCTCAGAGGAGGGAAGACTAAGTAAACCAACAGGCTGAAGAGTGGAATCAGGAGGAGGCTGAGAGGAGTGGGCAGAAACTGAAATAAAGGAAAGTAGCGCTGGGTCAGCATCTGGGGCCAAGCTGGGGTGGGGTGGGGGGATGCACAGGAGAGACTTGCAGTCGGTCAACTGACAGCTCTAAAAACCTTTCCCACAGAGAGAGCGCACAAATTGATGGGCAGCCCCAAAGCATTAGCAGACTGAAGTTCAAAGCACAGAAAAAAGACTCTCCAGGGAAAGAGGAAACACAACGCTAGGGGGAGGCTCAGCCTGAAGGCTCTCAAAATCATGCCAATCAAACAAAGAGAAGGCAGGTGCCATTTCAAACATCAGTAAGAATGGTGACAAGCACATGCTGTTAGCGGTGGCAGACCGCTTTTGAAGTCAGCTTGGCAGTACAGGGTGAGAGCTAGGAGATGTTTTCACCCATTATTCAGTTTCCCCACCCAGTGTACTCTAAACCAAATATCAAGAGTTAGGCATGATAGCAAAATATGTGCACAATGACGTTCACCGTCAAGCTACTCGTAATACGGAAAATTAGAAATAATTTGAATACCTACAGTTGGAAAATGATGAAGTAGAGTATGGTATTTCCACTTAGTAGAAACTTATAACACTGTTAAAAAAAAAGATGTTTGTGAATGTGAGACTGCATCATGGAAGAAGACAGAGTTGTGCCTGCCCTGTGGCAGAAACCATATAAAAACACAAGAGCAGAAGGAAGGGATTAAGAGGAAATGTCCATAGCTGGACACTCAGGAGGCTGAGTCAGAGTAGTTCCAAGTTCAAGGCAGCCTCGGCTATATGGAGAGTCTCTGTCTGAGAAAAAGGAAGCAGGGCCATTGTGGTGCATGCCTTTAATCCCAGCACTCCTGAGCCAGAGGCAGGCAGATCTCTGTGAGGCCAGCCTGATCTACAAAGCTACACAGAGAAACCTTGTCTGGAAAAAACCAAAGAAAGGAAACATGCACACGAGTTAATGTAGCTGTGGGACAGTATGAGTGTGCAAGTTTTTATTATCAGTTAATAACTGTTAACCCTGAAAGGCTGTGGAAGCAGGAGACAGCTCACTGGAGCCTGGATTTGGCTATAAGAGGTTATGAATTCATCCATGCAGAAAGTCTATTTCCACAGGTCAGTCCTCGCGAGGTGGATGTTCTGGAACTCACTTTATAGACCACCAGGCTAGCCTGGAATTCACAGACATCCACCTGCCTCTGCCTCCAGAGTGCTGGGATTAAATGTGTGATCCACCACCGCCCAACTGAACTTCACTCTCTTGATGGCAGAAAACCCACAGCACGAGGAATGACCCACCCAGACACTCTGCCTGGTCCTAGAGTGCTCTGACTATAGGTAGGAAATGTGACTTCATTGTCCCTTCTGCTACTGCTGAGGACAAGGCTTTGGGCTGAGCTTAGAGGGACAGGGCAGAGGATTCTTTAGAGGAAACCCCGGGGAACAGAGTCTCCTGTGTCTGTAGTGGTGGCCACAGCAAGACCAGGGAAGCAGCCCTGGGGGAGTCACCAAGGAGCTGAGGGAATAGAAGGGCTACAATGCTCTGGGGGGTGGGAGGGGAAGGGGTGGATGGTTGTGGTTGACCACCTGCTGTTTCACATCACCCTGGAGGTGACAAGAGATGTGTATGAGCCATCACCTCACTGTTCCCCACAGGAACTCTACCTGGGCCCCCACCTACAGACGCCATCCGGCCTGAGAAGCCTCGGGTTCCTCCCTGTTCACCGCCTTCTTACGGCAGATACCCTGGGGCCTTGAAATAACACAATCTTTATTTTCACCATCCTTTCCACAGCATTTGCCTATGATTCATTTGTTGTCAAGAGGCATTAAAACCCCCAACCCCCAGCTCCCAGGCACATACTGGTCCCTGTCCCCTCTTCCTATGTCCCAGCAGCACTCTCCTCCCCATAATGCTTTGCAACCGCCAACACACAGTATGGAAGCCCCTCTTCCTACAGATATGGCCTGCACTGGGGGTTGGGACGAGGGGGCTGAGGCCACTCCAGGTTACATTCACCCACTTTCCTGCCCAAGATTCTGGCCTCAACCCCCATCTCAGGTAGCCCTGATGGGAAGTTTGGGCTCGAGAATGCCTGGGAAAGGGAAGAGGCATCTCATGTTGAATCCCCCTCCCCGCCCCCCAGTTGCAGAGGCTGTGTTTTTCTGAGAGTCCCCACCCCACCCCCACTCCCACTTTATCCGACTGGTTTTTCTTCATACCTTAAGACCTGGACCATTGTTCCCACCCTTTCCCACCATTGTTTCCAACTGGCCCCTAGTGTGCATCCCCATGGCCTCTGTGCCACGCGCACATGCTGGGGTGGAGCAGGGTTGACTCTCACACCATCTTTTCCCACTAGGGCGTTGAGCCTCCTGGACCTCCTCTAGGGGTGCACCAGAAGCTAGAAGGGGAGGAAGAGGGTGAGGGGTGAAGAGAGGGTGGGAGCAGGTCGGGTGAGAGGAGCTGCTGTGGTTGGGTTATCTGATGTGGAAGCCAGGTGTGCAGCTTCAGGACTCCGGGGTGGGGGAAGAGCAGCCTGGGACAGAAGACACTGTAGAAGCTGTGGTGGCAGCGGCTGCGGCGGCGGCGGCAGCAGTGGCGGCAAGGCAGAGTTGGGAAGATTTGGGTGAATGAAAATGAACACATCTCCTGTCAGGAGCTCCTGCAATCCTGGTCCTTGGTCTCCTAGGCATTGGGGTGTCCTTCATTCCCAGAGAGACAGTCAGCCCCTCCTCAATACATGTGGCAGAGGGAGGGGAGGCCATGGGATGTGTGGCAGTGGGGACAGGGTCTAGCCTTATCCTGAATCAGAGCAGTTGGAGACAGTTGCTGGTCTGTCATCTCGGTTAGGGGTTATGGGTGGAGAGGGCTTTGCAGGAGGAGATAAGATAATAGTGCCCATGGCCAGATGGGGTACCCTCAGCAAGTTTCCCCAACGCCAGGTCCTCTGGCCTCTGCAGGGACCGCCCTGGCTCAATCCTGATTCTGGGGCACATGGCATGACACTGGGTGTGCCCAGCTCCCAGGCCTGGTTGAGTATCCACTTAGCCCTTTACAAGAGCCTTGGCCTCTAGAGCTCCAGCTCCTGCCCTCTCCACCCCTGGTTTTGGGGAGGAGCTTGTGGAAGGTGGTTGGAAGGAAGACATGACTGGGTAAAGGAGAGCATTCTTGAAGGATGAGGAAAACATCACAGCAAAGGCTGACATTTCTCAAGCACTTATTGAAGGATTAGGCACAATTCTCAGTGTTCTTCATTTAGTCATCATGCACCTTTCTTCAGAGAAAAACGACGCTCTTTACAGGAGAGAGAGGACATGTCCTGAGCACAGGTGGGGCTGGGTCCCATCCTGCCCCTGGATGCTGTTTCTGCTGCCTTAGAGGGAGCCCTACCAAGCACGATGCCAAAACCCTTCCTTATGTTGTCTTTATAAAGACTCTGTGTTGCTATTCCTAGGTGAAGAAACTGAGGCTCAGACAGCCAAGCCATTTCCCCCAAGTTACTTGACACTACTAAGATGACTTGCCTGTTTTTATATTTATATCATCATTTTTTATATTAATTTATTTTTTATTTTTATTTTACATATCGATCCCAGTTCCCTCCCTCTTTCCCTCTTTCCCACCCTCACATGCACCCTGACTACCCTCCCCTCCCATCCTCCCCCTACTCCACATGCAGGGTGATGCCCTCCAGGAGGGGTCATCTAAGTCTGTCAAGTCATTTGGAGTAGGGACTAGGCCTTCTCTCCTGTCTCTAGGTTAAGGGAGTATCCCTCCATGGGAGATATGCCCGCAAAGTCCTTTTGTGCACCAGGAATACATCCTGGTTCCACTGTCTGAGGTCCCTTAGAATGCTCAGTCCTTCTAGCTGAGACCCATGTTCAGGGGGTCTGAGTCAGTCCCATGCTGGATTCCCAGCTATCAGACTGGGGCCATCATCATTAATTTTTTTTATTTTATTTTACATATTGATCCCAGTTCCCTCTCCCTTCCTCCCTCCCTCCCTCCCTCCCACCTTCCCAAGCCCCCCCCCCTTCCCTCCCATTCCTGGTTTTTTTTTTTTTTTCAAAGATAGGTCTCACTGTGGCCTTGGCTGCTCTGGAGTTCAAGATGTAGACAGGTTGGCCTGGTACTCACAGTGATGCACCCGCCTGTGCCTTTTAAGTACTGGGGCATATTTGTGTGGGGGGTGGAAGAAAGTTGGGGGGGGTAGCACACACGCACACTACAATGCAAGTGTGGCAGAGATCAATTTATGTGAGTCTATTCTTACCTTATCCCACATCCCAGGGCTGGCGTGAGGCCATCAGGCTTGATGGCATCTCACTGGCCCAGGAAGATCAACCCTTAAATGCCATGCTCTTATTCACTAATTGGCTTTTTTTGACCAAGACTGGGGAGACAGGTGGAGAAAGGGGGGTGATAACACCACAGAGCTCATCTGCCTAAGTGGTCCTCATGGCCCAGAACCATGTTCAGTCTACTGTAGTACCATTTACCAAGTAAACCAGCAAACAACCAAATGACCACTGGCTAGTGGCATTCCAGGGCAAAGGACTGTGGAGGTGTTACCTATCCACCTTCTCTAAGATCAAAACATTCCACCCTGGAGGGGAGCTCCTTAAGCAGTGACGTAAACAACAACAACAACAACAACAACAAAAGAGCTACAGGAAGTCCCTGAAAACTGAGCAGATTCACTACGCCCCTCCCAGTCAGAGTAAGCAGAACCCAGCGTCCAGGAGTACTGTCAGACAAGAAAGGCTACCAGGAAGAGGCAGAAAACTGTAAAGTTGCTTAGAAGAGGTTTAGGAAAGCAATTGTGGCACCTGGAAAGGACACTCTCCACCTGTTGAGCTACCTGCAGGTGGCACAGTGTGCTCCAGGTTGCCAGCTTTGTGAGCTGTCACCTGTCTTGGAGTGGGCTTACAGGACACAGGCATCTTTGAGTATTTCTGCTTCTGTAAGTAACCCCTTACCCTACTCCTATAAACTAACTCTAATAAAACTCACTGTCTCACCGAGTTGGACTTTGGTGGTATCTGTACTTTGTTTGGTCTGTCATGGGTTCCCTGTCTGGGGTGAGTAGATGTGTGTGTTGTATCTCCCCAGGAAATCTTGTCACACAACAGCAAGAGCCACCAATATCCCGTCCGCCACCCCTTTGTTCTCTGCTCCAGCACCTCAAGTCCTTTCTGTAAACACAGCAGAAAGCAAGGAGTCCCTTAGGGTGGGGTTTCTATCAGAGAGGAAGTGGAGTTGGCTTCCCCCAATTTTTTTTTTTTTTTTTTATCGTTTCCCCTCATCCTCGTTTTTATCACCCAGGACTGATTTAGAATCCACTCCCTTGTACCTCTAGGGCTCCTGGGTGGGAAAGGATTCTGCACTGAAGTCCGCATGACTGGGGTGGGGGGAACACACAAAGGACACCAGCTTCTCATGCCTGGCCAGGTTGCCTTCAGCTCTCAGTTTGCTAGGACAGGTTTCCTGGGACCCACTATCAGGATCACTGGGTCTATGTGGCCATGCTAGAAGGCAGTGGGAGAAATGGTGGCCAGGTGCCAACCAAGCGGAGCACTTGCCCTTTCGTCTGCCCAGTTGCCATAGGTTTTCACAGATGGCTGCAAGAATTTCCATTAAATGGGTTTGGGTGAGGGCGGCATGGGCCTTTGCAAAGTCCTGGAACTGAGTGTCAGTGAAAAAGGAAGAAGGGAGAATTCTCTCCTCCTTCAAAGCAAAATAAGAACTGTCAAGTTGGTCACTCCCCTCCAGGGTCGGGACATCTAAAGAGAGCTCTGCCCAGAGCCCCAGGACTGTCTGGGATTTCCTCCAGCTTCCTTTGATCAGCAGCATAGAACCTAACAGGCTGTGCCTTCCTTTCTGGGCCCAGCTCAGAGGAAATTTGCAGCTTGATATTTGATCCCTTCTTGAGTGTCCCACATCCAATAACCCTGGGTCCCGACCCTCAGCTGAGATCTGGTCTAATTTACAGGTATCTGTATAGACTTGGGGGGGGAAATGGTTGGGCCCCCTAGAGCATGGGCAAGCTCCCCACATTCCTGCAGAGTAAATAATCTTTCCAAACATTCTTTTTACCTGAGAACACACCTCTCCTTACCCACCCCTTCCTTACCAGTTCTGCCTTCAACAGAAGAGTTTCCAACTAATACATAAAGGCCAGCCTTGGCTCCATCTCCTTCAAAACTGTCCCCAGCTAATTCACAAAGTCTGACCTGCAGGAGGGCTGGCCTTGGCTCCATCTCCTCCAACACGAGCCTAAGTTTTGGAAGATTCAAGGCTCAGTGAAGTGTCACAAACATTACATGGGTCTGGAAAGATGGCTTAGTGGTTAAGAACACTTGTTCTTGCAGAGGACCCATGTTTGATTCCCAGGGCCCACATGGTGGCTCATAGTCATTCGTAATTCCAATCTCAGGGGATCCGATGCCCTCCTCTGACTTCCCTGGGCACCAGGCAAGCAAACACACGATACACATAGGTACATGCAGACAAAATATGCATACACATAAACAAATCCATACACATAAACAAATCTGGGGGAAAAAATGAGACTGCTTGGATGACAAAAGAAGGAGTCAGAAGATTCAAGCAGCCTAACATGGGATAGATAAATTGTTAGAGTGATGTGAATATCTGAATGCTGAGTTCTCAATTGGTACGAAACCCAGTCTGGTCAAATAGAGAAGGAGAGAAATACCATGGGGGCACACAGAGAGGTAGTTGTCGTATGGGTTTTGAAGCCATATGGACTTAACTGTTCAATTTCCCAAATCTAAGGGAAAGGTTTATGTTTGCATAAACATTTCCATTTCATTTTCTTGCAGGGATTCCAGCAAAATGTTGGTTGGTTATTATGAGAAAGTTTCTTGATAGAAAGCTCCGGTTGGCCTTAGAATCCTCCTGCCCCTGCCTCTGTAGCACTAGAATTACAGACCTGTGACACCCTGCTGGTTTCCAGAAAAACCTCTGTAAACATGATGGTTTATTGTGAAAAGTAGGTCTTTCCAAGGCTCACAGACTGGCACATTGTGTTTTAATCATCCATCCACATGTTCGGCGGATCTATGGGAGCTCTGCTTTGTTCCAGGCTGGTAAACAAGATTGAAACACATGCCACACTTCCTTCTACGGCACCATGAAAGTGGGATTTTACATAAATGGGGCAAGCATGGCAGGAATGTGAGTCCAGGATGGTGAAGGGCAGAGGAGAAGCAGAGAAAACTCTGAAGTCTGAGCCGGAGACTTAAGGAGCAAAAGGAACTCGTCTTATTGGGGTAACTATAAGGGCAAAGAACAAGGCAGGCTCTTGGGGGGGAGGCAGTGTGCAGAAGGCATACAGCATGGGCCCCAAAGTGCAGTCTGGGGCCCCTGTGAGTCTTGGAGACCCTGCAAAAGCAAAGGTTGTAACTCTTTTTATAATAATACTACCAAGACACGATTTACCTTTTTTATTTATATTCCCAAATTTACAGTGCCTCCCTTTCCCCAAAGCAGCTTCCACGATGACATGGGATACTACACCAGGCTGAATGCAGGCTTCCATGATGATGTGAAATACCACACGAGGTTATACTCAGAAGCTGATAAAGAATGAGCTTGCTTCTGTTAAGCCCAACATTAAAGAGCTTTGAGAAACAGTATCTTTGTCTTAAATTAGTGATGCTTTGAAAAATGGCCATTTTAAATATTAATGTCCAACATGCATTTTTAGTATGTTTAGAAACTTAATAAATATGTACTTTATATTCTGCTTTGATTTCTAACATCATAAGTGCCGGAGTGCTGTGCGCCCTGGGATATGTGAATGCTGGGATATGTGAGCATGACAAAGTGGCATGAGCAAAGGTGACAGTTCAAATCTGATTCTTGACACTTATGCAGAGCCTCCTTCTTGGAGCTGCCACCATTCACCTGGGTTATGGGTGTAATCCACATGTCATGAAGGTAGGAGTTAAGGAGTGCTGGTTTGGTTTTTTCTTCATTTGTTGGTTTGTGGGGATGAAGTTGGAAAAGAAAAGATATAACTGAAGAAGTTGGGGATGGCAGTAATCATATTCTTTGTATCACTATATGGATTCCACCCCCAGGTCCCAACAATCTGGTTCAGTTGGGTCCAATGTGGCTCTCATTAAATGACTCACCTGCCCTCTGGTGGCCAGATGGCCAATGACATCTTTAGGTGCTGATCATTAGAGACCATAAGAAGTTCCTAGCAAGAGGCAGAGATCTGAAGAGGCTGTAGACATCAGTCTGGGGACAATCAAGTGACCCAGAAAGAATCAGTGGTCAGAGCATGGGAGCAATGTCACCATCTTAGTTCACATTTATTTGACCACCCTGAAGTCCAACAGTGATGTTGTTAGGTCTTTCTGATTGATGGTTACATGCCAGATACTGTGATGACTTCTTTACACAGACTGACATATAGCAACAGTAACCCATCAAGGTGGCTACTGCTACTGCTGCCATTTTATAGAGGAAGAAACCGAGGCTCATAAACATCATGCAACAACCTCACGCCTGGGTGTAGTTTCCGCCCTTAACTGTTACTCTCGGTGGCTTCCACTGCCAGTTTCCAATGGTCTGTTTGTGGGCCCGTGCTTTTAGAAACTTTGGAAAGAACACACAGTCGGGCTTGTGGACTACCCCAGGCTTCTCACTCTCAGCACAGATGGAACTCAGAGGCAACAAGTACAAAGTCTTGACCTTGGGAGGCCCCAGCTTGAGGAGGGACACACCATCAGGTTGACTTCAGCAGCAGGACCTCAGGACCTTGCTGTAGGGTAGTAACTCCCCCTAGTGGTGAGGCTCAAGATAAGTTTCCAGGTGAGATTTGACTGCTAGATGGGGCTCAAGAAACCCTGTGGAGTAGGGTGTCCTCTTCCCCAGAACTGCAAGAAAGTCACTGGAATACATCTACCTTCTCCCTAAGCCAGAGAAGTCTTCTGAAAAAGGTCCTGCCTGGATTAGATAGGATAAGAAGTATGATCCACTCCTACCAGCCCTTGGCATATCTCAAGGTCATGTCAAGGTCACCCTTGATTCTGGGGGATATCCTGCACCAAATGGCTCTCTGAAATGAAAGAAAACCAGGGTAGGGGGGAGATGGGAGGAGAAGAGGGATGTAAAATGAATACACTTAATTAATTAAAAAATAGAAAATTCATCTTCCTCAATAGGAGGCCAGCCAAAGTCCAGCGCAGCTCCAGGATCCTCTTGACTTCCATTGGAATGTTTCTCAGCCCAGCTCCTCTATCTCATATTATTTCACACAACCTCTCTCCAGTAAAACTCTGGCCTCCAAACTCCATTTTAGGGTCTGTTTCCCTTGAGCACCTAGTATGTGATGTGTGTATGGCAACTCAGAGCAGTTGTCTGCTGCAATGAACCCTGCCCCACAATATCCCCTCTCTCATACTACTAGGTGTTATCATCCAGGCAATCCTAGCTCTGCCCCTTGGGGACCTGGCAGAATAGTCACCCCTGCACCCATGGCTCTGTATGCAGGTGCAAAGGTCCCTTTAAGAGACAAGCTCACTTCCCTTCCCCCAATAAAGCTTCCTTCCCATGTAAGTTCTGCTTGCATGGTGTTATTCATCCCTCGCCCGCCATGGGATCTACCAAGGTTCCCCCTATGCCACATATATCACCCGGAGCATTGAACTTGAAATTAGTTAATGCTATATAGTAAGTCTGTGCTATAGAGTAAGTCTATGCTATATAGTAAGGCCAGCCAGTGCTATATGATAAGACTGTCTCCAAAAATTAAGCACTAGGGAAAACTGCTTGGGATAGACCACCCCTGTGATAATAAAAATGTTCTCTCGAACATTATCCCTAACAGTAGTTCTGAGGTCACTGAGCACTGGAAACTCTGAGAACTGTGGCTTGTCCAGTTGAAGAACTGAATGCTTGCTTTGGTTTGATCACACAGAAGTATGAGAGGTTTTCGTTTATTGTTTTGTTTTGTTTTTTGTAATGCCTAGTAGAAATGGTTTGTTTGTTTTGGTTTTTTTTGAGACAGGATCTCTCTACAAAGCCATTGCCATCCTGGAACTCACTTTGTAGACCAGGCTGGCTTTGAGCCCACAGAGACCTCTGCCTGTCTCTGCCTCCTGAGTGCTGGTATTAAAGATGTGCACAACCATACCCTGTCTTTGACTTGGTTTTAGTGATTTTAAATTTATGTGGGGACATAGTGACATATGCCTTTAATCCAAGAATTCAGGAGGCAGAGGCAGGTCCATCTCTGAGTTCAAGGTCAGCCTGGTCTACAAGGACAGATAGGAATACACTGAGAAAACCTGTCTTGAAAACCAAATAAATATAATAAAAAAATTAAATGGTTCAACAGTGAGGTATAGAACAAAAGCTTGGTGTGTGAACACTCGTCACTTTGGTCTGATTCTAATGTTCCCAGATTGTGTGCTCGCTCTTCTGGATCATCTTCAAGAACACTAGGATTTGTGGCGCTGTTTCTCAGTTCCACAGACAGGCCTGATGTAGGTAACTATGGGTTTCCTTTCTCTAAGCTAACTTATTTCTCATGACAAAGCTCTTCAGCCCTCTCTCATCTCATTCTACTGGGATGTCTTAGCCTGTGGCTTGAAATCTTTTCAGATACTTCTGCAAATTAAAGTAAAACACACCCCAGGTTTCTGCCATTTGCAATTCTCAGTGCCAAGTCCTTGATTGGAATATTCTTGTTTGTTGTATCTTACTCCCCTGGGTCCCTAAGGAGTCTATTCATGCACAGAGGTACTTGTAACACTCCAATGCACTGCATAACCTCTGTCTCCAATGCAAGGACTATTGTTGCCAATAGTCCCTTGGTTTCATTCTTGATCTTCGTTACGTGCCACACCTGAATGAGGTCAACACATTAATAGGCCAGATGCTTCTTGGGGGTAGAGCACCCTGTGACCAGGCACCTCCAGTTTCCCCATCTCTGAACAGAAACTCTCCTTAGAGTGATAAGCAAGACTGGAATCATTTGCCACACCACCTAACTCTATAGGGGGCAGTAGAACATTGCAATTAATCCAGAGACAGCTGCCCAGGTCTGAACTCCACTTCTCACTCGCCACCTGTGAAGCTTTGGACAACTAATCCCCTCTGCCACATGGGGATAATAGTGCATCTTTCATGGGGTCCTTATAAAGATCAAGCAGGTTGGTTTTCATGAGGCGTTTATTTACAGCGGTAATTGTCACAAAGTAAGTGCCATGTAAGACTGAACCACTTTAATTACCATTGGCAAAGCATTTTCATTGGTTTATTTGACAAGCTCTTGGAAAACATTTTTATTTATTTTTCTCTTTGGAGGCAGGCTCTTTAGATGTCTAACTTCTCCCATATTCATCATTTATCTCAATCATTGCTGTTGGCCTGGCTGGGATTCCCTGTTCTACTACTTAGACAGCAGGAGAATTTGCCCATCTCAGGAAATTGTGCTGACTTTCCATTTTGGTGACTGTCCATTTCCCTTTCATGTCTAATAAAACACCTCTCAGAAGTGTGAGCTTTTTCAGCACCTACCTCTTCATGTTCAAAATAAACAAACTAGATGTTTCTAAACACTACCTGGCCCTGTTTCATTTTCCTACCGGTTCCTAGGCTTCCTTTAGGGGGCTCCCTCAGTGGTGGTGGGCCCTTGGGCTGAGTAACTGGCCTTCTCTGAGGCCTGTGAGTTTCATGGAGAGGGCAGGAAGGGAAGAGGACAGAGGCTTTCCCAAAACTGACACATGTTACTGACAAGACAACAGCAGCACACAGAGCTGAGGTGGAGAGTCCAAAAGCCAGGCCTCACTCGGGGAGGCCAGAGTGCCTGCTCTCTTCCTTTGGATGGGCAGGTGGGTGCGTTTTTCCCCCCAGGGGGAAAAAAAGTCCCAGGTGAAGGTTTACTCTAAAATCCAGGGCTTCTTCAAATCTTGGATCAACTACCGGAGTAGTGGAAACAGGCTTGATATAAAACGGCCCAGGACTATAAGTTCCAAGTTTCTCTAGGCCTGGGGATGTTTCTAATTATAAGAGCCCCAGTAAACCACACTTTCCTCTAATGGCAGGTTCTCATCATAAAGGGTTAAAGTAGCTTAGCAATTTTCAAACTTTCCCTCCCATTGAATAGTGAGCTGAATCAATGTGTTCTGCAGCTAAAATCAAAGGTCTCAAGTTTTCTGTTTTTGTAGAGTAGCAATAATCATCAATGTACAGTATTTTTCACACACACACACACACACTCACACTCACACACACTCACACACACACACACACACACACACACACACACACGCACTCACACTCACACTCATAAATCGATGATCCAGGTGTTGCCACCCCAGTGTTAGAACACAGTATAGGTGGGGTCTAATTCTGTTCTGATATATTTTAAATGAAGCCTTCTGACTGCCACTATGCAATATGGGGATGTGGCCTAAGATGTTTTTCCCTGGAGTTCTGGGAAACACAGGGCCAGGTGGGAACTAATGGTTCTTGCAATGTTAAATGCATGAGAACCTTTTCTGTATGGGTCCCGCACACCTACAACCCATGATCAGAAAGGGGTATACTTGGGGGTGAGCAAGATCAGGGTTCTAAATTCCCAGGCTATGCTTCTGAGGAGACATTGCTGTTGTAAATGGGGGTGTTGGGAAAGCTGAGATGACTTCTGATACATTCTTGGTGACCAGAGGGTGAGGCCCTGGGAGGCTCAAGAATGAGGCGCTTTTCTAGTAGGTGGTAAGGCACTGGCAGGGTAAGGGTTAAAGACAGGGCTGGGCATTTTCTGAAAGTTGGGGACATTTGGTCTGGACACATCTGTAGGTGAGAGGAGAGATCCTAGTATCTCCAGGCTGAAGGACCCTGGCTTGATGACAAGGACAGAGGGGTCTCCACTCATGGTCCTGCTGGGAGGCTGGCTCTGTTCTTTATTACTCGGGCCTGGGCCACAACCCTTGGGGCCTTTCCTTGGGTGTTTTCTAGGTCAGTGGTTTTGGGAATGGAGAGGGCCTGCACCAGAGATACTGGCTCCTAGGAGTTCCCATGATAAAACCTCAAGTGGGAACTATGGTGCTAGGTGAGTACTTATTGGCTAGTGTGGTAGTGTATTTGGTCATCTTGGCAGTGAATGAGTCTGTGAATACAATGGCAGAGGAAGGAGGCCCCACAGTGAGCTACTGCCCTGGGATGGGACGGTGCACACTGGCGGCAGGGCAAGATGGGATACAGGGGATTGTAGGTAGGTTGTATAGCCTTTTTGGCAGGGGTAAGGGATTTCCCACCAGGCTCTGGGCAGGTGGGGCTGGAGTCAGGGGAGATACAGGTAGCTGTCCCTGAGGCATGGGCACATTTCTTCTGCCTGCCTCCCTCGACACAAGCAGCAACCCCTTATAGTGGGAACATCTTTAGGCAGGGCTCTGCCTGCAGCCTCTGCCCTCTACCCCCACTTGAGTTTCTTTAGCAAATGAATAGCAGTCTCTAATAACTGAAGTCTCAAGGGACAGGGCCAACCTGTGGTCTGCAGGAAAGGGAGGCAGGCTAGGCAGGAGAAAGGATAAACGTGGCGATGGCAGAGGAAGGACTGAACTCCAGACGGGGCAGGAGGCATTGCTGGGCTGCAACCAGCCCAGAGCCCGGGTACAGGGCCCTGGAGGAGCGGCCCCACCCAGGCACCACTGCAGGCCACCCTGGTCAGGAGATCTCATTGCCAAACACCTCTAGCACAAGGGGTGTGAGCTTCATGCTATTCTCGGGCTGGAAGGAGAGGGAGCGGTACTGCTTAGAATGTTCCTCGTTGAGGCTTCGCAGGTCAGCCAACTTCTGGATCATCTTGGCATAGAGCTGGTGGCTGCCTGGGGGCGGGTGGCGGCAGCGGATATAGGTCTGCAGTGTGTTGGATAGGCGATCCTGAATAGCTTCAACCAGCTTGGCATCCTGTACCCCAGGCCGGTCTGTGTCACAGGGGATGGGGAAAGACACAGGAGTACACAGACAAATTCCTCAATGCTTAGTTTCACAACATCCACCCACACAGATAGCCATGTCAGCATTCCCCCAATGACGTCCCACTGCATTTGGGACCAAGTCCTTCCATGGGTTCCTCTGGACCTGTCCCCACCATGTCACTCCTTCTGCCTCTAGGTTTAGTCTTTGGTATTCCTGTCCTCCACAGTGGCCAGCCGACCTTCCCCCTGCCTGGGAGTCAGCTCTTGTCTATTTGCCTGACTGACTGATCACTGGGGACGAGACTCAAAGCCCTTCCTGAAGGCTGTCCCCAATACCCTCCACCTCCCTGCTCCAGATCTACCTCAAGATCTCTCTTGTAGCATCACAGCATCTTCACATTCAAGACTCATAGCAAATGAGTAGACACTAGGATCCATTTTCCCCTAACCTTCATGAGAGAAAAGTCTATCTTGTTTGCTGAGACTCCCTGTGCCTTGCCCAGTGCTTGGCCATAGAAAGTGCTCAGTAAATCATTACTGAGCATGTGGATGATAAGTACATGCCAGCTGGGCAGCAGGAGGGAAACTTGTGTCTATCCCTTGGGCCATCAGCCTGGGAGGGCCAATAGTTTTTCCCTGTGCACATGTGGTCCAGGCTGAGTCGGGGCTGTATCCTTTTGGCTTTGTCATCAATATAACATCTCTAAGACTATAACTTCCTTCTTAGTCTTCTTCCTGCTTTGGTCACAGCCCACAGCCTCCAAAATCAACCCAGGCAGGCACCATCCATTGCTCCACAAGGGTTTGTGCCCTGCCTCCGAGGAATCTCAGGTGACAGAAAAGTTCACTCCAGTTCACACAAGAACAGAGCTTGAGTATTGGCAACACCCAAGGCCGATGTGTGGCCTATGGAACCCTGTTCATCTGGTTCCTCAAAGTCTTATGAATCACCCTGGGCTCCATGAGACAGAGCCACATGTAACACGAAAAATAAAAAACCCAGAGACTGGTACCGGGGTTCAAACTTCAAGCTGAAGATTAGAAAACCTAAGTAGAGGCTACTAGCTCTAACTACTACCTCAGGCTGAAAGGGCTGATCCCGCTGCCTCTCAGTGTGGCTGGAGAATCCTGAGACTGAATGTCTTCCTACCCTCAGTGTGGCTGGAGAATGAACGCCTGATTCTGACGACTGAAGACCCTGCTCCTGCCTTTCATACCCCTCTATACTGGAATTAAAGCTGTGTGATCCCAGGTGCTGAGACCATCTTTGTGTGAGCTGTTTCTCTCTGGGTGGCTTTGGACTCCCAAAGACCCATCTACCTTTTAATCCTGAGTCCTAGGATTAGAGGTGTGTACCACTACCTCCTAGCTTCTGGCTGCTGGGATTAAAGGTGTGTGCCTGGATTATATGGCTTGTGGCTGACTTTGCTTTCTGAATCTCCAGGCACGCTTCACTATAAGTTATAAATAATATATCACCACAGCCTCATGTGTTGAGGGACCCTTCATGCCCTATGGACTATACAAACCTAGCAGAGTGAGCATTTCCTTATTTGCCTTTCCTGTTCACTTCTCCCTCAGACTACCCTGCCAGCTCTAAGCAGGTCTTTACCACATAACAGCCCCCACCACACCCCTGCTCAGCTCCATACCTGGGGAGACAATGCAGATGGCCATGAGCAGGACATGTTCCTCCTCATGTAAGTTCAGCTTCTTCAGTCCCACCTGGAACTTTATGAGGGGCTCGATCAGCTCCAGGGTGTGCCCAGCTGTGAAAGAGAACAGGCGGCGTGAGAATAGAGTGACCTGAATCCATGCCTGGGCATCCCCCTTACCCCCCTCTCCCTGCTGTTGCCTAGCCTCCTTCCATGTGCCTGGCTACAACCCCCAGAGTCCAGAGGCTGGAAAGTGAGTCTAGGAGCTGGAGAAAACAGAGGAGGAGTCCAACCGCACCTTTGGTGACATCAGTGACATCATACTTGTAGTCCTGGGTGCCACAGTCCCAGGTCATGTCATCCATGGTGAAAGACTGATTGGAGCGCAACATGATGACCTCGATGGCGCTCGACTTGAGTAGTACAATCTGGTCTTCGGAGGTGAGATCCCTGGTGGGGAAGGGAGGGAGGGAGAGGTCAGGCAACCAGTACAAGTCTTCAAGTCTCAGGCACTTGTTTAGTGTTTGGACAGGGTTATCCAAAGGCAAGACAGTGTGTCTGGGGGAGGAGAAACCAAAGCTTTTCCAGGAGCTCAGGGATTGATAGCAGAGGCTACCATGGCCAGGAAGAAGGGACAGTCAAGGAAAGCTCCCTGTGTGGTGGTTCATAACACAGGTTTGCAAAAGGTGCAACAAGAGCCACCATCGACACCTTCTGTGTTTCCTTCCCCTCTCTCAGTTGCCCATTCCTCCCCAGTAGCAAGCTTAGCCACCTCCATCTCCAGGACACCTGCTGGGCCCTTGAGTTTATCCCTGCTCCTACTAGGACCATTCTGGCTCAGAGCTCCATCGTTTTTGTTTTTGGTGGATGTGTATGTGTGGAGACCACAGGTTGATGTCCAATGTCTTCCACTAATGCTGTGTCTGCAGATTGGTTCCTTGCTGAACCCAGAGCTGGCCATTTCAGATTGACTGCCTAGCTGGTGAGCTACAGGGATCTACTTGCCTTCCTACCCTCGCACTGGGGTTACAGATCCATACGGCCACATCTGGCTTTTACATGCATGTTAGGGCTCCAAACTCAGCCCCTCATGCTTGCACAAAAGGCAATTGAGCTCCTGAGCTGTCTCCATAGCTGTGGTGGTTTGAATGAGAAGGGCCTTCGTAGGCTCATGTATTTGAATGATTAGTTACTATAGAGAGTGGAGCTGTTTGGGATGGATTAGGGGGAGGTTTGGCCTTGCTGGAGTTAAGTGTGGTCATGTTGGAGGAAACGTGTCACTGGGGGTGGGCTTTGAGGTTTAAAGATCCCACACCAGGTTCAGTGATTCTTTTTCTGCCTGCCACCTGTGGATCAGGATGTCAAGCTCTCAGCTACTCTCATGCTTCCTGCCATAATGATCACGGACTAAATCTCTGAAACTGTAAGCAAGTCCTCAGTTAAATGCAAGCATTGCCTTGGTCAAGGAGTCTCTTCACAGCACAACACTAAGACAATGGCCCTCTCCACCGTTTGTGCAACAGTCTCCTACTGGAATTGCAGAATCTCAAGGCTCTCATTCATCTTTCCCATTGCTGCTACAGGGCAACATCATTCTTGCGCCCAAGATCCTCCCTAGGATCAAACACTCCAAGATCAAGCCCAGACTCCACAGTTTGGCTCTGCTTGGTCTTTCCAGGCCGCTTTCCCATTACAGTGCCACCACCCCTCCATTCTTGCAACACGGTGCTACTCTGCATTCAATTTTGATGCACTCCTACACATACCTTTGAGGATGTACAGTTTCAGCTAGGAAAAACTCTTTTAATTTTTTTTTATTACATTAATTTATCTTGTGTGCATATGGTGTGTGAGTGTGTGTGTGTGTGTGTGTGTGTGTGTACCCACATGCACATGTGTGTGCGCATGAACCACAGTGGAAGTCAAAGGACTTGGGAGAGTCTCTCCTCTCATTCTTGCATGTGGGTCCTGTGAGAGCAAGAGCATTTACCTTCTGAGCCATCTCACCGGGTTTAGAAAACTGCCTGCCCCCCTCTGGCTGTCCTTAAACTTACTCTGTAGACCAGGCTATCCTGGAACTCACAGAGATCCTCCCGCCTCTGCCTCCTGAGTGCTGGGATCAAAGGCATCACACCTTTGTGGTCTCAAAGCCAAGTGCGATCTTCCATAGCGTCCCCACTCACTCCCAGCAGTCTGGCCCAAATGGCAGAGTTGATTCTTTCTCTGTCACCAGTGCATATTGAGGGTGTTCACCTTTTACCCTTCCCTGCCTGTACTTGCCTCTGCCTGTTTGTTTTGTGTTCTGGACTCTGGAGTTCTACATAGCCCAGGCTGGCTGGAGTTTTCTCTGCCTCCTGAGAGCAGGGATTACCACTCCCAGCTGTAAGTTTTGTTTATAAGTTACTTGAGAGCCAACACCATCTCTTAATTGCATTATTGTTTCCCACAGAATGATCAGGGAACCCTGGGTACAAGAGGATCAATAAACAAGTTGGTGTGACAAGAGGCCAATCATTGCAGTCTTCTGAGTCAAGAGCTGGGCTTGTCTGAGCAGCGGCAGAGAAGCGGCTGAGAGGCCAGCTTGCTTCTGGCTTTCCCTTCTTCCTTTTCCTGACTGTCTAGACTCCTCTGTAGAGACTTCTGTAGACAGGCTAAAACGTTTTCTGCAGCACTTTAGTATGTAAGTGCAGGAAATGGATGAAACATGGTGGGAAGAGGAAGGCTTCCAGTCTTAGGTGGCCCCAAGGATTAGGGCTGAGAAACGGCACAGGTACTCCTCTTGGAAGGCTCCCGTTGGCGACTGCATGGCCAGCTCTACTTCAGCATGCTTGATGAATGGTTGTCATATGGTGGCTGCAGATTTCTGCAAGAGCTAGGCCCACAGCCTCTGGATCCAGCTGTTAACTCCCACATCAATAGCCTCCTCTTCTATTGAGTGGTAACCACTAGGACCAGACACCTGTGCACGTTATAGTGGCGCACAGTACCACCAGATGCCTCTAGCAGCTGTGAGAGCTCCTAACCATAGCTAATTGAATGTTTTTATTTTAAAATTTATTGTTATTATTATTATTATTATTGAGTGTGGTGCTGGTGGTGCATGTGTGCTATGGCATACTTGTGGAGGTCAGGGAACGATTTTAGAAAATCAGTTTTCTCTTCTCTTTCTCTTCCGTGGGTTCTGGGAAATTTGAACTCAGGGTATCAGGCTTGGGCTGGAAGGCACTCTTACCTCTCTTACCTGCTGAGCCATCTCAGCAGTCTTGGGTTTTGATTGATTGATTGATTGAGACAGGTTTCTCTATAGCTTTGGAACCTGTCCTGGAACTTGATCTGTATGTAGACCAGGCTGGCCTTGAACTCACAGAGATCTGCCTGTCTCTGACTTTCAAGTGCTGGGACTGAAGGTGTGTGCCACCACTGCCCAGCTTTCTTCTTTTCTTTCTTTCCTTTTCTTTCCTTTCCTTTCCTTTTCTTATGATAACTACTGTGTCCTTCTATTATCTTTTTATATTCAACAATAGATTTAACAATATGGCATCTAAATGCTTGTAAATATAAATACTCAATGCATGTTAAAAAAAGCAAAAACTAACCAGCTGTAGTGATTCATGTCTATGATAACATTCAGGAGGCTGAAACAGGGGAGATTATTATGAGTTTGAGTCCAGCCTGTGCTACATAGTAAGTTCCAGACCACCCTGAGCTTCAAAGTGAAACCTGGTGTCAAAAACAAACAAACAAACAAACAAAGGCTAACACAGCTTCCATTTGAGTTTATCTCACTATCTTTGGGAATTACAGAAGTATAAAATCATATAACAGTTTTTAAAAACCAGCTCTGTTCTCAGTAAGCACTGTCATGTTGCATCACAGTATTATACAACTCATCTTGGTCACTTCTCATTCCTGCTTTCCACGTGGCTGTGAGGAAGGTCTTTGCTCTCTTCTGAACAGATGTCTAGAAGTAAGTAGTCATGCTGGCAGCTATGAAAGGCAGATTTTAATAAACCGGTGTTTTCTACAATCCAGACACACGATTGCTGTATGGGAAACCTATAACGACCCCACATTATACCCACAGCTGGGAAATGCAGGGACTTTCTAAGCATGGGTCCTAGGAAACTGGGAAAGGGTTTGTTCTGCTAAAGCATGTACCAGCTCAAGGCCTGGCCAAGTGTCATCTCTCCCAGCCTACCGTCAACACCGTTTGCATCTGTGACCACTTCAGGATGCCTGAGGTGTGCCTTGTAACTATGTTGCTGTCTGGCTAGCCCCTCCCTGCCTGCCTTCCCACGGTGTGGTATCTCCAGCAGGTTTGCAGCAGAGTTCTTATCTATTGGCAGCCATTGTTTACATGCCTATCTCTTCTATCAGACGGAGTCCCTGGAGGCCAGAGATGGTGCCCTAATCAACTTCCATCTCTCACAGTTTAGACAAGAAAGCTGCTGGACGGAAGGGTACAGGCTTGTGCAGGAGAGGGCGAGGGAAGCCCCTAGGGCCTGTGACTGGGGCCACCCCAGGGAACAGAAGCGGCAGCAGGCTGCAGGTGTTTAGAGTTCATGAAGCTGGGCTTGAGCAGCGGTGGCCGTGTAGCCTACTTCATTGGGTACAGCAGCCAGGACACGCTCAGCCTATGTATCCATGGCTGCTCCCGACCCCACCTCTTCCATGCACTTCTTTTGTAGCATAAAGAGGTTTACTGGTGAGCTGGAGCAGATGAGGGAGGGGAGGTAGAAGAAGAGAGCAGAGCCAAGGGTGCACTACTGTGCTGTGTACACCCAGAAGAGCCCAGGAACTCCTGCCCCGGGTTGGTTCCATGCCCATGGGGGAGTTGCATCCGAACCCCAGTCCCCTCACCCACACAGATGTCTCATCCTGCCTTCCCCACCTGTCTCCCTCGCCTTCAGGCAGCAAGATCAAAGCTGCCAGGGAGGCAACTACTGTTCTCAGCAACCCCATAGTGTGGCAACCACAGACCCAGGGAGCTGCCGGACTGGATCCTGTCCAGGTGTGACACCCCCTCTGTCTGGTCAGGATATCCACACTAGTTACTTCCAGAGCTCTGGCCAAGACCTGGGCCATTCTTGCAAAACAATCGGCTGAGATGTCTGAGGCCATGCTGAAGAAAGAGAAGCCAACCAAAGCTTGTTCAGAATCAATGCCCAAGCCCTGGGTGACTCCCATGTCAGCTCATGTATACTTTAGCCATGACTACAGGGCTAGGCTAGTGAACCCTGTAGGGAAATGGGGCCCAAAGGGAAAGGAAGAATAGATTGCCTCAGCCTTGGAGAGAGAAATGGAGGAGACAGTAAATAATAAGAGCTAAATAATGAGATATGAGGGTGGGGATGGGGCAGAAGCTGGGGTACTCAGGAGGAGGCAGTGCTGGGTGGTGTGGATTAGTGATGGTTTTCTGCTTCTACCTCCTCCAAACACCAAACTTTAGCATGGGGGGGTGTCTCAGAAGCCACCTGTCCAACTCTGTCCCCCACCATAGTAAGGAAAAATGCTAATGGAGTAGACTCTGCCTCAGACTCAGGTAGGAGTCAGCTGCCAGAAGGCCTCTAGTTCCTTGGAGTGTTTTGTTTTATTTCTAGTTGTTTACACAAAACAAGACCTGGGAAGGCTTGGAGCTTGCAAACCACTGCCGGCAGTATGATAGCAGGAGGTGGAATTTGTGCTAAACAAAATGTGTTGCCAGTGCCATGGCTAGGCTCTGAGGGTGAAGCAGGCCTCACTCCACACAGCAGACTCAGTGTGCCCACCTGGCTGACAGACGGCCCTTGGCCCTATTGAGGCAGCTGAATGTGCAGTGAGGTCCTGGGTGAGGTGGGGGTGGGGGTCTCTTTTCCATGTTGGTCACACTGATTTCACCCAAGTTCGTGAGAGGCATAAGGCAACACATAGGCGAGCTGTCTCCCAACAGAAACCAACTGAACTACCAGTGCTGAGGATGTTGAGAGGATGGTGTGGTAATTTCGACAGTAACTAATTCTTCCCTTCACAGTGAAAAGCACCTCATGATAGCATCTATCCAAAGGTGGCCAATGTTAAGTCACTAGCAGCTCCCAGGATGCAGCACGGGACCCTAGTTTCAGCATCTGGAAACAGTCTGGCCTTAGTTATTGGGAAGAGACAGTGATGACATTGTTTTGTGTTAACTTGACTTCTTCCTATTTCTTGACCATGTTTATAGATAGGCTTTATGGAAATCTACCCAATGAACTTTTGGAAACAATGAAGAAATTGGGTATGCATAAATATAGGTTTAACCATATTTGACTACACACACGCACACACACACACACACACACGCACACATATATATATATCAAAAGTGATAATACTGTATTGTTTCAAGAATATTTAGTACTGCATGGATATTCAGATATAAGTAACATACATGCCTGTATATACATATACACACGTGGTGTGTGTGTGCATGTTCAAATGTGTATAAGTGTAAGCATACATATGGAGGCCAGAGATTTACAGTGGACAACTTCATTAATCTCTCCTCACTTTATATATTGAGGCAAGGTCTTCCTAGGTCCTAGAGCTGGTTGGTGTGACTAGTCCAGATAGATAGCTGGGCCTGGGGATCCCTCTCCAGTTGCTGAGGTTATGATTACAGCTCTAGTCTGGATATGTTCTTTAACCTTTATTTTTATTTTATATGTATGGGCATTTTGCCTGTGTATATGTCTGCATACCACATGCATGCAGTGCTTGTGGGGACCAGAAAAGCATATTAGATGCCCTGAAACTGGACTTAGAGACAGTTGTGGGCTACCATGTAGGTGCTGGGATTGGAACTCAGCCAGTGCTCTTGACTGCTGAGCCAGCTCTCCAGTCCTGGCCTGGATTTCTTATGTGGGTACTAAGGATATGAACTCTGGTCTTCACACTTGTGCACGTGCTCTTAACCACTGAGCTCTCCAACTCCACATGCAATAATTAAAGCAAATTTAGACATGAGTGAGCAAAATCTGCAAGAATGAGTCTGTAAGGCAAAATGTGCTCCCCCTAATAGAACTCTTTGTCTCCACCTATTTCGGAGAGAAAGGCTTAGTATGATTTGGAGATGGCAATTTGATTCAGATTTGGGTGAGGAATGTCCAGTCATGTATGACTGGGATCCTGCCTCTAGTTTTCTAGGATTCCTGAATTATTAGAAGTCCTATATGTTCTCTCCATTGTCACTTCATCCTGGCCTCGGAACTGGGTGTGCAGGAACCTTAGGTTGAATCTAAAGGGATGACGTGAGGATTAGTTTCAAGACAGCAGTAGGAGTCAGCTGCAGGTATCTAGGGCTCCTTGGCCTGATTCTGATGCCCTAAAAGGATCCCAGCTGGCCATGGGATCTGTGGGATGTCATTTTGTCACACAGAAAGTGAGCACTGGAACTATTCTTAGAAGTCTCTCAACATAATGCTGGGCAGCTACATGTACTAAAGGACAGTCCTGGCCTGGTCCAGAGGTCCTGGTGTAGGTGCTCTGGGATGGGCCTCAGGTTGTCGTTGGGAGAAGCAGTAGAAGATTGCCAGGGACTGTCTAGTTCCACATAGGATCCTGACAGTTTCCCACACACCGAAAGAGCTTCTTACCTGAATCCTGGTATCATCTTGGCAAAGCCAATGACCTTTTGGATGCTGTAGCTGACCAGGTCCGCTAGGTGGGGCAACATGGAGAGCTGAGACAGATCCAGGCTCACCAAAGGGTCATCAGAGTCCTCTTCACTCAGATCCAGGTTGGAAAAATTGGATGGTTCCATCATGTCTGGGGAAGATGATGGAAGAGAGGGAACTACTTAGGGATACCCTAGGCCAGGCCCTCAGGTGAGGATCTCGTGTTCACCTGAGACAGAGCTACCCCATAGTGACTGCCTTCTCTCAGGGTTCATCTTCCTTCCCAGGCTCCCTCTGGGTCTCTCCCCATCTCTTATTTTAGCTCTTTGAGGCAGTAAATCCTAGAAGCCAGAGACACTCTGGAAAAAAGTCCTTTTTAGCTATAATTTTGCAAAGTTTGCAGTCTTCCTAATAACTCAATTAAAACCGTGTTTAGGACCCCTCAATCCATGGGGCAAAAAAAAAAAAAAAAAAAAACCCTCACTTCTGTTATGATCAAGGAACTACAAGGTAGAGAATATTTACATTTTCCAACTGTGCACTGGAGACGAATATAAAGTTGATTCTGGCATTTGTGAAGGCTGAAGCATTGAAGAGAGTCTTATGCAGCAAAGGGGGCTTCAGGGGATGTGTGGTCATGTAAAAAGCTACCAGAGATTGGGAGTGAACAGCCTTCAGTTGCTGAGTGTGGTCATGTGCTCCTGTAATACCAGCTCTCAGGAGGTGAGCACAGAGGATAAACAGTCAGAGCCTCTTTTTGATTTAGAGACAGGATCTCTCTATGTAGCCCAGGCTGCCCTGGAACTCAGAGATCTGCCTGCCTCTAGCACCAGAGTGCAGTGATTAAGGGTGTTCCCCCAGAGTGCAGTGATTAAGGGTGTCCCCCCAGAGTGCAGTGATGAAGGGTGTCCCCCCAGAGTGCAGTGATGAAGTGTGTCCCCCCAGAGTGCAGTGATGAAGTGTGTCCCCCCCAGAGTGCAGTGATGAAGGGTGCCCCCAGAGTGCAGTGATTAAGAGTGTCCCCCCAGAGTGCAGTGATTAAGAGTGTTCCCCAGAGTGCAGTGATTAAGGGTGTCCCCCCAGAGTGAAGTGATGAAGTGTGTCCCCCCAGAGTGCAGTGATTAAGAGTGTCCCCCCAGAGTGCAGTGATTAAGAGTGTCCCCCAGAGTGCAGTGATTAAGGGTGTCCCCCCAGAGTGCAGTGATTAAGAGTGTTCCCCCTAGAGTGCAGTGATGAAGGGTGCCCCCAGAGTGCAGTGATTAAGAGTGTCCCCCCAGAGTGCAGTGATTAAGGGTACCCCCCAGAGTGCAGTGATTAAGAGTGTTCCCCAGAGTGCAGTGATTAAGGGTGTCCCCCCAGAGGGCAGTGATTAAGGGTACCCCCCAGAGTGCAGTGATTAAGGGTGTCCCTCTAGAATGCAGTGATTAAGGGTGTCCCCCCAGAGTGCAGTGATTAAGGGTGTCCCCCCAGAGTGCAGTGATTAAGAGTGTTCCCCAGAGTGCAGTGATTAAGGGTGTCCCCCCCCCCAGAGTGCAGTGATGAAGTGTGTTACCCCAGAATGCAGTGATGAAGGGTGCCCCCCAGAGTGCAGTGATTAAGGGTGCCCCCCCAGAATGCAGTGATTAAGGGGGTGCCTCCCAGAAGAGAGATCTTATTATGTGTATTGATTCCACTTCCACACATCCATTATAAGAAAAAATTGGAATAAGTATAAATATTTACCCAGGAGAAAAACTAAAAAACTAGGAACCAATCTAGATAGATATCCAACAGTAAGGGATTTTGGTATTTTACTTTAGAGAAGGGGCACAAATCATTAGGCTACATAGCACAATTCTATGTCTGAAGGGAATCAGAAAGACACATCAAGGGGTTGACAGTAATCCTTTTGAACAGTAGGATTGAGGATTATATTATGCAACAAAATGTATGCATCTACATTTTCTAAGTAGCTATGATGAATATGTATTATGTCTGTATAATAATTTTTAATTAACGTCATTTTACCTTTCTGAGTTTGTAAACATACTATATGAACATATATTGGTAGGTGTAAGGACCTTGGACCAATGAAATTATGAAAAGTTTAAAATTACCAGCACCCAGGAGGCAGAGGCAGAGGCAGAGGCAGAGGCAGAGAGGCAGAGAGGCAGAGAGGCAGAGGCAGAGAGGCAGAGAGACAGAGAGACAGAGAGACAGAGAGACAGAGAGGCAGAGAGGCAGAGGCAGGGAGGCAGAGGCAGAGAGGCAGAGAGGCAGAGGCAGAGAGGCAGAGGCAGAGAGGCAGAGAGGCAGAGAGGCAGAGAGGCAGAGGCAGGTGATTCCCTATGAGTTTCCAGGTTAGCCTGATCTACATAGCAAGCTTCAGAACAGTAAATGTTACATAGTAAGACTCTGTCTCAAATAAAATAAAGAATAATAGAATCACCTAAAGGACATACATGATTATAAAAAGCTAAAGTACTGTTTGTCCATAATTGGGACAATGACTATGTCATCTGACGGAAAGCAGAATGAATACTCGGGGTGGAGGGGGGATCCCAATGAGGGGAGGGAAGGCGGTCCCAGCCACAGGCCATGCCCACGCTTTTCTTTCATGTTTGACTACTCCCCTCCCTTCATTTCTGGTGGGTAGGCACTGTCTGTGCACTTGGCACCCTGTTTCAATCAATGCACAGGTGTGTCACAGTCTGGGGTGAAGGTCAAGGTGTCACACATGCTGGAGATAGAGGGTTCTATTCCCCCCCCCTTCCAGGTCCCGAGAGAAATCAGCACACGAGAACTGGGTGAGAGATAGAGGAAGAAGGACGAGGCAGGATGATGAAGATGAAGGTGAAGAGAGCCCAAAGCAGATAAGCACAAAGTCCAGACTCAGGAGTTGAAGGTGACAAGCTGTCTGAGGCCACAGTGCTTGGTGACCCCAGTACTCAGGCCACAGGGCCCTTCCGGAATCACAGGTCTTCTTCCCAGATCAGTTTCTTCTTCCAAAGAGTCCAGGACCAACACCTTGAACAGTGACCTCCAGGTCATTCCAGGGAGGATGTCAAGGACAGGGCTTGGCTCAGAGGCTGAGCCTAGACCCAGAGGGTCTTGTGTACAGCAAGAACCCCAGCTTGGTCTCTTCCCAGTACGCAGCTTGCACAAACCAGCCCTCTTTCTGTGAAAGAAGGGCTGTAGCCCACACACAGTATGCAAATGGGAGATTTTTGTTCCTCCCCCTATAGCCTAAGGGCGAGTGGAGGAGGACACTTTCCCCCAGTTTGCTTGGCTGAAGGGCTCCTTACCTAGAGTGGTGGCGTACAGCTCGGAGTTGGAGGAGGAGGAATCCCCGGAGAAGCTGAGTGTGGGCCTTGCAGGACAGCTCCATTCATTCCTGTTCATACGAACTGGAGGCTGGAAGGCAAAGATGGGTTCTCAGAGGTCCCTCTTTGGGAGACATTCTGCTGCCTCTGAGAACAGAGTCTTTGGGGAAGATCTACAAGGGGAAGGGCTCCCAGCAGACAGAATGGCCTCCATACCATCCCAGCTCTTCCCTGACCCGCCATCCCTGCCCCCATGCCTACGCTATATCTGATTCTCAAGGCCTGGGACAGAAGATGTACCCGGAAATCCTTAAAGTCAGCATAGGTGGGGTCATAGGTCTTGTGGTGGGCGTCCAGGAGGATGGCTATGATGCGCTGCTGTTCCTCGGATAGCTTGGGCCTCAGACTGTCCTTCAAGGCCTCTTCCTCCTTCCGTTTCATGATCATCTCCCGTTTACGCTGCACCTCCTCATCTGTTAGGATGACTGTGGGGGCAAGAAAGGGAGTCCTGAGGGATGGCCCCAAACCCCTCCAGGAACCCTTACTCCACCCCAAAAGGACTGGTATGAGACGGGCTGGTCAGCTCCTTACGTGGGGGCTGACCCTGTGGAACCCAGCTGCCATGTTAGCTCCAACACCATGACATGGTGGCAAGTGCACGTGAGAGGGCTGGGGGTGTGTCTGGTAATCAGAAGTCTAGATTCTCAAGGACAAGTTGTGGGACCGCGAGAAAAATGGCAGACTTTCCAGGCTTTTTATCTCACTCATAAAAAGTGAGCAGTTTGGAACATATGGTCTCTTCTAAGGTCTTCTTATCAGAGAGGAGGGGGAAGGGAGGAAGAGGAGGAGGAGGAGGAGGAGAAAAACACCCCAAAAGACTACCTGTTTGGAGAACTGGATGTGTGCCTGGCACAAAGCTACATGTCATTCCTTGCCCATACCTCATGGTTCATGACTATGTGGGCCTTCCCTGTGTTGGAAGCTAGGGAATGCCGAGAAGGCCACGTTTTCATTTCCTGATGTGGAACTCAGCCTTCTGGTCCACTCTAAACAACTTGGGAAGTCTTTGTTCCTTTGTTTCTCTGCATAATAAAATTTTCGTCTTTCCGTTTGGCTATGCTTGGAGCTTCAGCTCAAGGAATGTTTTGAGCCCTCTTGGAATCCCCGGAAACTAGAGCCCCATAGCCCAGGTCTGGGGCGATACTCCTTCCAGTTGACGTATGTAGACAACTAGTCATGGGAGAGCCTTTGTCACCTGCAGGCTGGTACAGGGGCTTCTGCAGTGGTGCCTGCCACCCTGTGCTGGGGCAGCTGCCTGCACAGACCGGTGGGAGCAGGGATGCCTGGCACAGCAGCCAGGCAAACAGACCGCTTGGCCAGGGCTTGCAGAGCCTGATGTTAGGAGTGGGCACTAGGGCCCTCAGCCTGTAGCTACTTGCTCTATGCTCAAGCTGCCAGGGCATCTGCCCACAGAAGTGTGGAGTTTCACAAGAGCAGGGGAAGGAACCACAACCAGTTCTGGGCTTCAAGAATAGTTCACTGACCCCAGCCCATCATGGAGGAGGAGGATGAGAGAAGTCAATGGGGGCTGAGGAACTACCTATGGTAGGCAGGAGTGGACAGTCAAAGCCACAGGCATTTGAGAAAGTCTTTGAGAAAGATGGTGCCTTCTTCCCACAGCAAGGTACAGAGCCCAAAGAACAGCGCTGGAAGGAAACCACGCCCCAGTGGCTGACTCATCTGCCCAAAGAGCTGCCAACCCTCCTCCCACAGAGGGTGTCTGCTCAACCCCTAGGAGGTCAGGTGGGGTTGGGGGAAAAGGTGCTAGGAGCATCCCAAGGAAAGGAAGGGCCGAAGGTCACGGCCTGTGGAACCACGGCTCCGTCTCTCCTGCCCTTGTGAAGGATGAGCAGCATCAGAGATGGGAGCTCCGGAGGCGGGTCTCTTCCTGTCCCACTGTGGGCGTCTGCAGGCATGTTGATCAGCCTGGCGGATTTCGGTAGCCCTCCCAGGATTCTGTGGTGTTGTTCTCCTACTTAGAAACTTCTGCATCTTTCCTACTTGCCACGATCAAATTGAAGTTGAGGCCTTTCATGATCTGGCTTAAGGTTTTCCAATCTTGTTTCTCAGCATCCTGGGACACAGTTTCTGTTCTAGGCATGTCCACATTGCTGACAGAGTCTATTGTTTCCTGAGTGGCCCTCTTTCCCATGAAGCCTTTCTTGATTGCCCTGATCTGCTCTGAGCTCTTGTTCCCACTCCTCCTGCATGATTAGTGTTTTCCACCCGCATTGGCACCCAAGTCTCCCACTCTGAGACTCATAGCTGATATACAGGTTTTAATAAATGTTGATAGAGAGACTTAAGAAATTCAAGGCTAGGGCTAGAGAAATGGTTCAGTGGTTAGGAGCACTGGCTGCTCTTCCACAGGACCTGGGTTCAATTCCCAGGACCCTACATGGCACCTTCTAACTGTCTATATCTGACACCTTCATGCCAATGCACATAAAATAAAGTTAAATAAATTATTTTTTTTTTTAAAGAAATGTAAGGCTTCCTTTCCTAGAACATAGGATGCCTAAGGAAGGGGACTATGGCTTACAAATCTTGTGTTCCCTTATGGAGGTTGGGGGTGAGGGAGTTCCTGACATGGAACTTGCCATGTAGTGTGACACCGCTATCAAGTATGTCTGTATGGAGTGTGTCTACCATGTAAGTCATTTCCATAGGCATTGAGGACTGCACCAGACTGTCTGCACTCTGCAATGTCAGGAATAGAACTCATAGCACGCAGGCTCACTGAGTAACCTATCAAAGCCAGCATCTTTGAATTAAATAATTATTATTGAAACACTTCCAAGACAGACTGATCTGTAAGGGACTACCCAAACAACCGTAACTTTTTCTCAGATGATACCTTCAAACTCTGCAGGCTCAGGGATAACTCCAGAGAGTACAATTTGGGGTCTTTGTGTGATTTGGCAAGGCTTCTGTCAACACCTCTGCTAAGTTATATGTTATGTGTTGGCTCTGCTTATTGGTGCTTGCCTCTAGAGGTACAGCTTTTTTTTTTCTCTTATATATTTATTTTTTTAATTTTATGAGTGTTTTGCCTGTATCATGTATGTATGCCTGGTGCCTGTAGAGGCCAGAAGAGGGCATCAGATCTCCTGGAACTGGAGTTACAAACAGTTGTGAGCTAGCTCACCTTGTGGGTGCTGCGAATCAAACCCAGATCCTCTGGAAGAGCAGTCAGTGCTCTCTCACCCACTGAGCCATGGTTCCATGTGCTGTTTCAGTTTTGTTTTGATAGGGTCTCATTGTGTATCTCTGGCTGTCTTAGAACTTACTACATAAACCAGGCTGGTCTCAAATTCAGATATCTATATGCTTCTGCCTCCCAAGTGTTGGGTAAGTGCTACCACATCTGGCCTTAAGATTACTTTTGATCTTTTGGGACCTAGAATTTTGGTGATCAAGTTTGTCATCATAAGAAGGTAAGCATAATGGTGACTTATTTGGTTTGTTGTTGTTATTACTTTTTTTCTTCTTTCTTTCTTTCTTTCTTTCTTTCTTTCTTTCTTTCTTTCTTTCTTCCTTTTTTTTGTACCAAGCATTGTTATAAGTACCTTTTGGGCCAGCACTCTGGAGGCAGAGGCAGGAGAATCTCTGTGAGTTTGAGGCCAGCCTGGTTAATAAAGCAAGTTCCAGCATAGCCAGAGCTGTTACACAGAGAAGCCCTGTCTCAAAAAACTAAAAATAAAGAGGGACTTTTGCACATTGGTTTACTATAACAAATCCTTTAAGGTAAATATCTTTATAGAAGAGGAAACTGAGGCCCAGAGAGGTTGTGAGCTTGCTCGGGGTAACACAGCTAACAATAGTAGAGCCAGCATTCAGATTTAGGCAGTCTGGTTCTGGAATGAATGGTTATGCCCACGAGTCGCTGTAACTTCTCAGTGGGACTCTGTCTCAGACATGGAGTCCTGACACAAACTGTCCTGAGTAAAGCTAAAGAGTGTGAACAACTAACAGAACAAAGCTTGTCAGTGATTTACTTGAAGAAGACAATAAAGATTCAAAATTAACTTCAGAGACCAGCAGCATGGATCATTGGGAAAAGCCACAGTCGGTAGAGCGCTCAAGCCCAGCCACTTGAGTTCAATACTAGGGACCCACCTTGTGCAAGTGGAGAACAAGCTGTCCTCTGACCTCCTCATATATGCTATGACACATGCCACAGCTTAAATAAACAAACTAATAATTTAAAGTTCAAAGTTAACCTTTAACGCCTTTCTTCCCAACTGCTTGTGCTGAATAGCAGCCAGGCCTTTCTGCCTGGGGAAGGCTAGTGAAATCTGAGAGTTGCTGGCTCCTATCCAGAGTTTCCAGGAAGCAACACTGACTAGGGACAACTATACCTTCACATTCACACATTCACATACACCCTGAGATTCGTGAAATAAGTAGCTTAAAAGGCTTAGTAACCTCTTGGGAATTTTAAAAATAATCTTCTCGGTGAGTGGATACTACTACCGGCTGGAAGATGCTCTTTTGAAGTGAAGCCAGTGATCTAGTAACTGGGTCCTGGGGAACTCTGCAATGGATAAGACTGAACATCAGTAGCTGGCTTAGGCAAGCCAGTACAGCCTCCACTTCCTTGCAAATCCCTTGGGGGACATGAAATAGCTTTGCATAAGTTATTTGCATGTAAAATGTTTCCTGTCCAACAATGTCTAGACTAGAGTTGGAAAGTCAAGATCTGCAAATGTGAGTGGTTTTAAAATATGAATATGTCACTAGTGACCTCAGAACACCAAGGGAGAGGATATAACTTTCCCCTCAAATGAATGACTCAGACAATATCAGAGTTAGGCTAAGCTTACTAATCTCTATAGACCAAAGAGGATCTAGAGATAGAAGCATGTGGAGAGCTGGTATTCATTCAACACATTTACCGTGCATGTCCTAGGTCCCAGGTGCTATGTAAACTTAAAGAAACTGGGGAGGAAAGTTATCACAAGGGGGTGTTTCTGGGCAGGACAGATGTAACAAGATGCAAGAACTCAAGTCCATAGTCAAGACCCTGAAGCAGAGGGTTGAAGCCAGCCTGAGCTTGCATAGCAAGACCCTACCTCAAAAGCAGTAAGAATAAGAAACAAACTTCAAATGAGAACTGTCACGCCGGGCATTGGTGGCGCACACCTTTAATCCCAGCATTTGGGGGGCAGAGGCAGGAGGATCTCTGTGAGTTTGAGGCCATCCTGGTCTACAGAGCTAGTTCCAGGACAAGCTCCAAAGCAATACAGAGAAACCCTGTCTTGAAAAACAAAACAACAAACAAACAAAAAAAGAACTATCTAGGACTTGAAGACAGGGGAAAGGAACCTTAAGAGGACAAAGTTTTCTTTAGCCTATTCCTTAGGGCTCCAGGAGAGCATGGGGATGGGACAAGCATTGACTTGATGTGAGTGCCTACAGGGTTTCCCTAGATGGAGCCCACAGGCCATGCCTAGGGCAGGATAGATGCATATGTCATGTTAGCTCAGAGGCTTAACAGATTAATTCTCTTGACTTTTCTTAGCTGCTAAAAAAAAAAAAAAAAAAAAGGAGCATTCACATGCTTAGGGGTTGTTCTGAGATTTTAAGAGGAAACGTGTGCTCTAGATGCAGTATTTGGCACCCCTAGCAGGCTGTCAGTAAACACTGGTTCCTGCCTTTGTCACCTTTTCATAAGCCTCCCCTTCCTCTACTTTCCTATGAAGGGCCAGCTTCCTGTTCCAGCTAGAAGGAAGACTGAGTAGTTCCTAGACTCTCCTAGTAGTTTGAAAATAGTGAGATACTTCATTCTCTATGGTGTGTGTGTGGGGGGGGGTGCAAAAGCCACTGCAGGGGGTTAGCTCTGGAGGGACTTCAAGCCTGAATGTGCAAGACAGGAGTTGCATCTCTTGGGAACAAGCTTCCTTCCAGAGCAGTGAGAGATGGCTCCTTTTTAGTTGGAGCTCTCTGCTGGAAGCACCAGGATGAAGGCAAGGCAAGGCATGTGAGACGCCATGGACACTAAGATGAGACCCAAACTGCTTTGGAGGAGGCCATCCACTTCTGGCTGGCTGGCACCATCCTGTGATAGCATGTATGGGGGGATGTCTTAATTCAGCACTTGAGGGCTTGTTTGCTCCTTGTGGGTCTCCTGGGGGCGTCTAGAAAGGGACCTGAGTTGAGTTGTAGTCTCAGATCACCACCAGCTTGCTTTTTGGATCTCGGTCCTGATGTTTTGTCTTTTCTGGTTCAGAGAGGATCTTCAAGCGTAAGCAACTGCATCTTACAGATCCTCAACTACGGAACCCAGAGCCATTCTTGGATGGCAGGAACCTTAGGACACTAAGGAACCTTCTCCAAAGAGGTATCCTATCCCACAGAGGCAGGGCACTTCTGTGTGCTCACTTGGGCACGAGGCACAGAACAGGCTCCATTAAGAATGTCTGAGAACACCTAGCCAGCCTTGGGCCTCCGCGTCTCGCTCTCCAGTATAAACACAGGAGGTGGGGTGGGGCAGTGACTAGGTAGCAGCCATGGCATGTCCAGACCTGCATGTTCCTGTGGTATGAGCAGCAACCAAGGTCTGGAAACTCCTTTCAGGGCTGCCAGGGCTGGCTGGGAGCTGGGATCAGGACTGAGGAGTCTTAGTGTGAAGGAGACTCTGCTTCTGCTTTTCCAGGCAGTGCATTTTATTTCCCTCTCATCCCGAGTCCTGTTCTATGACAACTTCCATCCACTCCTGACATGTCTCCCTGGTTTTTCCTCTTTCCTCACATTCCCATAGCCCAGAGGGCTTCACAGGGTGACTGCAGGCCCACAGCCTGTCCTAGAGCCAGGGTTTGGGGGTCTGGGTATAAATGCACTGTGCAAAGGAAGCAAGGGCTTCTGCGAGGACCAGTGCCCGTGCTCCAGTCCAGGAGGCCCAGATGAGCCCTTCCCCAGCATCTGCTGAATTCTATGGGTTCTCTCTTTAGACACAGCCCCTTGATATACTCCAAACTGCACCACGACAGCTTTGCTTCACCCACACCCTAACCCTGGTCTAGGATCCTTGGGGCTACAGAGTAGGTAGAGGCGGACCTTGGTGGAGAAACCTGAATGACAGTGACCACCTGCCTCCTGGACACTCACATTCCTTCATCATGCCGATGTCCACACAGCGTTTGAGCCGGCAGGCCTGGCAGTGGCGACGGTTGTCCTTGGTGATTCGGCAGTCTCCATTGAAGGGACAAGTGAACAGTGCCTTCCGCTTCATGCTCCGCCTGCCAAGAGGGCACAATTCTTCACTGAGTCACTGACCTTCTGGCCCCTAAGCCCTGACTAAGAACAGTCTTCAGGGACTGTAACTATGGAGACCTGGCCAAAAGGCTCTTTCTTAGACGTCCACTTTTCATTCCATTGGGCCACTCTCAGTGGCCCTAAGCTCTGCCCTGAGCTAGGTATACTAACCAGAGACCAGCAGTTTACATTCATTGGAACATAGGGATTAAGACAGCCACAGTCCTCAGCAACCAGACTGACTTGGCTCATGGATGGGAAAAGACACCAGAGTGAGGCTCCCCAGCCACTACAAATAGTCACAGACCCTTGGGTCCACTTGGAGGACCTTGGTATGACTGCCTCACTTACTAGATGGGGGTCCCTGAGGTTAAGAACTATTCAGTAAGAAATTAAGGCTTCAGATCTGAGAGTTGTAGGGATTCTAGCTTCTAGCTCCTTGGATGGCTTTCGATCCTAGAAATTCAAAATGCTCAATAAAGTTGAGCCCTCAACCAAACAGACGGCTGAGCATAGCTCAAGGCCAGATGGGCCCAGGATGAAGGGTCATCTGTTGGCTTTGGACTTTGGCTCTGGTACCCTCCATTGATGACATTTCATACCCAAGAACAGCAGAGCTAGGGTTGTAATGACAGTAGGCAGTGTCAGGCTGTTAGGGGGGGTGTGGTCCTAAGATTAGGCCACCCTGTCTGTCCTGTGTATGCTCAGGAAGAGAGTGAGAGGTGAGCCAGCGTCCACCTTTGTGAGGACAAGAAGCTTTTAACTTTTGCCTTTATACTTCTGCTGCGGGAACAGTCTTTTCCTAGGGGACAGCAAATTACAAAAGCAAGTTGTGAGCCATCAGGGTTACCCAGGAATGAGATCACCACAGCCACATTGGTCTACTCTAGGATGGGAGTCATGTGACCCTCCCTTCCTCTCCCCGCTGTGGTTCTTGAGGCTTCACCTGTTACCACAAATGCCCACGATTCTCTACACCTACTTGAAGACCAGATGTTTCTAATTCAGAACAAATTCTCATTTCCTCTTCATCCCAGGTCTTAGTGGGGCCGCACCCTTCTCCGCCCACTGTCTTGTCTAGCTTAGGAGCCGTTGCTGTGAACCAAGAAGCACCCCTATGTGTGTGTGCCTTCTCAGTTGCACGACGATGCCTCAACCATTCTGTGGGGGCAGAAAGCTCCCCAAACACCAGGTGGAGTCTCTAGAGCCCTCCAGAGGCCTGGTGCAATTTCTCGGGCTCTAAGGTCTTTCTTGCCTGTGACCTGTGACTAAGGGACCATCTTAGTTCCTTTTCCTGTCTCTGTGATAGAATACTATGACAAAAGCAATGTCAGAAAAGGCTTATTTCAGCTTGCAGTTCCAGATTACATTTCATCAGGACAGGGAGGTCCCAGAAGCAGGAAGGAAGCTGAAGGAACTGGTCATAGCACATCCATACCTGAGTGTCCTCAGTTTTCAAAATGCAAGAGTGAGCTGTAAATTTGTAAAGTTTGCAAGTATGGTACCCAGCTGGTCACTGGCTGTCTCATTCTCAGAACCAAGAGCAGATCTGGAACTGGTCTGCTTGGTCTGTCTTTTTAATATGGATGTTGGCTGGACCATAGGCCCTGCTGGCTTGCAGGCCAATTTATTCTGTCCTCCCAGGGCTCTTTGTCATATGGTTGCCATCTAGTGTCTGCCCACAAGGAGTCAGGGCAGCCATACTGCCCAGCCCTGGCCCTGTCCTTTGTCCTAAGACCACACACTCTACCCTGCCTTCCTCCCAAAGCTAATTGCCTATGAGCTAGTTTGGTTTTGAGAAACAAGAGCCTTCCCATTCTGTGGGAGCCCAATGCCTCTCTCTGCTGCTTCTGAGTCTGAACCCTATCATTCTCTGGATGGCTGGCAATTATACCCTAGTTCAGGAAGGGGACCAGGGGTGGTGCAACCAGACTAAATATAGAGGCAGTTTCTAGAAAGCCAGGGGTTATAGAGGACATTGAGCAGTTCTCATGCCAGAGACCAATTCATCAAAATGTGATGGTCAAAACCGTCAAGTGCCAGCGACTAGGGCCTCAGGCTGGCAAGTGGGTGACTTCTGCCAGGAACATGGGGTCAGGTGCCCTCTGAGTTCTGTTTATGGCAAAGTTTTAGAGATTTCAGTGCCTAGGCAGGACACAGGAACTGCATGGAGTACTCGATAGGGGGGATCAGTAGGAGATCAGTGTGAGATCTAGGTTGATAGTTGTAATCACCTCACAGTACGGTGAGTGTATGTGTGTGTATGTGTGTGTGTGTGTGTGTGTGTGTGTGTGTGTGTGTGTGTGTGTGTAAGACAGCTAGATGATAAAGATAGATGACAGAGACAGATGATTGAGATAGATAGATAGATAGATAGATAGATAGATAGATAGATAGATAGATAGATAGATTGCATTGTGGACCTTAAATGTAGCCTAGTTCTCTTTGTCAAACACAGTCCAGAAAAGCTGGAGCAAAGGTGACACCTCAATGTCACTTGACACTGACATTTGTAGCAATACCCATGGGCTCTCAGCAGATGCTCTTCAAAACTCTAAGGAAGGTTAACATTGGTCAAGACTACAGTGTGGCTTTCTCTCGGGCATGGATCCTAAATGCCCAGGCTATAGATTTATCCTGTGGGTAGATCAAGAGTGTAAAAAAACCAAGCCTGACGTCCACTGCTAGGTTCATTATGTTCCAGGACTTCCACATGCTACATGACCAGGGAAAGTCAGTGGGAACAGTCAGAAAGGGGAATGGGCACTAGCAGATAGACATAGAATGATGGTCATCCATTTACATGTGTACTCATGCGCATGCACATCCACTAACATCACACACACACACACACACACACACACACACACACACACACACACAACGTTCATACAAAGAATTCAGAAGTGACTAGAAGGAGCTGGTGGTGTTACTCTCTCCCAGGAAGAAATAGGATCTGAGAAGTGGGTTGAGTAGGACACTTAGATTTTGTTTATATATTCTTTTGAACTATTTGCTTTTTGGGTTGTTTTTGTTGTTGTTTTTTGAGTTTTTTGTTAGGTTTTTTTGTTTGTTTGTTGTTTGTTTGTTTGTTTTGTTTTTGGCAGGATCTCATGAAGCCTAGGCTAGCCTCAAACTTCCTTTGTAGCTGAGGTCTGCCTTGAACTTCTGATCTTCCTGCAGTGAGAAGTGTGTGTCACCACATTCAGCAACCTGTTTTTTTTTTTTTCTTAGAAAACATGTTTAGTAATATCTTTAGAAGTATGTATCCACCACACCCAGTCTAGACACAGGGATGTGGGGGTGGAGAGGTGCCTTGGTCCTGCCTCAACTAGATGATGGGACAGACTTAGTGGACTTCCTCTCCTTGGAGCAGATGGGAGGAGGGGAGTGGAGGGAGTGGGAGGGAAGGAGGGAAGGGGAACTGGAATTGGAATGTAAAAAATAATTTAAAAAAGGGAAAAAAGTATCTACCTAACACAACTATTATTTAAAACTAAAAATTAAATCAATTAAGGGTATAATGTTAATATATACAACCTTGGTCAAGTTAGTTAACCTCCCATGCCTCAGTTTCCACATTTCAAAAATGGAAGCAACAGGTGGGGTTGTTGTTAGGATTAAATAAATAAAGGAAGAGAGATGCAGCCAGGGAGGGGCAGTAGGCGGGTATGCTGAGGAAGACTGAGAGCTGTCAACTTCACCTGCTTCCACAAGACCCTGAGGCCTCACTCTTCAGGTGCCCAGCCTTGGATTCAGCAGACAACAGAGGGCTGAAGCATTGTTGCATTGTATGCTGTTGTCCCTGAAGTTCAGAGCCACAGCCATGACAGTCACCACAGACCAGTTCTAGGGTCTTCGACTGATGTCTGAAAGGCTCCCCAGAGTTCATTGACTCAGCCTTCCTTTTTCATCTGTTTAGTTCTTTCTACCCTGGGACTTCTTTCTCCCAGATACTCCTCCCAACACACATTCACACACATCCAAGTCACCATAGTACAGACAGAGAGGAAATGATTATCCATCCATAGAAGTGAGACATTTCAAGGGAACAATGTTAGCTGTTACCACCAAGAGTTCTTCCACACCAGCATTTCACATTTGTCTCCAACACTTGGAGTACTTTTGAGGAATTCATATTATCTTTATTCTACAAGCAATTCCAGGAGGTATAGTGAGGTCAAATAGCTTGTTTACTGCCCCGTAATTAATAAGGGTGACAGTGTAATCTAATTAATATCTATTAGATTCCAAAGCTTCTGGCCTTCGTACACTCTTAAGCTCTTCATCATGAATCTATCACCTCTCAGTTCAAAATAGAGCAGCAAATACAAGCCTGCCCAGCATCCAGGAGCAGAAGCAGAGGCTGTCTGAAGGACCCCTCTGGGATGAAAAAGACTGTGTCATTGGTAGACCCTAGCTGTATGAGTTGGAAGTATGGGGTAACACTGGTCACACCATCCTCCAGCCCTATTTTGCCTATGCACATAGAGGAGCCCCAGGGCGTGCTGAGAGTGAATTCATGCAAATATCTCAGATTAGAGCACCAATTCTTAAAGATATAAACACAACAACCAAAAGAAAATGGAAGCTATATATACATTTATATATCTTAGCAGCTGTCTTTCTTCACAATCCCACTGGCCTTCATTACTTCCATGTTCTGGCCTCCTCCCTCTAAGCACATGACTCTTGGGCCATCTATCAACAACCACAGTGGCAGTCTTCCTTCCTCACCCTATAGAGGGTAGAGGGACAGCTGCCCTGGACAAAGTTCTCCTCAGCAGCAATGACTATCTAGTGAGACATCTACTTGTGCCACAAAAGGCCCCAGGAGGTCTTTCCTCCCATCTTTTCTATTCACTTCATTTAAGTACTTTGTGTTTAAATCAGCTGGACATTTCCCCATTTCTCTGCTTCCTTTGCAACAAATTCTTAGAAGAGCTATAAATACCAGACGAGCCATCTTCCTGAAAGCAGAACATCTCTCTTGTTCCTGGATTCTCACTAGCCTGCTTTTCATTCCCTGTACTCGGGAAGACCCATAATTAACTGAGGACCTTGGAGCTAGCAAATGAAAACACGTTTCTCCATGTTTTGTTTGTTTGTTTGCTTTTTGTTTTTTCCCCCTATCTGACAGTGCTGGGCTTTACAGTGCTTTTTTGTTTGATTACAGTATCAGGGTTCAATCTAAGGTCTCACACAAGATAAGCAAGCACTCTATCATTGAGCCACACACTCCAGCTTTTAAGGTTTTAGTTAACAATATTGATAGAATAGGGGAAGGAGGAAAAAAGAGATAAATGAATGAACTGTTAATCTAGTTTCTAGGAACCCCTCTTAATTTTCTCATCAACCTCAGTCTCTTCATCAGAGGGTCCCCGGGTCATTCTTCCTCATCTTTATGCCTTTCCATTTATATCAGACCTTAGACAGAGCCATTTATGATTAGAAATTCATCCACACCCATCCATAGAGCAGATATATATATATATATAATATGTATATATATGTGTGTGTGTGTGTGTGTGTGTGTGTGTGTGTGTGTGTGTGTGCGTGTATACACACATCCTATGAGATTGGCTCCTTCTTTCTTACTAGGGCTCTGCTTTCTAATCCATAGTTGAGAAGCTTTGACCATCCACACACTCAGCTTTGCAGGCCTTTAATTTACACTGTGGAGATCATCTTTGATATCCATGTACTTCACAAGAGCAGGAAGCACATAGAACATGGAACGGTCTATAGGAGGAACTGGCCAGCATTGGACTCTAACTCATGACTACAAGCAGGTCAACTAAACCATGGCCCTTCAGACTTCATCATCACCCTTGGACGTGAGTGAGTCTTGGACTTCCTAGGTTCATAAAAGCTATTATCTTTGCAGTTAGAAGCCAAACCAAACACTAATGGTTGAAGAAGACAACCAGTCCCTGGGCTTGGGAAGTAGCCTGTGAGCCGAGACTAGGGCAAAAATTTTCCCCATAGCTTCCATGATGGGGTAGAGGAAGCTTCCAAAAAGCTGTAACTTGGTTACAAGTATCTCTATAGTCCCAAGGAGGTAGTATTTGAGAGGAAGACAGTACCAGCTGCCTCTTGGGGTATAAACAGATATGTGACTAAGGAGTACTCAAGCAGTTATCTGAACTGGACTGAACTGGAAAAATCCCAAGTGAAATTTAGATGAGTCAAAGAAAGCCAAGAAGATGGCATGAGAACCAGGAAAGGAGAAAGGATGTAGATGTAGCTGATTATTGTCAGTCCAGGACACGTGATCTTTCTTTGACATCACTGTGAACACTGGAGTCCTGAACGCTGAACTGTCTCCTGGGGGAATATAGGGTCAGGTTCCCGTGAACCTTGACTTACAACGTTTTTCATCACCTTGATTTATGTAGTTTTCTCTCTAAAGTCTTCTTGCTTGAAATGCAGTGTTGGTTTATTAGCAGTGAGCCACCAACAAACGGCATTGCTCACAGAGGGAATTAAGCATATCACACACACATGGTTTCTCCAGAAGGCACACCATGGCTTTCCAAATTTAACACTACACTTTAGTATTACATTTAGGAACCATTTTAAGTAATAATACCAATGACTACAACCCCCCCCAAAAGACCCCGCAACAATAAGAACAAATGATGACATAGCAGTAAGTCAGCAGACTACTAAAAGAACACTATGGGGGCTGGAGAGATGGCTCAGCAGTGAAAGAGCATTGGCTGCTCTTCCAAAGGACCTGGGTTCAATTCCCAGTGCCCACATGGCAGCTCACAAAGTCTGTAACTCCAGTTCCAGAGGATCTGACACCTTCACAACAATGCACATAAAATAAATAAGTTAAATAAATGTTTTTTGTTTTTTTTTTTTAAATCAAGCAACTTTAAAAAAAAAACAACCCACTGTGACTGGAGAAGCTCAGTGGTGGATCACTTGCCTAGTATGCCCTCCAAGACTCAGGTCCAGCACCTCTGGGGTTGGGGATGACAAAATTACAAAGACACTTGTTTATAGAGTCAGAGCTCGAGCTGAGGCACACAGCGTCCTTGCTCAGCTTTTTCTGAGAGCATGTACATCCAGATGACTCAGCTTGGCACAGCCCTGCACCATCCATAAATGACAACCAAGGTGTGGCAAGGGTTGATTCTGGTAAATTTTAGCAGCTGGGAACAATTTCTAATACAGGACTCATTCAACTGTGTATATATATATGAATTTCATATACATAGGAGTTTCAACTGTATGTATACGAATTTATTTAGAGATCAAGCATAAGGGAATGAGAACCACAGTGGTCTCTCTGGGAGCATCAATCACAAACACATTAGAGTTAGGGTCCCGCTAGTGAGAAACCAACCTTCACTATCTCATGATCAATCACATAGCCACCTAAGAGCCCCATTTTCCACAGCTGGGTTCTGGGGGGAAAGCAGATAGGGAGAGCAAGGTGATTTGGGGGAGGGGCTCCATCAATGAACAAAACTGCTCCAGGAGCTGTTGGAACATTGTGGTTATAGATTGGTGATATATGATCGTTAGTGACAGTCCCAACTTTGGCAGCTCCTGGCTTTATGTTCATTCAAATTTGGTGAGTGAGTGAGCAAAAGCAAACATACCAGGAGGGCTACTGGGAGATGGCTACAGAAACTTTTACCAGGGCAGAATTCCACCGAGGGCATCTGCATTGGCCTGTGTGGCTGGCCACAAAGTAATATGTCACATTGTACTCCATACTTTCCAAATCTCTTTTCTGATATATCGTCTCATTAAATCTCAGATTAACACTGCACAGCATTAGGGCCAGATGTCAGCGCATGTGTACAGTTGGTTAGCTGAAACACAGGCCTGTTCAGGACGATTAGGTGAGGTTGGATATTAAATTGATGGCATGGACTATACTTTTAGTCCATGTACTTCTGATTAGTCCATATACTTTTTGAGTTGTCTTATGACAAGGTTGGTCCCATTGTGCACCAAGACTCCCCTTTATCTCACTGAAGATGACAGAAGAGTCCAAGTGGCACCTTGTACAAAAGATTTGAGACCTAGAAGGCCCATTCTCCAGCTGTGTGGGCTTCATGTAGCCATGGGGATTGACAGACAGAACTACAAGACGATAGCCAGTGACATCGTTGGTCTGGTTCCCTAGGGTGCAGTTTTCTAGTAAGCCAATGGAGCAGCCTGCATCAGGCCAAACAGATAATTAGCGCTAACAGAAACCCTAATGCCCAGAGATCAAAATTGCTCCAAGCCATGAAACACTGGCCTATGGCTCCTGAGTAAAAGGGTCAGTGAGCCAGAGGCCTCTGATAGGGAGGAATGACCCATTCTGGGGACCTGCCTACAGGTTCATTTACTCCCTATGCCTGGTGAGCTTGCCACTTTGTGCCGCTTCAGACTGCCAGGCCGAAGCTTGCCTCCTGGTTCTGAACTCATTTGCTCTTTCCTTTCCTCCCAACGCCCTGTCCTTTCATCTACCCACCTGCAGTCAGTCATTGGTTCTTTTCCAAAGAGTTAGTTACAGGCTGTTCTCTTTCCAATACATGTCAAATGCTAGTTTCCAAACTTCCTGCTTCCAAAATCCTCTTACCACTTACTCCTTTCTAATCCTCCATCTCTGTCTTTGGGTAAGCACATCCCTGGACCCTCTCAGTACTGTCTCCATGCTCTCTGTGCCTGTAATCTTAGGCTCACATAAGAAAGCCGGAGAAGACACTAGCCCTGATTGACCTAACAGGATTGCTGCAAACCCCTGACAATGACTGGCAGGCTGCCGCTGGTTCACCTGGGTAAAGCAGGCTATGGGTGAATAGCCTAGCATAGATCAGGTTCGGTAACCTTTTAGGGTGCCATCTCTTCTGTTCCACGTAAGAGTTTAGATCGGATGAAGAGGCAGGCAGAAAGGTCGAATTCTGCAGCCTCCCCAAAGACATGCCTGGCTTTTAAATGAGGACGCTGCAATCCTCAGCAAGGAGGAGGTTCACTCTGAAGGGCAGACACGAGGCTCAGTGCAGCAGGTCAAGGTCTAGCGAAAAGGAAAATCCACCTTAGGAAAGCAATTTCTGAGGGGCCAGAGGATACAGGTGGAGCTGAGAGGGTGCAGAGAGAAAAAAGCCTCATCAAGACCCTGCTATTTGCAGTAATTGGGAGAGCCTCTGCAGCCTACAGAAAACACAGGAATCCTTTTGAGGGAAAGGCTTGCTTCTATCTTTTCCTTACCTCTGGAGAGGGGACTCACCTGAAGAAACCCTTGCAGCCTTCACAGGTCATAGCATTGAAGTGGAAGCCCGTGGCTCGGTCTCCACATACTCCACAAATCCGAGGCACATTCCGGTCAAAGTCACCAGGGTCAGGCAGGGAAGTGCTGGCTGCCATCGCCTCCATCCCTGTAGAAGAGCAAGCAGGCCACAGCCAGGGTAAGAGTCAGTGCCAGATAGGGCTGGCACCCTTAGCATAGCCAGCGGCCTATGAGAGCCCTTCCTGGAGACAGAGCAGGAGGTTTCTTGGAGCCTTGGTTGCATGGCTGTCTTTAGAATCAGGCTGCATTCAAACCCTTCCAGCTCCTTTGCAGGAGACAGTTGGGCCTCTCTGTACCCTACTTCCTCATCAGAAGAGATGGTCTAGTTTTGGGGGTTATCTGAACAAATGTGCATGTGTGCGCACACGCACGTGCACACACACACACACACACACACACACACACACCCAGCACAGGTTCTAACCCAGACAACTTGATCTGGTCAGTGCCACTGTCCAAGAAGAAAATGGGGGTTACAATGGTGTGTAAACCCAAGCTCTTGCTATCCTGGAGCCTGGGCCCTGCTGCCAGGCTGCTCAGGGTTCCAAGTTCTCAGTGGTACCATTTCTATTTTGTTCCTGATGCACTTTGTGTGATTTTGGATGTCCTTCTCAGTAGTGTGAGTCATCGTCAATTAGCTAATTTTGTTTTCGGAGGTGGTTTTTATAAGCAGGCCTTATCATCTAGACATGGATTTCACACTTGAGGGAAAGGGAGAGACAGGGAACAAAGTGTGGTGGTGCTGGCACACCCTTCTCAAGAAATGGCTGACCTTTCTCTTCCATTAGGTAAACTTGGCCACGGGCTTTGCTTGCTGCCTCTAACTGTCGTCAGGCTTAGAGTTGACTGCAGGACACCTCAGGTCTCCCTAAAATGTTCTTGGACTCAACTTCCTTCTTGTGACCTCTCTCAGAGTTATTACATGTCTGAGCAGCCTCTTTGACCCAAGATAGATGGGCTACCTGGGCCAGGAGGAAAAGAGCAGAGACACAGGATGAGGGAGGGGACATGCACCTGCTTCGGCCTCAGACTCAGGCACAGTGGGTAAGAGAGGCATGTCTGGGCACATAGAACCTCAACACTCATTAGTCAAATTGGAGGGGGCAGGTTTCCAGATAGGGTTTCTCTGTGTAGCGTTGGCTGTCCTGAAGCTCACTCTATAGACCAGGCTGGCCTGGAACTCAGAGATCCTCCTGCCTCTGCCTCCCGAGTGTTGGGATTAAAGGTGTCGAGCACTATCTCCTGGTCATTTTTAAGTTTTTACATTACATTTATTTATTTATTTGGCATGTCTCTGTGTGGAGGTTATATTTGGTACACACACGCCATGATATACTTGTGGAGGTCAGACAACTTGAAAGGTTGTCCTCTCTTTCTCCCATGTGGAAATTGCAGAGAGGCTAGATTTGGCCGCAAGAGACACAGAGTGAACAGGATCCCTGCAGGATAATAGAGAGAACACCCAGCTCTGCTTGGGGTTATTAGGTGCTGATAAAAAGTCAGTGCACCCCACCAACAAGGAGTACCCCACTGACTGGGAGCACCCCACGGACCAGGAGTACCCCACTGACCAAGAACTCTAGCTCCCACCCTACCCCACACACCAGAGAACCTCAGCCATGAATTTTGCTGTTGTAGGACTCACACATGCAAACACTGGGCAGTGTTACCGTCCTTCCTCTGCTTTCTTCTTTGCAATGACCCCTCCTTGCCACTCAAACACAGAGCAGGCTAAGGAGCTGGTGGCTGCTGAGGACACACCTACCTGAAGGAGCAGGGGGTGAGTAGAGCCCAAGGAATTTCTCCTGGGAAGTCTCGAAGATACGTCCGACCAAAAGACTCTAGAATGAACAAGGAGAGATATTTTTCTAAAGGCTCTTTGATTTCCCAGCCAGTCCTTTAAGAAGACCAATGTGCCATATAAGGCCTGCCAGGGGATTAGGTCCTAAGATAAAAACAGTTAAGAAGTGACTTTGGGGACATGAGGGCTGTGCTGGCAGGGATGAGGAGGGATCTGGGCAGCAGCCAGAATGGCTGTCCCTCAAGACAGAGGGCATCGAGCAGTGAGAAGTGAGAGCTGCAGCTAGAGCAGGGTAGGTACAGACAGCTTCCTCCTGCAAGGTCCCTTCTCACTTGTGTTGCACTGTTTGAAGGAGACCTGGTACTCTGCAGATTTGGGGGTGCTCTGGGGAATGAAACAGCCTAGAATGCAGCTTGGTGCCAGAGGGGACAGCAGCCTGGGGTCCTGGCCTCTTGGGTGCCTTCTCAGGTAGGCATCTGTGATCTCTGTGTGTGTGTGTGTGTGTGTGTGTGTGTGTGTGTGTGTGTGTGTGTGGAAATACAGCAGCACACAGCTTTCCAACCGGATGTTTCCTGCCATTTTTAGCTCTTTTCCAGACATGCAGAGACTGAGGAGGTAGGGCCTGACCCAGTGTCCAGACTCTAGGGCTCAGCACTATGACTGGTTACCAAGATGGGGCTGGCAAAATTTCACCCTTCCTAAACCTGACCACAAGACAGAAACAGACAGACAGACAGACAGACAGACATGTGGGGGCGCATGCACACACACACACACACACACACACACACACACACACACACACACACACACACACACCTTCCTCCATGATACCAATAGGAGGTAATGTGGAAATAGATAGACATGATGGTACTAGAACCTGGACTCTGAAAAAAAGCCCCTAAAGCAAACTCCAAGTAGAGAGAGTCCAGTCCCCCCATTGTTGCTGCTCTTTAGAGATTTCCCTTCCATTGTGGCCTGGCTAAGTAGGGAAGGGAACAGCCTAGGGGGCCTTCTATGACCTGGACCCAGCCCTGGGATTGCCAGCCCCAAAGCCCTTTGCCACCCCTTGGGAACCACCAGGTCCTCAGGAATAGCAGAGGAAACGACCTTGGGCATGGAGCTGAGATGACCCGACCCGAGCTAGGCCGTGAGTGGTGAGAGGTGTACCTGCTGGGAAAGACAGGCCACTTGTCCCCAGACAGATGTTCCCTCTGTTCCCACAGCTCACAGCCCACACTGCCCAACGGTATATGGTTCGCTAGGCTTCCTTTTTGCTTCTGAGGAAGCCTGAGATAATAATAATGGGTAAGAAGGGGCCATTGCTTTCCTGCCTTCAACACCTAAGACTTTCAGAGGTCATTCGGATAGATTGTCACCCTTGACCTTAGATAGTCAGGATCCAAACTTTTTTACCATGTTCTAGGCCTGCTAGGTGGTACACACTTTGTTTCACTTAATCCTCGCCGTGGCCTGCGAGGCAGGGAACACCTCCATTTTACAGATACCAGAACCGAAGTTCAGAGCATCTTGAGTGACTTGCCAGGCAGTGGGCGGTACCAAGCAAGGGCAAGCTGATTCCAGTGCCCATGTTGCCTTCTATAGACTCCTCCCATTCCCAGTGACATCATCAGAGCAGACACCTATTGCTCTGTCCTGGGCTCTGCTCCAGGGCCTTCACAGTACTCACTCATTTAAGCCTCACCACACCCTCATTAGTCAGTCATTGTCATCCTCCCTGTCTTAGGGATGGGAAAACCCAGGGAAGTTGATTGTGTTTGGAGCTTAAGCTGAGTCTCCATTCACCCTGCCTCATTCACTGTGAAGAATCTCTCAGTCGTCTCCCCAACCATAAGCCCTAGATAACATTCATGTCTACTAAGTCAGGAGGTGACACAGAAAAACACACGAAGAACCCCATGGTCCTGAGGAAGAATGGTGCTCATGCTGATGTGATGCCAGCCCCCGCATCTGGGAAATTCTGTGCAGCACACAGAGCGATGCCATCCAGTCATCCACTGGGTGGGCCTTTCAGAATTATGCTGGAGTCAGCTCCTGGGTCCAAAAGCAAGTGGACAGGAAAGTGGGTCAAGTACTCAAAATGGGGACCAGTGGAAAAAATACTTCATGTCTCCGTACACCCACCAGCAACTATGTTCTGAACAGAGAGAACATCCTACAGCTTTTGCTGGGGCTGTCCCCACAGCAACCTACTCCTGACCCTGACCTAGCCCTGATCTTCTCTTAGCAAGAAATGAGATCACACAGTTCCTGCCCGACACCAGTGTCACAACCATTGCCTCCCCTCCACCCCACCTGCCCAGTTCAAAGCACAGGTGCCATATTCCATCAGCAAAGACCCTGAGCTCAGATTAAGTCCAGGACACAACACACACAGATCCTCCTTGGGGTCCTGTGGGTGGCTGAGCTGAGTGTGTGGTTGGATGGCCTGGAACTGGAATGAGGCTGGCCACTGAAGTCTTCTCCAGTTCTGAGAAAGTCCCATCAAGATGAGGTCACTGAGAATGATCCCGATCCCTCAGATAAGCTCAGCATACATGCCGTAGATGACACACTCGTCTTCTGATGTTAATGAACAGGAACAGTATAATGACATGTGAACAGTATGACCCCATGTACCCCTAAATATTGAATGAGATCTCAGGAGAGGCGTCTTTAGCCAGCTCGGGAACCAGTGATCAAAACTTGGCTTTTTAATGATTGACACTGACTCAAAGCTCCTGCACCTTTTAGAAGAAAATGGGAAAGCAACTCATTCCCCACAGAGGAGAGAATTCTTCCTAACACACATACCCACAGAGTGAACCTCACATGGGGCTCCTCTGGGGTAAGTAGGCCTATGTGGCTACAAAAACTGCATGTGGACTTGTGTGCCCATTTCACTTGCTTCTCCTCCTCCACCTTCATGTTTACCATCTTTCTGTGTCTAGGATGAGCTCTGTATGACCCTCCTAACTTTTCACTTGTCATCTCTTCATCTGAGCATGTCAGGCATAGTGATATCAGGGCCAGCCACGGTAACAAGCTTCCATCTTCTGCACCATTCACACTCTATACCCACTTTCTGTGTCTAGCAGTCTCAGCATCATCTCCCAGAAGAAACTGGGGGCGGGAGTGGGGTGGTGTGCAGAGTGAAAATGAGGGAGGGAGAAGGTGTACTGTACAAGCAAACGGCATCTAAATTACCCCTTGCCTCACTGTCCTCCCTCCACAGCTCAGAGTTGAAAGGTGACCCATCATGATCTGACCCAACTATCTTAGTTCCCTTCTAGAATATTCTGATCAGTTTTCCTGATAGAGAACCACAGTTCATGGCAATCCACTCTGTTTGGATGAATCCCTGCTTAGAAAGTTCATTATGCAAGGAAGCCATGTAGCTTCCAATTGCTGAGATGGGCCTGCTCCTTTCAGATGAGCCCAGCAAGCCATTCTCTCAGGGTCTTTGTGGGGGAAGGTTTGAAGGGGCCACCATATGGGGTCATTGTGCAAATTAAAGAGATTTTTCTGTCACCGGTCATAAAGTAAAAGACGTGCAGTATTATGGTGTAAATAGAGTAGCAGGGGAGATGAAAGGAAGGAAACTCGAGATGCATTTCATTTTTAATCAATCCCGTGTATGCTCGTTGGTGGAACCCTTCGTGTGGCTGTCTGTACTCCAACCAGGACTGTCAGCTGCCCCTGTCCTCAGCACCATAGCACTACACACATGCACATTTACTATGCTTACCAAACCTATTTAGCCACTAACTGAATAATGGAAAATTTAGTGGCTGATGGCCCCAGCAATCGACAGGAAGGAGTTTACAATTTGGGGTAGTTCTTAATCAGCCATTTGGGAGATATACATCCCTGAGAACCTGTAAATGTCATGCACTGGTACCCTATAGCATCAGGGGTAGAGAGTCATGCCATAGAAACTGGGCTACAAATTTCCATTTTCCAAGAATCTTTTGGCTAACTGTCCCATTCCCTTTGGGTGTACAAGCAGTGTCTTAAAGCTGGGCAAAATTCAGAGTAGGAGCCTCTAGGTGATGGGGAAGGAGGCACATGGCTTACTCAGTTGGGTTCCCACCTCTTATCAGCAACAATTATTCCAGCAAGCTGCTTCCCCCCCCCCCAGTGGAAACTCTTTGTCAACAAGATTTCTGGGCTGATTACTGCTCTCCAGGTAACAGGCAGGGGGCCCCATCATTCCATCATTGCTGGAAAGCTTGGGCTGCCATGGTGACTGGCAGAGCACATGGGGAGCTAGCCCTGTCATGAGAGGTAAAGCCAATCTCTTGGGTTCAACAACTGAGGAAACTGAGGGTCTCAGAAGGAAAGTGACTTATCTGAGGCTACATAACAAGAAAGTATGCCTCCTCACTGCTACCCTGGCCAAGTCCTAAGAAATCTAATTGCCATCCTGAGCAACTCCCAAAGAGACAATGGGGTAGGGAGAAATGAACCATAGGATAGCTTTCATTCTTTGAAGATGCTTATGGGAAGGCCCCTGCAAAAGCACTGATAGAATGTTGTGACCATTTGAAGTCAATCCCTCTTGTATAGCAAATATAGAGAAACAGAAGCTCTTGGATTCAGCCTTCATAGACAATGAGCAGGGAGTCAACATAGCTAGACAGCATTTAGATGAGCACGGGGTACACTGGACCTGATCTTTTGAACCTCTAGCTGGGCCTTCCTGGTATATTAGGATGGGACATTGCTCAGGGGTGTCAGGTATACGTAAAAGTTGGGGGGAACAAGGGATTATTTGCCTAGTGACTTGGAGACCAAGGAATAAAATTTGGGACAATGCCAAGAATACAGGGAAATGCAGACTCCTGCGAGGATCCAAATCTGCTATTGCAGATACAGCAAATAGCTAAATGGAGCTTTGTTTTTGAAAAGTCCCTGTAGACATGATCTGTTTCTTCTTGTATGACATTCCCAAGCCCAGCTTTGGGCACCCTCCACATCTCTCTCCAGGCTGAACCATCCAATGCAGAGGTTCTGGAGCTTGGTTCGCTTGAGCTCAGAAAGAATGCCCGGAAGCTCACCTCTCCCTGCCCTAGTTGACCCTGGTCAGATTTCCTTTTCTTATATTCCTCCTGAGTCAGATGTCATCTCTCAGTCACTCAGACTCTACCTGCATTGGGTGACAGGTCAGCACTCCAGGTCATGTGACCCCTGAGACACTGGTGGTCCTTGGCCTTAGCTCTCTCGTTTGCATCCAGCCTCTAAAGCCAGCTGGATAACTACCAGTCACTGTCCCTCAGTGTCCTTCCCTAGTTGGCACCACTCGAATGTCGGAGCTGCTGTGATGAGCAAAAGAGACCCCTGAGAAGCAGTCATCACAGAACTATGTACGTTAGATTAGCCATTAGAAGAAGAGTTGCAGGTTCTAGACTGGGGAGGACAGGAAGCCTGTGTTCCATCCTAAACTCTCCATCCTGGATATTGCTCAGGATGTCACACATTTGCAGGGCCGCAAAAATAACTAGCCAGTCTATCTATTCACCACGGCTTGCAAAACACTGGCTTCTCAGAGTGGAAGCAAATGAATCATTTTTTAACTCTCCCTCTAGGTAAGCAAAAAAAAAAAAAAAACTGGCCTACATATCTAGACTCCCTCCATAAAGAAGATAAAACCTGTGGCTTCCCAGCTGTCACTAATTTACTGACCCTTGACCTAATATCTAGCACCTGTCCCCTTTCAGGCCTCTGTCTTCCCCACAGAGGGACTGAAATCAGCAATGACAGTCTCCCGGTTGTTCCCCGTCTGTTATCAGGACACAGGCGGCCTTCACTCTGTTCCTGTCCATCACTGTGTAAGGCAGGTGTTGGGAGCTGGAGCTGGGAGGTGGCAGTGAGAGATGCGGCACCCTGAAACCTTGGCTGCCTCAGTTCCTGTAAAAGGACCTGATCCAGGCTGTGGTGAAACCTTCACTCGCTTCCCCATTCATTCTGAGTGGGACATGGTTCTGAGGCCTGCATCGGAATCAGTGAAGGACTCTGGGCTTCTCTGAGATAAACAGGCTTGGCAAGGTCCAGTTCCATGAAGAACCAATTTACCATAAGGTGTCCTCTGTATTTTCTGGGTCCTTTAGTGAGGAGAGATGGCCCCATGTGTTCATGAAGCTTCCAGGCCTAGGCCATTTGGGAGGGTCTCAGCTGCTACCCAGTTTTTGATTAGAGTGGCATCTCCCTGGAATGCTTCCCCATACCTTTGATTTGCTCAGGCTTCTGTCGTCCCTCTGTGTAGATCTGTGTAGGTCCCTCTTGGGGACCCATTAGAAGGCAAGGGGGCAATAGCATTTCTTCTTGGTCTCACAGTGGTGGACACTGGTGTTAGCTTCTGTTACCTGATGTTTGTACCAAGGACTGAATCTAGAGCCTTGAACATGCCAGGCAAGCATTCAACCCCTCAGCTATTTCCCCAGCTGCTACCTGACCTTTGGTGGTGACCTCTGCCTAGCTCTAAGCACCGACTCCAAGACAAAGCTGGAACCAGAAGCTGGAGGCATATGGCAAGACGTAGTCCGCAGAGGGATAACAAACAAGACCCTTTGATTCGGTGGGACACATGCTATGATGCAGGTAAGCACCAGACAGGACAAAAACATGCAGGGGAGCCCCTGGGTGCATCCCCAAGGGATGTAGACCTCAAGTCATAGGGGAATTACCCCACAGCCATTAGTGGAGTTGGTGAGCTACAGGGGGAGGCGGGGAGGGAGCCATCTATAACATTTTAGCCCAGCTTAAGAGGCCAACACACACACACACACACACACACACACACACACACACACACAACTTTCACAGGAGAAGATGGATGCTTTCACAGGAGAAGGTGGAGAGAACAAATGTTTTAACTAGGGTGGATGGAAGCCGATGAACAGCACAGCTATCACATCACCAGTCAATCCTCCTTCTATTCATCAAGTTGCCTAGGGTGGCAAGATACGGTTTCTGGGCACAGTAAGCACAGATACCACCCAGGTTCCAGATCTCCAAATCTACCTTTGCCTGGCCACTCAGCCTATCTGGCCCTCCTGGACAACAAGCTACTTCCCTGTTGCCAGGTGTCGCTTTAAGGCAGGGGGCTGGGTACAAAAACATACAGTACTCACAAACAACTTGCATCATGGACAGGGGTGGTGAGCCCTATCTTTGCATAGGCACATGCCAGCCCCTATTGGCTCCAAACTCACTGGTGCCCTTACCCTTAAAGTTTTAGTGAACAACAATGCCCTTATTAATTATTAATTATCATTACTATTATTAATAGTATCAGGCCAAATACTATTGGAGGGTTCTTCCCCAGAGCCATAGGGGGGTAGAAAAGGTCAGCCTTTCCAAGCCATTGCCCACATGGCCCAGCCAGCTCCTGCCCATTGGCTATCATCCTCCTGGCTGAGTGAGATGGAGCAGATGTAACTCACAGCACAGTGTCTAATAAATGCTACTCAGGGCAGAAGGGAAGTTCATCTGTGGGTCTCTAAATGGCTTTTCTCTCTTCTGGTAGACCACAACTTGCTGTCCAGAAGCAGAGACCTAAGCACAAGGTAGCCCATGGTCATCTTCCTTCCTGAGCCCCAGGCCTCTGTGTCTTCCAACTTGCTGGCAAAAGCAGATACTCTGGAGAAGGGATCTGAAGGGGCAGCTCAGAGCCCCCTGCACTCAGCGCCCTCCCCATGCCTGCTGTCCCTTGGAGCCAGGCTTTGCAGAGAGATGGGGATTGTGATCAACGGTAACCACAATCACGGTGATCATGCTACTGTCTTCCCTGCCCGGGCTGGCTTCACCATGCCAGCTGGAGCTGCCACCAGCTGATAAGCCAGTGCGCAGCTTTCTAGGCGAGGCCAGTGGCCATGGCCCTTTCTGCCCCTGGGAGTAAGGTTGTGGCCTCTCCACCCACTGCTTCCCCTTCTGTTCCAGGACTCCTGCTGACCTGAAAAACATCTCTGTAGCCAGTTCTTCAGGAGCCCTGGATTGAAGTTTAACAGAGACAAAAATAATTCTCTTGAGTGAGCTATTTTCTGCCTAGCTTTGGAATAATAGCTCACGGTGACCGGCAGTGGGGTGGAAGCTGGCCATGGGCCACCGTCCCCTCAGGTCCTTCCACACGCCCACTGCCTACTCCCCCTCAAACCAGGCTTTGAAGAGAGGCACTACTGTCCATCACCACCTGCTGCCACCTGCTGCCACCAGCTGTGGACACAATGTGAGAAGCGAAGGTCAGATCTTATGGGAACCAGGGTGCTAAGTCGCCAGGCATAGCTCCCGTTCTTTTTGAATGAGAAGAGGAAGAACACTGCTCCTTCATTGAGCTTCAAGTTAAACTATACACATCTCACAAGACCGTTGAGTCAGCTGAGATTCAACACTTCCAAACACTTCCAAATGCATAAAAAATCATCCCACTCCACAGAAACACTAGCTCTTACTTTACTATGATTCTCCCAGGTACTGAAGAGGAGGAGGAATAAATTCAGGAAGGCGGAAGCTAACAAGGGCATATTTAAGGATCTGAGGCACATGACTGGCTCTCTGCTGGCACCAAGGAACACCAAATCCCACCTTGAAGAACCAAGTGCAGAGCAGGGGTTGGGAGTGTAGCCCAGTGTTGGACCATGGAGGCCCAGGTTCAATTCCCAGCATCACTCACAGGCACAGAAGTCGTTTGGACTGTATGCTGAGCACCGGCTTTGTAACAAAGCTCCACTGTTTTCCCAGGCTTGTTTCGTTTTTTTCCCCTATGACCCTTTAACTGTTAGCTCCTTGTGGTTTTGTTCGTTTGTTTGAGACATGGTCTTTTGTGGCTCCTCCATGCCCCAACATCTCTGCATAGCTAAGGATAACCTTCCATTTCTGATCCTCCTGCTTTTGTTCCTAGCTGTTGGGAGTACAGGTGGGGGCCACCAAACCCAGTTAATGCCATGTTAGGGAGTCAAACCCAGGGCTTTGTGCCCTCTGGGCAAGCACTCTATTGACTGAACCACACCCCTAGCCTTGTTAGCATCTTTCTCTTAATGACTTTCCCTCTAAGGCTCACAGGAGAACCACCGCCTGGAGAGACAACATATGGGAGGTTGAAAGAGAGGGAGGGGGAACTGTAGGACAGGAGGGACTCCAGGTGTGAGCTCACTCACGGACAGTGGTTCTATGGAAGGAGAGGAAAGATTCTTCTAGTGAGAGGCTTTCTCTCCCGCCTTACTTTGCGGCACTCACCTGCTAAAATAAAGTAGCAGAGGATAGCACGGAGACCTGGGGCCTCGGGAGGTCACATGTTCTAAAGCCCAACCCCATCTCCAACAGACAGTACACGCTTGCCCCCCTCCCCCAACCCCAAGACAGGGTTTCTTTGTGTAACCTTGGATATCCTAGAACTACCTCTGTAGACCAGGCTGGCCTCAAACTCACAGAGACCTGCCTGCAGTCACAGCCGCCCCGTGTGTCTTAAAAATCCATTACTGATATTTAAAAGCAAATAGACTTCATCTGATATAAAGTGCTTGCCATGCCTAAGGACCCAGGTTTGGCTCCTTGGCACCCATGTAAAAGCCAACATGATGGGTTGTGCCCATAATCCCAATGCTGGAGAGAAGACAGGAGGGTGCCTGGGGCTTTCTGGTCAATCAGCTGGTTTAGCCAAATTGATGAGCTCCAGGTTCAGCGAGAGGTAATATCTCATCAAAAAAGGTGTCGGGAGCTGGCAGTGCTGGCTCACACCTTTAATCCCAGCACTCACGAAGCAGAGGCAGGCAGATCTCTGTAAGTTTAAAGCAAGCCTGGTCTACAGGGAGTGTTCCAGGACAGCCACAGGACACAGAGAAAGTTCCCTGATTCAAAACAAAACAATTGAACAAAAGGTGTAAAAATGATAGAGAAAGACAAAAATGATAGAGAAAGACACCTGAGGCTGACTTCTGGCCTACACAGGTGCTACACACAACCCCATCCCTCACATGCACTGGAAGGGCAGGGAGAGGGAGAGGGGATTTCACTTTAAAAAAAAAAAACAAAATGCTACGAGTCTAGCATGCTTAGCTTGCTATAAAAACTCAGTTGGATCATGAGGCCACACTGGGCTGTAGCTCCGACAGCATTGTGGCTAGCCTGAGGTGGGCCCCATCTGTACACGGAGTCCTCCAAGTCCATCTCATCTCACCCCTCCAGCTTTACTCTGCCTTTGGCCCCTGTACCAGCCCACAGCGGCAGCAGAATCCTGAGGTCAGAAAGCCTGGAAGAGGATGGCCTCCAGAGCTAGCCTACCTGGCTGAGCCCAAGCCCTGGCTCTGCCCTTGTACTTGCTGCACTCACAATTGCCTGCGCCCTCGGCTTCTGTTCCCTTATCTGTGAAATGAGAAAAACAGCAGCACACACCTCCTCGGTCATTGAGGAGTCAATGGCATAATTCATGCCAAATGCTTAGCTCCATTTGGCACACAGCACCTACTCTCTCAGTCTAGGTGTTGGTGCCCAATTGGGATAGCCACTGGGGAGGATTCGCCCAAACTTCAGTCTGACTTTTGAAGATAATTTAACCTTTCAAACTCTGCCCCTTGCCATTCCTTTTTGCTTGAGCATACTCAACTGTATTTCTATTCAGCAAATGGCCTCTGGAGGACTCTGTGATGCACTAGGAACCCGTCACTGAGCCGGGACACTCTTTGGTGATGGGATTCTGTTCTTGGGGCTCACAATAGAGTGGGAATAGTGGGTGACTGAACACACAGTCACAGGACTGTCAGGTCCAAGATCTCCTCACCCAGGCCTCAACTATTCAGGCATTTGGTACTCAAGGGAGTTCTGCTATGGATTTGACCTTTTCTCTCTTCCAAGGATCACAGCATCTAGGGTCCTTACTTGAAGACACCCGGCTTTAAACGATCTCCCCTCATTCCCAGTTTCTCAGGCTGCGCACGCACGGGATCGTCAACAAAGGCGTCAGATCTCAAATGGAGTTCGCTAGGATGGAATTTTACCTGAGGCAGCCCCTCCTTCACTTCTTCACTCCATGGCACCCAAGATGTGCGTGTGCTTGCCAAATAGGCTGGGCAGAGGTAACTTCCCATCCCTGGCACAAGGCCGGAAATTCAGAACCATTTGGAACAAAGAACTCTGCCCTGGAGGTGTTTTCCAGCACCTCCCGGCCAGCTTGCAGCTGCCCTGCTCACCCTGGCCAGGCCTCACTGGACATCTCGTTTCCAACCCTCACGAACGAGAAGGGGAGGGGGGACTGAGCTGAATGACCTGTGCTGCAGAAGAGAGAGCCACCATGTGACGAGGGCTTGTCTTGGTCCTAGAAAGGCCATAACTGAAGTACTGGTTCTTTCACAGTAACTTAATGACTTTGGGCAGGAGAGCCAACCTCTTAATCCCTTTGAACCTCCATTTCCTCTTCATAAATCAGGGAGAGGCCTAAGTGGGAAAATGTATAAGAAACATTTAATAGAGTGCCTGGAATATGGTAAGTTTCACTAACCTTTGGTTAATATGACTTTCAGCTATTATATAATATGGTAACCTCATAAGGGTCAAAGGTTGCTGTAGGGGGAGAGACGTTGGGTGGAGCTGGGGGTGTGGGCAGCATAGGGGGAAGATAGGCAGGGCCTGGCAGCCAAGGTGAGTGAGGCTCAAGGCAGAGGTGCTTGTCTGCCCTTGGAGCTGACAGGCACAGACTGGCTGGGGTAATTATAGAGTTGATGGCTAGGGTGGCCCATGCAACTGCCCAGCCAGCTACATACTTTAGTCGGGTAGGTGGGTGGGTGGGTGGGCAGCTGACTGTTTATGTAGCTACCAGGATGCTGAGCAGTTAGTAAAGGCTTTCCCTAGCATCCCCAGGCAGGCTGAAAGCATTTGGCTTCTCCCCCTCTCCCATGGCAACTTCTCTGTACCCTCATCTCAGCCCTCCAGCTACTTCTTGCTTCACAAACAAGACAAGTCGGAGAGCTAAAGAGACGAGGTCAGACTCCCAACAATTGACCGATGAAGAAATCTGTCTTGCCTGGAGCCTTAAGTATTCTTGAAACCCTATAGAAATCCCTTCATAGCCCCAGCCTCAGTGCTGTGATTAACTAATGCTCATGGCTCACATGGTCTGTGTCCATTTCTAAAAATGTACGTCCAAAGAAAATATGTATTTCTCTCTCTTTTGGCCTACATGCCTGCCTACACACACACACACACACACACACACACACACACACACACACACTAAAAAAAAATATTATTATTATTATTATTATTATTGGTTTTTCAAGACAGGGTTTCTCTGTGTAGCTTTGGAGACTGTCCTAGAACTAGCTCTTGTAGACCAGGCTGGTCTCGAACTCACAGAGATCCTCCTGCCTCTGCCTCCCAAGTGCTGGGATTAAAGGCATGGGCCACCAACACATTAAAATTTTTTCTACATTTATTTACTTATTATGTGTGCATGTGTGTGTTCCAGTGTGTATGTACCACAATATAAATGTGCATGTCAGAGGACAACTTGTAGGACTCAGTTCTCTCCTTCTACCATGTGGGTTCTGGGGACTGAACTCAACTTGTCAGTTCTGGCAGTAAGAGCCTTTACCCACTGAGATTTCTTGTCAGCCCAGACACACATATACTTTAAAAAGTTTAGTTACTATAAATACTCTACTCCTAACTTAGGTGGTTAGCATGGTTGTATAAACGTCTGTAAGAATGTTATACACTCTTATGTTACTTCTCAATTAAAAAAAAAAAAAACAAGCAAAACAGAAAAACGGCTGAAGAACCTGAATCACACAGAATGTTCCCTCAGAGTCACACTCAGCAATGCTCCCAGCTCCCTTGTTTAGGGAATGGCAGAATTCTCTCGAAGTCAGTTTACCAAATCTGTGTCTAGCCAGGTACTATGACAGCCATTCCTGTGTTTCCTCAGAAACTTCCACAATGCCTGGGTTTCTGTGCTGTCAGTTTGGAAATGGTCATGGTCATCTTTCTATTTGCTGTTACATTCCCAGTGTCTCAGCCCATGTCCGCCGAATGACTCCCAGAGCCTACTCTGAACCAGGCACTTGACCTTGCACAGTTAAACCTCAACAGTCACGCATGCGCAATCACCCCACTATACAGAGAGGGAAACAGGAATTTGGAGGGATTAAGAAATTTGCCCAGCTGCCCACCCAACCTCGAACGCTCTAACCACATGCCAGAGGACATTGTAGCATGTTAACCCAAAGGGGAGCATGTAAATGAAAGGGTTCAGGCACTCAGCCCAGGGCCTGACTGGAGGTCATCAGAACAGGCTAGTGTCCATTTCTCCTAAGAGAGCTGGGGTCAGGAGCCTAAAACGAACAGTCAGGGCAGGTGGGGGTAGCTAAAGGAGAAGAGCTCAGATAGACTGGTGGGACAGTGGCCTTGAACCTGCCACGGTGATTTGTTTGAAATTGAAAGAGGATTTCTCATTTTGTTGCTTTCCAGGCCATCTGAGTCTTGCTGGATTCTGTGCAACTTCTGCACAACCTTGCATTTCTCAGGTTCTTTGATACCTCTGAGAAGTGGTGTGTTTCTAAGACCACAACAGAGGTGTGTAAGTTTACAGGAGCCTTTTGAGACACTACCATCCCCAGAGCAACCTTTGGCCAAAGAACTTACACTCAGGTCAGCTTGTTCAAACTAGTTAGTAAACCTAACCCTACAGCTCCCAAACGTTTATTATGGGCCTGTAACATGCCAGCCACAGCACTAAGTGTCTGCAACTGCCCTGGGAATGCAGAGGTGTAGAGCTCCTGGGGTTTCCTAGTTGGTTTCAGCACCCTACAGACTCAAGTATCAGTCCTGACTTCTCCTTTGCATACTGCAGCCTCACCAAGCCTCAGTTTTCCTATTTCCAGAGTGGGCACAGGATTCGTTCCTTCTTCACAAGGTAGAGTGGTAGGGCCAGGAGACTGTTATTAAGGACACAGAACAGCATCTGGTATCCAGTGTTCAATGTGCCACTGTTCCTGGAGTTATGGCTCCAGTGCCAGCAGGTGGCACACACTAGACCTGTCACCAGCAAAGGCTTGACAGCTCCACAGTGCCTGGAGTGTCACACCATGCAGGACACCTTAAAGCTTCGGCTTGGCATCAGAAGGCCAGTGAGAGGCGGTAGCTTCCCAGGAACTGGTACTGAGTCCTGCCCAAACTCCACTTTCCCGCTGGTACAGCTGCTCACACCCTGCCAAGGACCAGGACTCTCCCCTGTGCAGAATGAGGACTTTGTGTGGCATCTGGTTCTGGGAACACTGCTTAGTCTATTCTTTGGCATGAGACCTGCAGGGCAGGTTTGTAGACGCACTCAGCCCTTCACAGCTCCCTCTGCTTCTGCTCTAGGCTCTGCCATTCGCCCACTAGCCACCCTGTTCTCCCCCAGCCAGCCTTGAGGGAGGTCTTATCTCCCCACCATACATACACATAGTCAGCCTGGGGAGGGGGAGGTCTCACTACCACCACCCTACACACAAGAAGGTGAGCTTCCAAAGAGGTCCCACTCACTCTTTTCATTTATGGTAATGAGACAGAATGACTTCCTGACTACCAGAGTAGACAGTCACTCCACAGTCATGGAGGCTCCACTCCCCCATGTCCCACGCCCTAAGCACTCAGACACTCAGCCTCTGGGGACTCTCCAGAGAGGCTGCTTGGAGTATTTGGACCACAAGCTTTCAGGACTCAAAAGGGAGGGCAGTTTCTCTTCCACATGTCACTACTACAGGATGATGTCGCTGCCACCAACGCCTATAGCTTAGGTTGAGCAAGAGGTGTCTGTCCCCACCCTGGACCATTTCTCCAACAGCCATAGATGGGAGACTGAAACGCTAGCATCCTAGGGTATCAGTTCACATCCTGCTCGGCAGCTTCTCCCGGACTCTGCTTCCTATCTTGGTTGTCATTTCCCTGGATCTTGATTCCAAGTGACTTGTGTCCTTTATGCACATGGACAAGGTTTTACTGCCCTTCCCTTCCTGGTTCTGTACTCACTTTAGAGTGGGACTTCTTTGTGGGATTTGAGTCCCCAGAGGTCTGGGAAGCTGGAATGACAAATGAAAGAGTCTATAGAGGGGGGGAGAGGAAGTGCAAGGCTGAGTCTTGGCTTCACTATATCCCAGTTCCCTTGGGGAAGTTGAAGAGGAGTTCACAGGCCTTTGTGTCGCTGTCTGAGCTAGGGGTAGCACAGGAAAATCCAAAGGCAAGGCCAGTCACCAGGGAAGGATGAAAGAATGTCACTTCAATGGTGGGCTGGGTCTTGGGTCAGGGTGGTCAGGAGCAATTCTACACCTAAGGAAGGGACTGACTAGGGCTACCCTGAGAATTGTGTGGCTCCACCCTCACCTGAGCAATAAATCTCTCCCACCGCCTTGACCCTTAATCACTCTGTGACCTCTCCTAGGTTTGGATGATTAGATGTCCATCTTGCCCGGGTTTGGGTTTAAGTCTTCACATGGCCACACACAAAACCCCCTTTAACTCACGAGCATCCCAGTTTGGATAGTAAATCTTACAGTCACTAAGGAAGGTTAAGGACAAATCAGAGCGCAGCAGCTAGAAGTGAGGTCCTGGTGGGCTAGAGCAGCTAGGTCAGAGCCTTGGACTGGACAATAGTGGAGACAGTGCCAGGGCTGCTGTTCCTCATGGAGCTCTCTATGGAGATAGAAGCCTGGTCTGCCAGGATCTGCTTGCTAACATCCCTTGGCAGCCTGGCACCATGCTAGGACACACAGGAGGCTCTTAATCAAATCTGGTCATGTCCTTATTCCCTCTACCTGCATCCCAAACATCAGAGCAGTGACAAGCAGAAACTTGAGCCCTCTAATCCACCGTCCAGCTACAAATCAGAATGTGACCCGGGTACCCTGGCCTTGCTGTTCTGCATAGACAGCAGCAACCCAGAGGCTGATTGTAGCCAATTCCTAGGATATAGGATGAAAAACTGAACAAAAAAATTCTCCTGTCTTGGGTAATTTCTTGGTCTAGCCCACCAGATTCTAGGCCAATGGTTCTCAACCTGTGGGTCATGATTCCCACAGGGGTCATATACCGGATATTCTGTGTATCAGATATTTATAATACAGTTCATAACAGTAGCACAATTACAGTCATGAGGGAGCAATGAAATAATTTTATGGTTGGGGGGTCACCACAACACGAGGAACTGTACTAAAGGATGGCAGCATTAGGAAGGCTGGGAACCACTGCCTTAGGCCTTCCTCTATTGAAGGCCTAGGCTTTAGATACCTGCAATCTGTGCTGAAGGCAGAGGTCCAGGGGGTCTTTGGGGACTCCCTAAGGGGCTCGGTCCCTCAAAGAGATCAGTTCATAGGTAGACAGGGGAGGGAGATGAGAAATCACATTACAAATAAGCAGAACTTCCAGAATATACAGTCTTTATGTGGAGAATCATGAGGGTCTGTTGGGCTGCCTGACTCTCTTCCTTTCTCTCCTTTCCCAGTCCCTCCTCCATCTTGGTCAGGAACCAAGTCAGAGCTGCTCAGGGACAGCCAAATCTAAAGGCAGAGCACAGAACATGGCAGATTTCTACCTCTGTGCAGTTTAAGGCAAAGTCACTGTGTCAGCCTCCCTGGGTTCTTCCCAAACAAGCTAGAAATGGCTACGGCAGTGGGACCCAGGTTACCCAATTCTGCTCAAGGGTCTCTAGTATCCAAAACAAAACCAGCAGAGACTTTCACTCTTACTACCTCCTGTTCTGGTTAAATGCCAGCATTGAAAAGTATTCCACAGAGATCCACACAGTTCTCTCCAGGGTTCAGTTGGGAAGTAATAGAGATAGTCCCCAAATGTAAAATACCCTTAGCTCACAGAGCTGAGGACCTAGGTCCAGACAACCCTCTCTCTCCCTCTCAGAATCCACTCTTACTTCCTAGCCTGGGAAAAGCCTTGCTTGCCCTTTCTGCTCCCCAGACTCTCTTCTGATTTCTCCTGTAAGCCTGTCTTACTAGGCAAGATGGCTCGCTAGCACAGTACAAGTGGAACTAAGTAGTTGGTAAGCCTACAGTATTGGGATGCACCTCCAATTCCAGAGAACAGGCAAAGTCTCTTCCAGTTCATCTGGAATCAACCCATGGCATCAAACAACCATTGCTGACACTCCTGATGTCCATGAAGAAGGTGGCCTTCCCCAGGGCACTGGGCAGAGTTGAACTCTGTCCAAGGGAACTTCTGCAATGCCAGAAAATGCCTGCCCAAATGCTTGCCTGGGCTCTGGCCCCTCTGCTGCTACTGAGCCCAGACAGGAGGCTGACTCACTCACCACAAGGAGGAGCAGGAGGAGGAGGAGCAGGAGGAGGAAGAGGAGTGTGGCCTAGGCTCAGAGAAGCAAGGCTTCCCCAGCACAGGCAGGCAGCCTCAGGTGGGTGAAAGTGGTAGTGAAGACCGTGGACCTGGAGGTCACACGCAGTTCCCTTCCAAATACTCCCTCCGAATCTCACTCTCCAAACAGAAACTATTTCTTAAAACCCCTTCCTCAGTTTCCACTGTGGCCCCTGAGTCCCTTTGGACGTCTGTGGACAGGCTCTTCTGACAAAGAAATCCAGTACACTAGGTCTCATAGCACCGGCGGTTTTCGAAAGTCAAGAAAAGAAAACTCCATTTAAAAGATTCTACTCCACCATCACACATGGGCCCTACAGGGTAATAAACAGGCTACATACACACACTCCACCCTCAGAGACCTTATAGCTACATCCACAGCCAATTACTCCCTTCCCTACTCCTCCGTTCCACGCCAGAACGCCGGTCCAAGGAAGGAAACAAACGCCTGTTGTCCAGTGAGAACTGTCCTAGCGAAAGACTTCCTGCGCTGAGCCACCCGAGCATCGCGGAAGGTGGCTGCCCCCTCTCCAACCTCGCACGGACTTCAGCTTTCTCAAACCTGGGTGCCCTCTCAGAGTCCGAACCTCATGGCACTACAGTCCGGATCTCAGCCGCCGACTTTGCTCCCGAGACTTGGTCTCTAGCTCTTGCATCCACCCGGGCAGATAAGACCTCTAGACCCCGGACTCCCGCCCCTGAGTCTAATCCCTCACCCAGGACAGGGTTCCCGCTGCTCCCCGAACCTCACCTGATCCGGCGGGTGGACACGTTGCTTGGCGCTCCCAGCGTTTGGGGCTAGGCAGCTGCCTTTTGACAAGCAGAGACGACTCAGCACCTGGCCCCGCCCATACAAGGCCCCGCCCAGGACCGCCCTGTCCCTTGGCCACGCCCAGCAGGTCCAGTCCTCTCCTGCCCTGAAACCTTCTTGAGTTGGAATCAACCACTGCACTGTCGGCTAGGAGACCCTGCCTTGTGAAAGGTCCACGACCACCGGCCACAGCGAGGCGCAGGCTTCTGCCCTCGGTGGGACGGTCTTTCATGATTAAGTGCGTGCAGTTACACGTTTCTTCTTGCGGTGATCCGTGATGTATTCGCCACCCCACCCCCGCCCCGCTGCCGTGGTTGTACCCAGTCTGCCGCGGACGCCTCTGCCAGGTGCGTCACCCGCACCTGAGCTGACCCGGGACCCCGACGCCCGCGGCGCGCTGCAAGGGGCCGTTCGCCCGTTGGGAAATCGCCGGCCACTTTCTGAAGCCGGGCGTAAAGCCGGATGCCACCGGTTAGGACAAGCACAGCGGGACCCAAGTGGGTTGCGTGCTCTCCTACCCGCTTAACCACAGCGAGGGGGCACGTTCCTGGCTAATTGCAATCTCATTCCAGCTGGCTTTGCCTTAGATTCTGGGGTCTCTGCATCCCCAGATCCTCCCTTGCCAGCGAGACTCTTGTATGAAGGAATGAAACAGGCACAGCGTACACCCCAAGAACTGGAACTGTGGATGGCTGAGAACTCTCTGGAGAAAATTGTGGATGCCATACCATGAGCATGCACCAGATGCTGGAAGAGATGGGGTCGTTAGGGCTCCCTCTGAGAGGGAGGATAGGATGTTTGAATAAATAAACATAAGAGTGTTCTAGAATACAGATACCCACAATGACAGTTGGAGATCTCCTTTAGTCTGGGAAAGTTGAGGCGGTTGGGGGGAAGGGCGCAGACAGGGAGTTGGGGAGCCGAGGCTCTAGAAGACTAGTGATTTGTTCATAAGGGCCCAAATGATCAATGGAGGACAAGAACCCAGTGAGTCCAACAGTGCAGTTACCACCCCTCAAATAGTGCGTTAGAGCGGGAGAAATCCAGCCCTTTGAGCTTCTGATGTCTGACCCTAAGAAACCAACAGAGCCTGGACAGAAGAGAGAGCTTCCAGACAGTGGGGCTCTCTGAGGGCAAGCTGTGGAGGAGCTTATGAAGGGACTGTCATGGGAAGGTTCAGAAAGGCTTTAAAATTCCAGAAAACGGGAAATACACATTGTCTGAATTTGGGATGGGTTGTAACCCGTCTTTGTGGGGCTTCAGTCGGATCCAGTCTATCTGCTGGATTTGTACGGGGGTGGGGGTGGGGGCGGAGGGTGGGGTGGGGATGAATTGAGAAATGTCATGTAAAGGTGCCAAGGAAAATACAGAGACACAGAATATAGTCAGGAGGGCAATCCAGTGAATACCGGACATCCCAAGTTTATTCTTCAACATTCTTAAATACTCCAACCAAAAAGAGGAACATGGCAAAAGATTTCTTTATCAAGTACAAGGAAGAAACAGACCTTCTTTCTTAATTCTCCAAGTATTTGGTAAACATGTCTTAGACTAAATCTCTCATTATCTGGCCTTGATGGTTAAGAGTAACCATACCTCAGACCAAGTATCTTGTTATTTAGATAAGACATCCAAGACCAAACATCCTACAGCAGCCATACCTTAAATAAGACATCAAAGACCAAGCATCCTACAGCAGCCATGCCTTAGACCTTTAGGTCTTATGACTTTAACCTTGGAAGAGTGAGGATAGTTAAGGATAGTTTTCAATTGACCTTAAGCCAAGATGAAGTGAAGATACACACTGTTTGTATTTGGGGATGGATAATCTATGTCAAATGAATGGATGGACGCCTCCTTTGGAAGCCCCACTTGTCAGGTGGAGGGATTTTCTACTCTAAATGAAAGGATCACAGGAAGAAAGCAAAAGAGGGAATCTCAACAGCCAATTCCTCGGGCCAATCAGAAGTCCCATGAGACTCTGGAAGAGGTAGGTACTGGGGGAGGAGTGCCTACATACTCCATAGTGATGGGCTAGGCTGGAAGTTAACATATGTAACATGTTGTATGAAAAGAACTCTTTGAGCCTGGCAGTGGTGGCACAGGCCTTTAATTCCAGCACTGGGGAGACAAATGCAGGTGGATTTCTGTGAATTCAAGGCCACTCTGGTCTACAGATGGAGTTCCAGGACAGCCAGGGCTACACAGAGAAACCCTATCCTGAAAAACAAAAACAACAACAAAAGAATTCTCAGGAATGTTTTATTCTATATTCATGTCAACCCTTTTAGACAGAGTAGTAAAGTGTGCTGACATTCTTACAGCTGGGGAATGAAAGCATCATTTGAACCCTACTCAGCCTTCTCTCTGAACAACTTCCATTGTTTCATGCTGCCCCTCAAAAACATTCCATGTCCTTTTTACCTATTGGATCACAGTCTAGAAAAACCAGCTACAAAGAACTCAGAGGTCCTAGATTTGGCAAATTTTGCAAGGTTATAGATGTCACCATTGTGTTTAACTATGATTGACTCCCATCATCACACTTCTAGTATATCATTCTCATCCTCCCCCCATTCCTGGACCTCATCTGGCCCTCCAAACTCTGCTCTCCTTCATAACTCTGTCCATCCCATTGAACCTTTGCCACCATCTCCAGGCAACAATGGTTCACCATAGTGTGTATTACTCTGTCATATGGTTTGTTACCTTATAATAAGACATTTTGAATTTATAATGAACAAGAATGTCCCTGAGACTGTCTGGCCCTCTCTGGGCCCCTGGCCCAGATGTTAGAATGCAAGTGGATCACTTTGTCTCTCTGAGGTTCCCACAGACCCTGCTCTTGGGTCAGAGGGTTTCCTGGTGAAAGAGTGCCTGCCCCTTGAGCTCTCAATGGAACCCTGCTCTCTGGCTGTTTGCTTTCTTTGATTTTAGGTCTCTTTCTCACTCCTTAGTATAATTATTGTTACAGGCATGGGAAGACTGGCAGCAAATCTCTCACTCAACAGATGCCAGGAGATGCCCCAAGAGCCTCAGAGCCACAAGGTCATGGAGGCAGAAGGAGCCAGATTATCTTCTCACTTAGCTCCTCTTGTAGATGTTTTTAAGACATTAAGTAACTCCATCTTTTAGTATCTGAGACTGTTCTTGTTTACATTCAGATGGAGGAAACTGAGCAAATGAAAACAAATCAATTGAAAGGGGCCCTCCAGGACAATGGTTTCCTAGTTTTTAACTGCTATGCAGTAAACTATGCCATGAAAGTGCATATTCACCATGACCCAGAATACATAGATAAGTTCTCATGGAACAAGAGGTGCCCTGAAATAAACTCTCTACCTCCCTCTCCCTCTGTCCCTCCCTCTCCTTCTCTCCCTCTCCCCCCTCTCCTTCTCTCCCCCTTTTCCTCTCCTCTCTCCCTCTCCCCTACTCCCCTCTCCCTCCCCCTCTTCTCCCTTTCCTCCTCTCCCTTCCCCCCTCCCCCTTCCTTCATCTTCCTCCCCTCCCTCTCCATACCCTGGCTTCATGGCCTTAAGTCAGGTGTTATCTTCCTACTCTCCTGCCTTTTCCGGCTTTGGGTCTTCCAGCCACAGAAAACCCATGGCAGCTCCAACATCTTGACTTGCCTAGCACAGGACAGTTTTGGAGAGTTATGAGTGAAAGCTGCAGACTCAGCCTGTTCTAGAAAGAGCTGGGCACTGCCAGGTACCCACTCCAAATCTTTCCGGCCCCACTTCTCCATTCCCAGCAGTCCAGCTCATGTCTATCTGTGGGTGGACTTGGGGGCTTGTGCTTCCCGTCTGCTCCCACATCCTTAAGCCCAAGCTGCCAATGCACTGGCCTGGCCCGCACAGTGTCAGTTGGCATGGTGATGAATAGCCTGGGGGGGGGCAGATGGAGAGATGTAGACTTCCACCTGCAACTCCAAACAGAGGCAGCCCAGAGCTCTCCCAACTCCAGGTATTTGCTAGGCTCCTGTCCAAACACACAGCAGGCAATGATGACTCTTCTCCAGCCCCCATATCTAGCCATTACTACCACTGCAGCAAATCAAAGCCTCGGACTCCTTTCCCATCCGGTCCTGTGTGAGGGTTTTGCAAAGATCATGAACAGTCTTGCAGGAGATGAAAAAGAATCTCATTTTCAATCCACTTGGGAATTTGTAGCTTGCTCCTCTAAGGAAGAGTGTCTTGTGGAAGAGCCTAGTGATGGAGAGGCTCTGTGGTTTAGGAATGATCACTTGGGAGCAGGTGACATTGGAGTTACTGTCATAGTGCTACTGGAAAAGTCAGGAAGGAATTTCAAAATCCTCCCTTCTGTAGAAGAGTCTCTAGGGAGGGTAGTTGGGCAACCCTCTCCCTTCCTTCATACCAGGGAGTAAAATCCCCAGAACCCAGGTCCTGGGCATGCCTGCCTCCTCCGTTGTTTCTCCAGAACAGGAAGGACATTCGTCAGCAGCCCAGGAATGTGTTAAATATCTCTCCCCAGGGGCCCCAACTCCAGAAAGAGCAGCCATTGACAGTCTTTGGCCTTTAGCCTGGGGCAAGCACACCACAAATCCTGGCTACCCCATTCTGTAGCATTCCCTTCTTTGTTCTCAGCTGTCAAAGACGTCAGTAGGGTTAAAGCTTGTGTTTCAGCACCCACCTCCCCTTCCAACTGGGGTTACTGTGGCCAGGATAGCTGTGGTGTCTCCTGTGCTGTCGGCTGTCGAAATGTCCTATAACAGAGAAGTGATCTCAAGATGCTTCTATTGTGAAAAGCTACTGGCAGAGGAGAGACCGTTATGCCCAAAAGAAACTACAGAAAAGGAAAAGGAAAAAACATGACTGGTCCTGGGTTCTGGTATCAGATGAATGAAAAGAAGAAGAAATAAAAAGGGAAGGGCTTGACTGCTCCTAGGTATGGTGGAGGAAGAAAGTTTGTTATAGATGTGTGGGAGAGGATAACCAGAGACAGAGACATCTGGGAGAGTTCAGAGTGGACATGACAAGACTGAGCTGGGCCATGTGGGGAGAGGGGAGAGCAGAAGGGAGAGAGGAGAGAGAGGAACCAGGTACAGCAGCTAGGAGGCCCAAAAGAGAGTAGATGAAAGAGTCACGTACCAAAATGGCTGGTTTATATAGGGAAGGACAGCCACAGGAGGGCAGCCCAGCCTCTGGGCTGGAGAATTCAGGGTAGGGGCCAGTGTTATGGTAGAAGTTTCACCCCAGCACCCCCCATCTCCCTCCAAACCCGTGCTGCATCTCAGAAAGCTCTCCAAATGATGACCCCTCCCCCAGAGATGCTACATATTTCCTTGATCTTTATGTGTTTGTTTTCAGATAGAATAATCCAGGCCTGTCTGGAACTATATAGCCCAGACTGGCCTCAGACTAAGATCTTCCATCTTCAATTCCTAAGTGCTAGGATTGTGTGCTTCCTTGAACAACAACAACAACAACAAATTTGTTATAATAAATAATAATTATTATCATTATTGTTTTATTAATTTTGAGCCAGGGTCTCTCCATGTAGTCCTAGCTATCATGGAACTTGCTATGTAGATAAGGCCAGCCTCAAACTCACTGCCTATCTCCTGAGTGCAGGGATTATTTTTTAATTTCATTTAATTTATTACAATACTGTCTGTGATATGGGAGTGGGAGTGCAGGGAGTTGAGTTCTTTCTTCCACCATAGGCGCTGGGGATCAAACTTGGGTCATCAGTCTTATGGGGCAAGACTATTAACTACTGAGTCATCTCACCAGCCCTTTGGTCTTTCTTATCTCATAGATTAGAAAGAAAGGGAGGGAGGAAAGAAAGGAAAGATGACCTGGAGAAGAAATTGCAATGTTTGATCTTACTATGTATGTATTATGTATGTATGTATGTATATATACATACATACATATATACGTGTGTGTGTGTGTGTGTGTGTGTGTGTGTGTGTGTGTTTATTGCTGTATCATCAACAGTTCTACCTCATCTCTAAAACTTAGGATATAGTAAGAACTGCTTAACCATGCATGGAATTCCCCGGACACAAGTTTTAATAGACTTTAAAGTGAGGCTAACTTAGAGATCTTTGGCTTGATGTAGTCAGCTGTGATTAGTGAAAAGCCAGTGGACCCCAGATGGAGGGTCGGGGGACAGACATTGACCCGAAGAATCCGTTACTGATCACCTCCAACAGGTTGCTTCTACCTTGTGACACACGGGGAACCAACAGAGAGCCAGCTGGAGAGAACTGCCCAGAGTGATACCTGTGTGCATCTTAGGAGGAGTGCAAACTGACCCTCCAAGACACATCTTTTATGGGAATTTGTCCCCTGGTTTCAAGAAGTAAATGGCATTTGTAGTCTGCTTCTCACAGGTGAAGGGGAGGCTAATGTAAAGATAAAGGTTGAATTGGAGAAAAAAATTTCTGACCCATTAGTGACTGTTCTGCTTGCTTTGTGAAAACAGTTTATGAGCACCCACCAGGACTTTGTAAGGTGTGTTCTGGGTTGGGCAGTGGTAGTGCATGCCTTTGATCCATGCACTCGGGAAGCAGAGGCAGGTGGATCTCTGTGAGTTCAAGGCCAGCCTGGTCTACTGAGTGAGACCAGGCTCCAAAGATACATAGAGAAACCCTGTCTCCAAAAACCAAAACCAAACAAACAAACAAAAGGCATGCTCTGGGGCTGCCAAGCTCCAGCAGTTAGCATCAAGGCTTAGACTGCCTTCTTCTCAAGAATGGCCCTATTCACACAGTGGGATCTTCTGTTTGATACCAGGGCTAGCTTGTCAAAGCCTGGACCTATCATAGTGCAGACCGTTAAAAGTTATATTGACTCTCTAAGCAGCTGTAGGCAGGAAGCTAAGGGACCCACAAGACTCAAAAGAAGTCCCTGATGATGTGCTGCACAGATCCAGGCAGCATCTGTGGGTCCCAGTGGAAGGCAGGATACTAAAGACCTGGATAGACTCTCCATCCTATATTATAGCTCAGGGGCTTTAGATACATGCTCAAAATATTTGGAAGGGTGCCTAACAAGTTCCCAAAGTACTCCAGAAACATCTGTTTGGACCTTTAACCCCAGAAAAGAGACCTCAGCAGGTCAGAACTATGGTATCCTTAGACTTGGCACCTTGTGTGGCATGTGACAACTCAAACAGCTCCTTAGGTTCAGCTGGAGGCATGGGGTGTGCCTCACTGGGTCAGAAGCTACAACAGAAGATAACTTGGGAAGGAGGTTAGAGGTCATGACAAGAACAGGCTGTTAGGGACTTCCACGGTAGCAGTTAGTTGCATGCATTGATTTTTATGGGAGCTCATCACTTCCTTCATTTGACATCTATGGTCTTTCCTCTATGCATGCTATACCTCAATAAGAAGTCCATTTAAAGCCTAGTTCCTATGGCATTCTTGAAAGACCGTCTCCACAGTGTCCTTCATTGCTCTCATTTGCAGATGGGGAACTGATGCTCAGAGTGACCCTGTTCCCAGGAACAGTATGAAGAGATGAGATCTATCCCGTAAACACAACTGGAAGGTAGTGGACGGTGATCTATTTTGGGACCAGGAGTTCCTTTTGGGCAAAGCACCACATCCTTGTGTGTGCCAGAGCCCGGTGCAGTGTCAACAGTCTAGAACCAATAGACCTGATCAGGCTAAACCAGAGGTGACAGAAAGGCATCTCAGGGGATGGTGTGGTGGATCATTGGAGCAAGAGAGGAGTCATTAGATTCTCAGTTGGGCCACTGCCAAGGACCTTTCTTTAATTAACATTCTTGAGGACAACTGTCACCTAATTGGGGTTACTGATCTCAGAATAAGGGGCGTCCAGCTTGGCTGGCCTCTGAGTGAGAGCTACTAAGAAAGAATGAGGTAAAGAGGCCCAAAGCACCAGGGGTTTGCAGTCCTTCATGGGCCACAAAATTCATATCAGTTGCACTTTTGAGCCATAACCTCTCTCCCCGCCCTCTCCTCCATCTAGACAAAACCTTTCACATTTGATAGTATACTCTTTCTCCACCCTCAGTTTACCTTATGCATCTCAGTTCCTTTTCATCGCTAGGCTCCTCATCAGTCAAGTGGTAGCTTAGGCGCCATGCTGAGCCAATAGTCAGTGAGCCTATGAATCAGACATACCTGGGTGGGAAAATAACACTCCAGTCATCCAATTCTCCTTCCTTCCTCTGCAGAGGGACCTAAGTCACAGGTGGAGAGAGGTGACAGAGCACATTGATCCAAGCTGCTCAAATTTCTAGAAGGAAAACATAGCCTGGTGGGGTTCTTAAAGAGTTGGAATGGAGGGATCAGGAGAGATGGCGCAGTGATTAAGAGCAATGGCTGCTCTTTCAGAGGGCCTGAGTGCAGTTCCCAGGACCTACATGTCAGCTCATAACTGTCTGAACTCTAGTTTCACCCAGTTCCAGTGATCTGGAATCCTCTGCTGGCCTCTATGACCACTTCATGTGGTACACTTCCATACTCGAAGGCAAAACACTCATACACATCAAGTAAAAATAAATAAATCTTTTAAAAGAAGTCCCAAAAACTGAATCCTTCATGTGATTTTTTTCTTGATCTCAGTAGGAATTAGAAGTGGATCTCAAAGGGGAAAGTAAAACACACAAACAAAAACAAAGAACCCCTGTGCTTTGTAATAATAATTGAATTGGGGATTTCATCTGTGTTGGATGCTAAAACTCATCGGAATCCAGCGTGTCTGCCACCAGAGCCGCCACCTTTCCCCGATTCCTTGGATCTTAGACTTTGGAGTGGTCTTGCTCGTCCTGCAGGTTGCACCTGTGCACTCTGGCCCAATAGTAAGGCTCCTTTGCTGTTTACAGCTGGTTTATTTCCTCTTCAAAACTCTTCATATGAGAGACACAATCCCTGCTTTGTGGTTAGTAACAGTCTCTCCTGTAATAATTTGTTATCTTACTTCATTAGATGATTAATTGACATTTGATCCCCAGCAATTAAGAATTTATTGCTGTGTTTCTTTCTTCCAAACAGTACCCACCCTTAAAGGACAGAGCATCTGTGAGGAGATGACAAACAATTACATGTGTCAAGGTTGAAAAGATAGTCCATTTCTAATAGCAGAATGGGTTAGGCACCCTGAATGGTACTCATGGAAACAATAATCTTCTAAAACCCTAAGTGGATCACTAAACTGGCAGGAAAGGACATCTGTTCAGCTGAGAATGAAGACAGCCCATGGGCCCAGGTGTCTGGGAGGCTGAGGCAGGAAGGTAAAAAGATCAAGAGCAACCCAGACAACTTAGCAAGAGCCTATCTCAAAGCAGATTAAAGGAAGGAAGGAAGGAAGGAAGGAAGGAAGGAAGGAAGGAAGGAAGGAAGGAAGGAAGGAAGGAAGGAAGGAAAGTAAAAGGGTTAGAAGTAACTCAGTGATAAATACGCCGTAGCATACATGAGGTTGTGGCCTAAATCCTTAGTGCTGTAAAATAAAGAGATAAAATAAATACATTAGAATCCTTGAGTTTTCATTTCGCTGGCTTCACAGAACCTGATGATGGGAAACAAAGCTCAAAAACTGCCTTGTGTAAAGAGGGACCCTCAAAGTGTACCCCACAGCTGTCTACAAGGATGGGCAGTGGGCCTCTGCAGAGATGGGGAAACTGGTTTTACCTGTTCTATTTGGTAGGAAATTATATCCCCTTAATTTCATAATCAAAACCCAAACCCAAGTGCTTCTTTGGGTTTTGCAATTCAGAAATCACACACTATCTAATCTTAAACCTTCAAGCATGGTGTATTTAAGGTGATTCTAGAAGCCAGACCCAGTGGCACAGGTGTGTAACCCACTGGGTCAGAAGATCAAAAGCTCAGAATCAGCCTGGGCTGCAGACTGAGTTCAAGGCCAGTATGGACAGTGGAGTGAGACTCTGCCTCAAAAAAAAAAAAAAAAAAAAAAAAAGGCTGGGGATACAGTTTAGTGGTAGAATGCTTGCCTAGCAAGCATGAAGCCCTAGATACAATCCTTATTAGTGCCCTCCCCGCAAAGAATTAATAAAAGGCCTAGTGGCACTCACCTTTTGTCCCAGCTCTTGGGAGGCACAGGCAGGTGGATCTCTGAGTTCAAGGCTATCCTGGTCTACAGAGTGGGTTTCAAGACAGCCAGGGAGACATTCACAGTCACCGAGAAATGCTTAACTCAATGCCAGGGAGACCGAGTGGGCAGAAGAATAAGGGGAGGTTGCAGAGACTGCTCAGTGCTTAAGAACACTTGCAGCTCAATCATGAGGATCGTAGCTCAGGGCCAGCTCCCACACTGGGCAGCTCACACCCTCTTCCGGTCTCTGTGCATACATACATTCACTCAGACATAAACAAAACAAAATAAACTGTAAAATAAGTGAAGTTAACAAAGACAATTAACAAACGAGTTAAGCCACAGTACAGAATGTTCCTAGTTGTTAAGGGAACTGGGATTATTTTTTTGAGCACTGGTAGGATGTTTATGAAAATTGGCCATGTTAGGACACAAACCTAGATTCCATAATCAAGGAACTGCTTTCACACTAATTGCATTCTCTGACTACAATCCAACTAACAAGAAGCAATATCAAGCCGGATAGGATAGGTTTCTCTGCATGGGCAATTTAAACTGGGCATAGTGGGACATGCTGTGGCAGCACTCAGGAGACAGGGTCGGGGCTGGTCAAGGTCAAGGCTGTAAAGATCTCTCAGTAAGTACGAGTGCTTGCTGTGCAAGCATAAGGACCTGATTAAAATCTTATCCCCTAGAAGCACCCATAACCCCTAGCACTGTGGGAGGTGGAGGCAGGAGCATCATGGGGGCTTACTGGCTGGGAGCCGAGCTCCAGGTTCGGTGAGAGATAGGAATAAGACAGAACACTTGGTGCTCTCCTTTGGCATGAAACACACATATCCATATACCCCACCCCCACCCCGAGTTCAAAGTCATCCACACCTACAGAAGGAGTTGGAGGCTGGCCTTAAGATACAAGAGACATGTTCACAACATCAGCAACAACAAGCAAGCAGGAGAGATGACTCAGTATCTAAGAGAAAGGATTGCCCTTACAGAAGACTTGAGCTTGGTTCTTAGCAAGCTCACAGCCACTGATAACTCTGGCTTCAGGGGATCTGACACCTCTGGCCCCTGTGGGAACTGCACACATGTGCACAGACCCCTTCACCATACATCATATAATTAAAAATAAATATCAGGAAAAAAAAAAGCAACCCAAAAACCTAACAATAACAACAACAAAACCCCTAAACTACCTTGGATCCTTTGATCTAACCAAAGTTTCTTCTTTTGTTTTATATTTTTGTTCCAGTGTCAGCAGACACCCCTGTGGGCCACCACTGCCTATATGGTCCAAGGTCTTGGACTGTTGTGATGTGCATCTGCATTTCATCTGCTTTTTGGAAGGAATTAAATACTATTTTATTTTTACTTATTTATTTTTATTTTATGTGAGTGCTCTGCCTGCACACGTGTACAGGTGCAATGCATGTGTGCCTGGTGCCTCTGGACGAAGAAGAGGTCATCAGATCCCCTGGAACTGGAATGACAGACAGTTTGTGAATAGCCATGTGAGTGCCAGGAACCAAACCTGGGTTCTCTGCAAGAGCAACCATTGCTCTTAACTGCTGAGCTATCTCTCCAGGCCCCATAAACTATGTTTTAAAACTTCACTATACTTTTTGGTCAAAACAAGTTACATGACCATAACTAACTTCTGGCCTTTTTACAGGATAATCCTCCCATTGGCTTAGTAAAGGGGGAGTGTATAGAAACAGCCATGAACATTACAGTAGGCAATACCAAAGGTGGAAACAGCCATGAACATCACAAAGGCAATACTGTGCAAAAAAGAGTACGAAAGAAGTGCTAAACAATGTGAAGTTTTAAAACATGATTTTGAAAAATAAACCATTATGAAAAAGAGAAAATATTATTATACATTGAAACTTGTGAATGCAACTAACATAGTACTTGCATGAAAACATGTAACACTAACAGTTTCTAGGCACACACTATGTGGTGGGCATTATTTTATCTACTTTGCCTATTGTGACAACCCATGAAGCCAGCAAAAATGCTGTGCAGGGAACTTTTACATCAACTTGACACAAGCTAGGGTGCTTTGAAGAGGGAACCTCAATTGAAAAAATACCCACCCCCCAAATTGGTCAGTGGGCGATCCTGTAGTACATTTTCTTGATTGGTGATGGTTGGATGGGAACCCGCCCATTGTGGGCGGTGCCATCCCTGGACTGGAGGTCCTGGCTTCTTTAAGAAAGTAAGTTGGGCGAGCCAGGAGGAGCAAGCCAGTAAGCAGCGCCCCTCCACAGCCTCTGTACCAGTTCCTGCCCTGAGTTCCTTTCACAGAAGACTGCGTTTGATATATAAGAATGAAATAAACTCTTTCCTCCCCAAGGAGCTTTTGGTCACAGTGTTTCATCACAGCAGTGGGAACCCTGACCAAGACAAACAGGCAAACTGAATTGTAAAGCAGTTGGCTGCAGGAGCTACAGTTGAAAACAGTTGCATTTATTTTAATTTCTAAATTTCTAAATTTCAAAATTAATGATGAATATTTTGTGTAAAAGGTGTGTGTGTGGGGGCAGTTAACAGGCCATACATTTTAAAAATTTAAGCTATGTAACACTGAAATTTAAAAACTGGATCTTAAAAAAATAATAATATAGGCAAGCCTATAGCAAGATTAATCAGCACCAGAAGAAAGAAGAAACAAGTAATTGTTTAGGGGTTTGAAGGGATCTGACTAATGGTAATGCGGAGATTAAATGGTTGAAAAATTAGAATAAACAATTTGATGCCAATACGTTTTAGAAATGGGAAGTTCCTGAGAATGGACTTTGTTAATGCCGACTAAGACAGCAGTCTGAAGGGTCTTCGATCCACTGGAGAGAGAAACAGAATTGGCTCTTCTCTCGATCACTCTCACAAGGACAACCCCAGACCAAAGAGCTCAAGAAAAGGTAAAGATCGTAGCTGAGTGCTCCTGGGAGCAGAACCTGAGTGAAAGGCTTGGGTGTAGACGATTCACTCAGGAAAGTAAAGTGTTTTATATGGGGACAAGAGGGATCAGGAAAAAAGCAAACTAAATACCAACAACACAATTAAGGCTGAGCAATCTGGATAGAGTGTTCCCTCTGAATCCTGTGTACCAGAGAATGGGTGAGGAGATGTGAACCACATTTCTGCTCCTCCTTGGCCAAGAGTTAACCTGTGGGCTATTAACTATCTTAAACGTCTAGATTTCCAAACCCTTGGGCACCAGGCCTTGAAGCTGGGGACTGAGAGAGGCAGAGTGGAAGCTGAGGAACAAGCCTTCAGGTTACACCTGTGCAAAGTTGGTCCACCCAGCAATAGCTCCAGTAAAGAGGAAAGGAGCTCACCTCCCATGGGAGCATGGGAAGTGAGATAGATATGTATGTATGTATGTATGTATGTATGTATGTATGTATGTATGTATTGACAGCAAATATCCAAGACCTCCTTCGATTTATTTTTAATTAAGAAAAGTCTTAAGCAAGCAAACAAACTAACTAAAAACAACAATAACAACAAAACTAAAGCCAGCAGCAAAAAAATACTAACAGATTCAAGAGGGGAGATGGCCACATAATGACCTAAACAGGTGCCATTTATTTTTGCTTTGTTTTTAAAAGACAGGGTCTCACATACCTGGCCTAGAACTTACTTTGTAGACCAGGCTGGCCTTGGACTCACAGAGTTCAGCCTTCCTCTGCCTCCTAAGTACTGAGATTACAGATGGCTGCCATGGCTGTTTAACATCTGCAGGGGTTCTAGGACTTCAAACTCAAACCCTCAAGCTTGTGTGGCAAGTGCTTAATCTTCTGGAACATTTCCCCAGCCCAGGTACCATGAATAGTAAAATAATACATTTAAGGAAGCTGAGGCAGGACGATTGAGTTTGAAGTCAGGCTTAGATACATATAGTGAGAGCCATCACAATATATAATAATAACCAGCACACAGTGTATGAAAAGGAGTAGAAGGTTGTGGAAAGGTAGGGCATACTCGTGAACATGAGTTATTATTTTCTTCTTTCTCTTACACTGACTTTGATGGCTGAGTTTGTCATGAAGTGAAACTATTTCTTAACTTTCCTAGATTCTGAAATGGTCCTTTCCCCAAACATCTTACTCTCCTACTTTCCACTACCTTGAACGAAAATGAGATTCTGGGGTTGGAGAGATGGCTCAGCGGAGAAGAGCACTGGCTGCTCCCCCAGAGGTCCTGAGTTCAATTCCTGGCACCCACATGGTGACTCACATCCATCTGTAATGAGATCAGCTGCCCTCTTCCAGTGTGCATGAAGGCAGGGCACTCGTATACATTAAACACATAAATAAATAAAACTTCAAAGAAAATGAGATTCGGGGAAATTAACCAAAGATCTTCTCAGAGAGAGGAAGATTTGCCATGTCCTGATTGGTTCCCTAGTGGCCAGCACGTTCTATACCATTTTTTTCCACAATCACTCACAATGCCACATTCCTCTGCTGGTCTTGAGGCTTTTTCCTGATTTAGGATTTCAATTCCTTTTAGGAGGACCCTTCCCATTCACTCATGCAGATGAAGACTAACTGTTAGGTGTAGAGCAGTGGCTGAAAACTCTTGCCCCGTGTGAACTGAGGACAAGAACGCTCCAAGGCATGGTTAATGGGAAGGTTTTTATTGTAGAGATGAGGGGGAGTATGGCCAGAGACACCTGGGAGAGTCCAGAAGAGGGAGATAAAGTAGCAGACATGGACAGCAGACAGGACCCGGCCATGAGAGGAGGGAGGTGGAGAGTGAGAGAGACTAAGAGAGAATGCACAGCTGAAATAGCGGGGTTATAAGGAAAATGAGAGGCTTGGGGAGGGGGTGAAGGAACAGGTGAGAAGAGCAGGGTGCCAGCATGGACTCCGAAATGTATAACATGGGATCGTGGAGGCCAGTATGGACTCTGCTGTGCTAATAACCACCACCATAATCATTTGTCCCTTCTGCCAGTGATAAGGGAGAAATGGCACCTTTGGATTCGACACACCCCTCTTGTCCTTTTAGCTATATAAAAGGATCTTCATTTTATTGACCATTCTGTCACCCAATCCCACCTATTTTCAAACTTTCTAGGAAGTAATAAAAAAAAAAAGTCAAAAGGCAGATGGGCAATAAAATACTTAGAACTTACAAAAAGAATCTACATGAATAACTTTTATAAACGTTGGGAATAACCGTTGATTGTTAGGGCATGTTTTATAGTTCAAAATAAAAATCTGTGGCAGAAGGGAAATACTCCTCCACTTGGTAGCAGAAGCCTACAGCTCTCTGTTGGAGTCCTAGTCCATTGCACCACTATTAGGATGCACAGGGCCACAGTTTTATTATTTATTTTTATTATTTTATGCATATGAACATTTTGTCTCCTTGTATGCATGTGCCACATGCTTACCTGGTACCCATGAAGGCTAGAAGATGTTGTTGGATTCCTTGGAACTGGAGTTACAGATAGTTGTAAGATGCCATGTGGGTGCTGGGAATCCAACACAAGTTCTCTGGGAGAACAGCCAGTGCTCTTAACCACTGAGCCATCTCTTCAGCCCCAGGGTCTGTGTTTTGCACACCATGTTTCATTGTATTTCATTGTATTCTGGTAATATGAAACACATGCATAGGCAAGTGTCCCACCCCTGAGCTACAGCCTTAATCTTCTTTTTGCTTTTTGTTTTGAAGCTGGGTTCCCCTAGATTGTCAGGCTGGCCTTGAACTCACTGCCCAGGAAGGTCTTGAACTTGGGACCTTCCTGCCACAACCTCTGAGTAGCTGGAGTCATAGGAATGCACAACTATCTGGCTGAGATAGTATTATGCTGGAGAAAATTCCTATGATCAGTTAAGGCTGGGGGAGGCTGGGCAGACATCTTCTTACACTAGCCAATGAAGCCTTGAGTGAGCCTATACCTTTCCCTTTTCAGGTCTCACCCCCCTACCCCCCACACCCCCACATCCCCACACCCCACTCCCCCCACACCCCGCCTCAGCCCTCTGTCATTTGTTAATCTCTCAAGTGGGATGTCCTTGATAGATCCCTCACATAGCTTTTTTCTCCTTGTCATTCAGGTTTCATATCAAGTATCTTATTCCACAGAGGTTCTTTCCAGTCTCCTCCATCTAAATGATGCCCCCACCCTCCCACCATACCATTCTCTATTTTTGAATTTTATGTGTTGAGTGTTTCATGTGTGTGCACTGCCTTCAAATGTCAGAAGAGGACATAAGATCCTTGGAACTGAAGTTACAGGTGGTTATGAGCCATCATGTGAGTGTTGGGAATCAAACCCAGGTCCTCTGGAAGAGCATCCAGGGCACGTAACCTCTGAGCCTTCTCTCCAGCCCCACCATGCTGATCTTTTTTTTTTTTTTCTTCCCCCAAACAGCGTTTCTCTGTGTAGCTCTGTAGACCAGACTGGTCTCAGACTCACAGAGATCACTTGCCTCTGCCTCCTGAGCACTGGGGTTAAAGACATGCACCACCACCACCTGGCCATGCCAATCATTTTGCTTGTGAATTATCTTCTTTTCCAATTACAACTGAACACCAGGTATCTATCCTACTCATTGACATTGCTCTTAGGATAGTATGTGGCATGTGGTCCCCTATCTGAACAATCATGCCAGTAAAATAGGCTGTGCTAAACAGAGGGCTTTCAGGATCTTTAGCATGTGTATCTCCTAAAACTCCACCACTGAAAGCAATGGTATATAGTGTTTTCCAAACCCACTGGAAATGTTCCCTGAAGCACCTGGTGGGTAATGTTGTTGTTTTCACACTTCTGGAACCGCTACCTTAGGCTGTACGGCTAAGTGAATCTTAGATGCTGTTTGGAACCCAGTGTGGTGAATTGGAGAGTCAGGAGTGTAGGATGAAGATGTATGACTCGCAGCCTTGGACATGGGAACGATCGCAGGAGTGCACAGTGATAAGTGGATGGAGATCTCTGCCCAAGGTTGTCCCTAATTCGGAAAAGAGTCACTCACAGTGTCTCTGAATTCAGGTCTTTCTCAGGCCACCTGTTCCACACACTGAACTTATTCCCTTCTGTTGAGGCTTCCTAATAAATAGAAAAGTTATTGTAATCACACACACACACACACACACACACACACACACACACACACGCACACGCACACGCACACGCACACAATGTATGCAACTTCAACAAATGCTCCAAAGTTCACCCTAACAGGTAAATTACAGTGCAGGTACCCAGAACGTTATTTTGTAACTAGCAAAGGTTCCTGTGCCTGGACATTGTGGCTGTCCCCTTTCAGAATGACTCAGTAATTGTCATCTTGCTGTATCCATTAAGGGCCAATGCTGGGGTAGGTTGGAAGCGTGCCAAGGGGGTTGTTTTGTCTACTCACTGTTTTCCCAGGGGAGATAGAAACAGAACTTTGCAGGAATCTTCTGGAATCTCTGGTGTGACACAATAAATAAAAGACCCAGTGAGGGAAGCAAAACAACCAAGCTACCAGAGAGCTCTTACCTCTAGCAGGACTGGGGCATTCCTGTTCTCACTGTAGCTGGAGAATGAATGAATGCCTGATACGGAGACCTTACTCCAGTTTTAGAAACCTCTCTAATGCTGGGATTAAAGGCATGTGATCCCAGGTGCTGAGATCATCTTTGTGTGAGCTGTTTCTATAGGACTGGATCAATTTTGTGTAGATCTGGGTTGCCTTAGACTCACAGAGATCCATCTACCTCTTAATCCTGAGTCCTAGGATTAGAGGTGTGTACCACTACTTCCTAGCTCCTGGCTGCTGGTATTAAAGGTGTGTGCCTGGATTATATGGCTTGTGGTTGATGTTGCTTTCTGAATCCTCAGGCATGCTTTAATATAAATCATCACTACACTCTGGACTGCTTTCATACAAGCAGAATGGTGATCTGGGAAGGCAGTCAGGCAGGTGGAGGGAGGAAGAGAGGGAGCTGCTGTCCTGGGGGTGGGCTGAGTGGGGAGGGTGGAAGTCGGGAGGGAAGGGGAAGTTAAAGTAGCTAACTTCTTGGATGAACTGGGAACAAGTTCAATAATTTACTTGAAAACAGTTTTTGTAATGCTCCTAAACTGGCTTGATAGTTCAGAGGAAAGCAAAATGATCTTTGCAGAAATAAGGGCCCAATTAAACTATGTACTAGCTGCAGTAGTACTGTAATCATGCTCAAAATGCAGACACCACAAAAACTGTGTTCTGTAGGGAGGTATAAGAAAGTCAACAGCGAGTGTTGGGGTGACAAATGTGGGGAAGAGGACCTTCACTTTTCAGCTCTAGCAAGCAGGGCTGGGGGCCTGAGGTGCTGTGCCATCAGGCTTGGGGCCACTTGCTTTCCCAGAGGTACACGGGTGAGCATGTCTTCCCGCTAGAGAAAGTGAAGGGTGAAATGCACCCATTCCTCAGCCAGTGGATCAAAGCAAGCGATCGAGATCGATCGGGAACCCTGTGGAGCCACTTGATTTCCCAAGAGGAAGCGATGGGGCTTCCTATGGCCCTCTCAAAGCCTGACGATGCGCCAACATCAGCCAGTTCCTATCTAACATGGGAACATTCCCACACTCTCCAGACTTGATCCTTACTCATCTTTCCTTCTGGTACCTGCCCATTTTGCACCATTAAGGAAGGATGCCGTCGATGGGTTCTTTTCATGACTAGATCATGCACTTTCCTGGGGACTAAAGGTGTAGAACACAGCTCTTGCTTCTAGGGTGGTGAGCGGGGCTGAGTTGGAAAGTGTTCTAAATAAACCTTGCAGAAGGAAAGATTGAGCAGACTGAGAAAGAGAACAAGAGGAGGAGGAAAAGGAGGAAGAGGAGGAGGAAGAGGAGGAGGGACTAAAGCTCTATAAAAGTACCAAGTGTCTTTGTAGAAATGTGATCCTTCCTGCCAGGCTAAGGCTTTATAGTGGGCCCAGGAAGGTGTCAGTCAGTGAAGTGCCTGCTGTGCACGCATGAGGACTTGAGTTTGGACCCCTGGAACCCATGTAAAAATCTGAGTACAGCGGGGAGGGGGCATCTGCACCCCCAGCCCTTGGGGGTGGAGATGATGGATCCTGGCAGCTCATACAGTAAGCTCTAGCTCAGGTTCAGGGAGAGACCCTGACTCAAAAATCAAGGTGGGGAGTGATACTAGAAGACACTAGATGTCAACCTCTGGTCTCTCTATACATATATACACAGGCAAGCATACCCACACGTACATGTGGGAACATACACACACACACACACACACACACACACACACACACACAGTTCTTCCTTCTCCCTCTGCCCTTCCCTCTTCCCTCCCTCCTTTTCTTTTCTTTCTTTCTTTTTTTTTCCTTTTTATTTTGGTTGTTTATTGAGTATGTACAATTGTAGACCCGGGGTAAAGCACAGTTTATGCCAAAAAAGTTCGTTAATGCAACAAGACAAACACCTAATAAAGTGTCATCAGAGTGTGAAGAGAGCGTATACAGCCGGGAGAGTGTTTTACAGTGGTGGTAACATCTGGCCAAAGGACCGAAGGTGTGCTAAGCAAGAGTTCAGAGTGGTCCTCTTAGCCTCCACCCTCTGGTGCCACGATGGTCATACAGCAGAAGGGAGCACTCGGGTGCTTCCAAGGCACAGCATTTTACCTGGCGGGTGACAGAAGAGTCAGTCAGAGAGGCTGGGGACATGAAAAGAGCCCAATGTGCCATTGCTTGAAGGGGACACATGGGAAAGAAGGTGGCTTATCTTATGACCCGGGGACAGAGAGCTGGCACTCAGTCAGCAAGGAAGCAGGGACTTTACCTGAATCCTGCCATCAGCCCAAGTGAGCAGGGAAGCAGATTATGTCTCTGAGCCTTAAGATAAGCGTCCACCTGGCTAACACATTTGAGTTTGGGAGGAGGGGGAGCTGGTGAGAACTGCACAAAGAACCCAGTGCAACCTGCCCAGTCTCCTGAACTCCAGATCTGGGAGATAACCAGGGATGTTGTTTTCTTCCACCTGTGTATAGTACACCATGCAGACAACAGAAATTGAGACTAAAGGGTTCGCTGCTCAAAAGAGCATGAACCTGGTGATACGGAGAACTCATAGACCTTGGGGATGGCAAGTAGTTCAGTACCTCCATGGTGCCCGAGTGTGAGGGAATTATCACAGAAAGTCTACAGATCTGAGCTTGGAAAAGTCATCAATTTTCACACAGGCCAAGGAACTTGGCCTTAATTCTTTGGTTTATTTTTGAGAAAGGATCTTCTGTAGCTCAGGCTGGCTCTCAGCTTCAACTCACTCTGCAGTCAAGGATGATCTGGATTTATTATTGTTGTTGTTATTACTATTGTTTATTTTTGAGGCAGGTTTCTCTGTGTAACAGTCCTGGCTATCCTAGAACTTGCTTTGTAGATCAGGCTGGCCTTAAACTCACTGAGATCCACCTGCCTCTGCCTCCCAAGTGCTGGGAATAAAGGCATGCAGCACCATCGCCTGCTTGGATTTATTTTTTTGAGATAGGGTCTCACTATGTAGCCTTGGCTGGTCGGGACCTAACTATGCAGACCAGATTGGTCTTGAACTAATAGAAATCTACCTGTCTCTGCCTCTTGAATGCTGGGATTAAGAGCATGAACTTTTGATGATCTTGTCTAAGCCTCCTGAGTCCTGAGATTATAGGCATATACAGCGATGTCAGCTTTTCGTGTTGTTTTGTTTTGCTTTTTGTTGTTGTTTTTGTTTTAGACAGGGCCTCATGTAACTCAACTTGGCCTTGAATTCATCTATAGCCAAGGACAAACTTGAACTCCTGATTCTCTTGTCTCCTCTTCCCATCCACTGACAAATGTTCATTAAGGATACAGGGATGCCAATGGAGTGTGAGAACATCTTGAAGCCCCTACCTTCCCAGCCAGCATGGCCTGAGGGGTGAGGGAGGGACAAGTAGCCAGAGTCTAGTGGATGCTAGAAGCAAAGAGAAAAGCATGGTGCCAATAGGGTCTGTAGCTGCAGCAGTGGAGAATGGCCACAAAGCAGGAGGAGGGAGACATGTGCTTGCTTCTGCTCTCAGGTCCCAATTCAAGTGCCTTTTCTCTGAGTCCCACTCAAGCCATCCAGACTGTTGTGATAAATGGCGAGGGGGACCTTGCAAATTCCATGGCAGGCGAGGGTGACAGAGGCAGAGGGACAAACATGCCAGGCAGACAGCTTAAGTGAGTTTTATTAGAAAGGGGTAGGGAGGGGGGAAGAGAAAAGAGGCAGAGAGACAGAGAGACAGAGCATGGACAGAAGAGAAGAGGGAGACAGGAAAAGTCCTGTCTGCCCCCAGGAGAACAGCGGGAAAGAGAGAGGGAAAGAGAATGGCAGGGAAGAGGAGAGCTGGAAAAGAGAGGTAAGTGGGAGGGAGGTCTTTCTTTTAAAGGGGTCCTTTGCACCTGTGTGCAGACTAGTAGTCATGGAACCCTGGGCTGACCAGAGTGCTGCCTGAGTGCATTCTGCCAGGTGACAAGGGCAGGCCAGCAAAATGCCTGACTCCTTACACAGCCAGCTCAAGGAGACCCAGTCCAGATGGGAGCACCTGCCACAGCTCAACCAGGACAGGAAAAGGTGTGGAGTAGACCTCTGTGAGGTACTAATGAGGATCAGAATAAGCAGTGTTCAGGAGGCACATTCACTTTGCCATGACGTAGCAAGACCTGGCTATGTGTGGATTCAACCAGTACTGTGCTTAAGCCTGGAATTTTCACTGTGGCTGTTTCCATGCTGGGGACAATGTGATTAGGCAAAGCATTCATTGACACAAAGCTCACCTGCTGGCCCCTCAGCTCAAGGAACCTCCTTGAGCACTACTGAGAAGGACTAAGAAAATGAACTTAGGGCTATCATGTCATTGTGGAAGCTTCTAGCCCAGGAACATTAGGGGTTTCCCAGAGATGAGAGCGTGGGCCTACATCAGCATGATGGGAAACCATGCCTTGACTTGTGGGCCTCCCAGCCACTTCTGCCAGGGCTGTGAGGCTGGGATAGGAGGGAGAGGGGCAGAAAAGAAGACAGCGTAGGGGAAGGATGTGGTTGAATCTTTCTTTTAGAGAACAGCGTGTTATCTTTTGGGTCAAGAAAATTATAGGGAATTGATAAATTTACTAGGACAGCAAGAATCACATTGAATTTTTTTTTTCAGCTTTTAAATAAGGACATTCTTCTCCTAAAATATTCTCCTTATCCTTAAAGGATCTCAAGAAAGCTTGGGAACAACCAGATGCTTAGAAGTGAATTCCAGCAAGAGCTAATAGTTATTAGGACAGATACAGCCCCTGGATGACTGCAGTGACAGCACATGAGGACATCTGTCTTCTCTCAGGCTCCCAGAGTTCGTGAAGATCTATGTCTCACCTGTAGTCCAAGCCCACAGCCACCCCAGCCCTGAGGCCACTAGGAGGAGGGTTCCCCAGCATTTGGGGACAAGAAGGCAAATTAAAGCCCAGACAAAGGCCAGGGAACACATGCCCTGGCTGAAGGTCAGTCTGTCCTCCCTCTAGACAACTCTGTGTGGCCTGGCCAAGGGCACTGGGCCCTGGCCTTCAACCTCACACCACTGGTAAACATAGTTCTTCCCAGAGATCCAATTTGTTTACCCTGCGGCCTACACCCCATCTTGACCTAGAGGAACCCCCCCCAAAGAGATTTGTCCCTAAAATTGCACAATAAGTCTCTCTGGTGTCCACAGGAAGGGCCAGGCCAAGATGGGGTTAGAGACCCAGGTCAGTGTGGCCAGTGTGGGTGACGATGGGGGTGAGGGATGTTAAATTCCAACACCCTGAAGACTCTGTTGTCTGCCTGAGCCAGCAGGCTAGATGGACACACACAAGCATCACAGGCCCAAGCTGTCCAGCCCCCTAGACTTCCTAGGAGCCTGCCATTGAAGCCTTCAGTGAGACCTTTGCCCCATATGTGTAAGCAGGAGAAGATGGTGAGCTCCCAGATGGGTAAGCTCCCATCAGGTCCTCCCTGGCTCCATATCCAGAGACACTACAGGCTTGGCCTAGAGTTTGTTAGCATCACAGTTAGCAGAGAAACCCACTGTAAGAAGGAACCCGAACTTAGAGATTGCTACCCAAGGCCAGCACCTCCATGCTTGTCCTAACCCCAGCTCCAGGTGTTCCTGGCACAGACACTGCTGCCCAGAGGCACCAGGTGCAGGAGAACTGTCGGCTTTCGGTTTCCTGAACCCACTGGGGTAGGTTCAGGTCTGTCTCCCACCCCACCCCACCCCGGGTGCAATTACACAGCTCACCTGCCATAGTGGTAATCGGTCCAATTACGCTAACTGCTGGTGCTGGCAGGAAGGAACCCACCCACACAGCACTGCTGGGAGACTTTCTCCCTAGCTGTTAACCTATACTGAGTGTCACTGCCACCTGGTGTGCTGGGAGAACTCTGTGCACCGCTCCTGATGGCCCTGCTCAGCACTCCCACCGGAGGCCCGCGATAGACAGGACTGGAAGGACCGGCAGAGCACACTTATGATCGTCACTAGGCTCCAGTCCAGTCTCAGCGCTGTTCTCAAGCAATGGGTGACATGGGTAATGACAAGATGGCAGTAAAAGGTCTAGAGAAGATCTGAGGTCTAGTGAACAAAGGGTCTTGAAGTTCAGCCATAGGCTTCCCTGGGGGTGGGGAGTGAAGGATGGGGCAGCCCAGTGTTCCTGCTGCTGCTTTGCTCCCAGTGGGGAATGTGCTACCTGTAACCAGCACAGTCCCTCCAGGCTTGCTTATAGCCGGGCAGGCTGTGGAGTGAGCTAAAATAAAGGATGAGGTCACCTTGAGAGATGTGCCTGGTTCCTGCTTCAGGAGAATGAGGAAGGAGGGTGTGAGGCCTGTATCAAGAGCACACACACACACATACACACACACACACACACACACACACACACACACACACACACACATCTATGAAATTGGAGCTATGAGAACTATTTTTAAGTATATTTTAAAATGTGTTTATATTAAGTATAAATAGTAATAAATGCTAGTGTATATCAATGAATCAGGGAAAGATTATAATAGAGAAACTCCAAAGTTGGTTTTGGAGACTTTAAAAAGCAGCAAGTTTCATTTAGGAAGGAAAAGAAAGGAAGTGGAGGGTTACACTCAGCCAAGGAAGGTGTCTTAGTTATGGTTTCTATGGGTGAAACACCAGGACCAAAAAGCAAGTTGTGGAAGGAAGGAAGGAAGGGTTTATTTGACTTACACTTTCACATTGCTGTTCACCACTGAAGGAAGTCAAGACAGGAACTCAAACAGGGCAGGGTCCAGGAGGCAGGAGCTGATGCAGAGGCCAAGAAGGGTGTTGCTTACTGGCTTGTTCCCCATGGCTTGCTCAGCCTGTGCATGCGCTCTCTCTCTCTCTCTCTCTCTCTCTCTCTCTCTCTCTCTCTCTCTCTCTCTCTCTCTCTCTCTCTCTCTCTCTCTCTCTCTCTCTCTCTCTCTCCCCCCCCTAGTTTTTCAAGAGAGGAACTCACAGAGATCCGCCTGTCTCTGCCTCCCAAGTGCTGGGATAAAGGCATGAGCCATCAATGCCCGCCCGCCCGCCTGCCTGCTTTCTTATAGAACCCAGCACCACCTGTGCCATGGTCTGGGCCCTCTGATCACTAATTGAGAAAATGCCTCACATCTGGATCTCATGGAGACATTTCTTCAGCTGAGGCTCCTTTCTCTGTTGACACTGGTTTGTGTCAAATTGACACACAAAACTAGTCAGTACAGAGGGCTGCCATTGGGAGACACTCAGCCAAGGGGGGCTGCCATTGGATATGGGCTGCCTTTTCTTTTTGCTCCAGGACTCTGTCTTCTTAACCTGGGAGCTTCCAAGGCTGGCAGCCTGGCATACAACAGGTATTCTGTGGTTTGTCTCACAAAGGCGACAACCTTTCATGAGCAGGCAATCCATTGCCCTAAGGCTGGAGTACACAAATTGTATAACGCTGTTATTTGTGTTTGCAAAGGACCGAAGTTTAAAGACAGTTAAAAATGATAATCAGGCTTCTTCGCCATCTTCTCGGGCCAGGCAGCAGCACTCACCATGAAGGTCGAGCTGTGCAATTTCAGCGGGTACAAGATCTACCCGGGACTCAGGCGGCCCTACGCCAGGACCGACTGGAAGGTTTTCCAGTTTCTTAATGCAAAATGCAAGTCCTCATTCCTTTCCAAAAGGAGTCCTCGGCAGACAAACTGGACTGTCCTCTACAGAAGAAAACACAAGAGAGGACAGTCAGAAGAATTTCAGAAGAAAAGAACTCCCTGAGCAGTCAAATTCCAGAGCGCCATCACGGGTGCATCCCTTGCTCATATCGTGGCCAAGAGGAATCAGAAACCCGAAGTCAGGAAAGCCCAGCAAGAGCAGGCTATCCGGGCTGCCAAAGAAGCAAAAGTGGCTAAGCAGGAATCCAAGAAGACAGCGATGGCTGCTGCCAAGGCCCCCACAAAAGCAGCACCTAAACAAAAGGTTGTGAAGCCTGTGAAGGTCTCCGCTCCCCGAGTCGGTGGAAAACGCTAACTTGGTAGATTGGAGTTTCGAATAAAGATCTAACTATGCTAGGAAAATAAAATGATAACCAGTGTTCTCCTTATAGTAAACTCTTTCTTTACCTGGGTGAGAGAGAAGAAAGGAGAGCTATAGCTGCAGAGGCAGAGTGGCCATTACCCCGTATGTACATCCTTTAGTATGTATGATATTTAATAGGCATAGTAAACCCATTGCCCCTGTGTCCCTAGGAGTGTCTGATAGGGCTGGAGCTTGGCCTGTGTCTCTACCAGTCACATCAGGGGTCCCACACATGAGTATCAGCATCCACTGTGGTTGTAGGGGGCACAAAGCAGATTGTAGATAATGAGGCTGTGCCCAAACTTCTAAGTGGCCCATAAAGGCAGAGTTGTCTCATTTTCACCTCAGCCCTTGAAAATCAAAGGAGTTGCTCCCAGTTTTACAAACACACCCAAGTAGGTCGAGAACAAGCTCCAGAGTCAGCAGAGCTTGAAAAGGCTTGCTGAGAAAGGAAATGCCAAGGCATGGGTTTTCAGGACAATGGAGTTTTGAACCTCCAAAAACGCTGCCCTTTGGAGATGAGGAGGCCTCAGTAGCTGGGGCTCCTATCTCCACTTTATCCTCTAAGATGAGATTGTTCGTGTTCATACGGGGGTTGTCTTCCTACAATAAGAATTGGCTGAGGGTGGGTTGACTAGGTCGAGGGCACTGGGGCATGAGGGCACCGGATGTCCTAGGACAGAAACAGAGGAAGAAAACTACACATTGCAAGTTTCCACCCTAGACCAGCTCCAAGCCCGTGGTGAGCAAAAAAGGAGAACCCACAGTTGAGAGACAGGAATGTATCCTGGTGTCCCAGCACAGCTGGGAGCCATGTGGTGACTCTGGGCCTGGGCCAATCACATAGGCAGACTAGCAATCAGAGGGTGGAGCGGGAGACACCAAGAATCTGGCTTCTGCAAATAACAGCTTCCCGGAAACTGCATCCCATGAACATCTCTAGAACAAACTCAAGGATGCCATCACTCCATCAGTCCCACCCATCTGCCAGGTCAGCAGCACCTGGCTCGATCCTTAAAGCCTGGCAACCTCCAAACAACACTAACAAACACGTGTAAGGCACTTCATAGTATCAGGCTTTCAGATATGTTGTCTTTGTGGGTCTTATGATAGCCACTGGGAAGTGTGTATTTAAAACTGTTTCTGTTTTGCAAAAGAATGAAGGGTGGCTCGGAAAAGATAAAAAGTGGCCCAGACTGGGGACTTCTATCCCAGACCCACCATGCTTCCAGTCTTTGCTTCTCAAGGTGTGGTCAGTGGATCAGCAACACTAGCCTGCCCTGGGGGCTTGTGGGAAAGAGAGTCTTAGACCACGTGAACCACAATCTGTGTTTTAACAAAATCCCCAAGAAGCTGTGATTTCTATGCATTTTGAAGTTTGAGAAGCAATGTTTGCTCGTGTCAGGCCTCTGCTCATTAGAACCCAATGATCTACATGAGTGACATACCCGGGGATCCCAGCATGCTAGAGCTGGATGGGACCACCCAAAGGCAACTATTCTACTCCATCATGGAGCAAAGGAAGCCCAAACGAAACGGGCGAATCCCAGCATTTCCCTCACTGACAGGGCCTGCACCTTTAACTGTATTTTATGCTTCTATTTTCTGTGCGGTGGGGCTCAGCTCGCAAGCAGGTTTTCCTAGTATTGCAATCCAGTGTGACAGTAAACACAGCAACACTTTCATGTTAATAGAGAATGAAACAATAATAGAAGTGACAACAGCCTTTTCCAGCTGGCCATTCTTTCTGTCTTCTATATCCGTGGTGAGGTCACATGGTAACCAGCCTGGTATGAGAGGTGAAACCTGATAATCTGAGGACAATCGCTGAGTTGGTTACAAATATATATTAGATGTAATAATATGTGGGGAGATGAACTTAATAGTAAGGTATGGAGTGATATCTAAGAATCTGTAAGGATGTGAACATCATAAAAATGTGCCTATCCAGCATAAGTCAAAGGCTCCGGCCATTTTCAGGTTGATTTTCTGATTATAGATGTCTAAACCAAGTAATTCAAGCTATGATAGATTCCTATTCCTACATTCTGCTTTGGGTGTCTTCATTTACAGAGTTACCCAGACACTTGGTGAAGCACTGTCTCATTCGTGTTTTACACAGAGGAAATAGATGCTTGTGTGTAAACACATACTTTTCTTATACAATATTTAATATGTGTAGTAAATCCATTTCCCTGCAATGTCCCTGGGAGTTTGCGCTGGGACTGAAGCGGGTTTGTGTCACTAACATTTACATCTGGATGTAACCTTGTGCTTCCACAAAAACCGCTCCTGCTTTGGTTCAAGCATGGCTACTATCTTTGAAGCACCATTGACTACAGCAGATGGGTGTCTACTGCCCGTAGACAATGGTAAACTGGAAGCAAATGAGGGCAATTCTTGGCTGCACAGAACAACTCAAAACTGTTGATTATTCGAATCTATGACCTTGAAAATAGGAAATCTGTTCTTTCTTTGCATGTTCCTACCAACATACCCTGCTGTAGCGTTGTTATGAGGTAACTAACTTTGTGCCTGGGGGTCATGACGGCAGTGATGGGGATCATGTGCAGAGCCCCAACACTGAACTCAAGGGCAGGGTCAAGTGTCACTCATCTCTGTACCTTACCGCATCATCCTGTTTTAGGGTACCCAATAAGCCTGCATTAAAATGAGCTACACTTAATAGAAGGCTGTGGAGAAAAAGGTGTCTGTCAGCTTCCCCTGTGACCTTGCAAGGACCTTAGTCCCAGCCCCAGGATCAAGCTCCCTGCTCCGTACCCAGGTCTTTGGCTCTCAGAGCTTGCTTATATTACTTCCCTTTACTGGGCCCAAACACCTGTAAGGGATGGTTAGGGAAGGGTGCATTTCTTTTGCCCCTCAGTTTGAGGAGAGAGTCCAGTGTGGAGGGGAAGGTGAGAAGTGGGAAGCAGCTGGTCCTGGTGTCTTCCTCCAATTAGGAAGCAGAGAGAGAGAGAGAGAGAGAGAGAGAGAGAGAGAGAGAGAGAGAGAGAGAGGGAGGGGGCTTCTTCTCCATGGCAGGAAAGTGGTGCATGTCCTACTCACCTTGGACCTGGACTAGGTCCCAGCCTTTAGTCCTGCCCCTCCCCAGACTGAATGGAGGGAAGCACCAGGAGGGTGTGTGGAGGTGGAGTCTGCCTTTGCTCTGGAAATAGAAAACCGACCCTGTAACTAAGTAACTTCTGGGGAGGAGGGCAAGGCTCTGGCAGGATTTGCAGTAAGGAAAATAATCTGTCCAGCTTGGGTAGAGAGGTAATGGGATGTGGGGTGGAGGCCTGGTCTGCAGAGCACTTCACTGCCCCGCATTTCCACTAGACAACAGTGATGGTTCCTAGTAGACACATGGCATTGCGGTGGGAAGCCAGCACTCAGAACCAGACTGGGGGATGGGGCTGCCAGATGCCCTCTTCTCCATGGCCTTCTATTAAGTATGGTTCATTTCAGCGCAGGCTTACTGGATGCCCCACAACAGGGTGATGGCAGTAAGGTACAGAGATGAGTGACACTTGTCCCTGTCCTTGAATGTTCAATGTTGGAGCTCTGGACATGGTCCCACCTTGGTGGAAAACCATCAGTGACCCCCAGGCCAACAAGACCCACTTCTGTACCTCATAGCTCGGGCTTGCTCCAAACAGCAGCCAAGCCCACAACACACAGACAGGCAGGTGGCAGCTAGCCCCAGCTAGCCAGAGACAGACAGAGCAAGCATATGTACCAAGATCCAGAGGGAACTTCCCAACTCCTTAACCCCACTTCCTTTCCCACTCTGGCCACACCAGACAGGCAGTCTCCCTCACTTCCAGCCTGCCCAGCAGACCCTGGCCACTCTGGCCTCTTTCCTGAGGTTTGAAGGCTTGAAGCCCACCTACCCCAACACACATACCCCACACTGTGCTATACATCACATGCTCTTCTGCCCCAGAATGTCAGTTTTAAAAAGTATACCCTATTTTAAAAAGTATACCCATGTAGGCATGACACAGGCCACATGTGAAGGTCAGAGGACAACTTGCAGGAAGTGACTTTCAGCCTCTACCACAAAGCTTCCTAGAATCAAACTGTCCCAGTAAGCACTTTTAGCCAGTGAGCTCTCTCACTGGCCTGAGTTCAGTTTCCTCACAGTAAGAGTTTGATCCATCGAATGAATATTACTAATTGTACGTGTGGTGTATCGGTGCGGATAGGAATTGAACCTAAGGTCTATGCTTGGCAAGTACTCTCTACCACTTAGCCGTGTTCTTTTTAACTTTATATTCTAAAACAGTGTCTCACTAAGTTACCCTGAATAGCCTGGAACTTGCTCTATGGCTCTGGCTGGCCTTGAAGCCCATGGCACTCTTGCTTTAGCCTCCTGAGTAGCTGTACAGATGGCAGGGACAGGGGCTCTCTACTCCAGCAAGTCTCTCCACGTCATTCCAAGAGGGAGAGTGGGCCCAGCTCTGGGTTCAGCCCCAACTGCCCTTATCCTCCTCTTAGAAGAGCTGTGAGGGAAAGAAGGTACCCGCCTGGGGAGGGGTGCTATCCTTCCCTTCCTGAGCTGGGAAGGAAGGGGAGAGCCACTGACCCAAGAAGTTTCCATGAAAGCGGGCTATGAAGGAACGAACAGGTGGGAGGGAGAGGGAGGGAGAGGGAGGGAGAGGGAGGAAGGGCCCTCGCAACTGCCCAGAACTGCCAGAACTGCCCAGAGGGAGGAGAAGGGCTGGGAACCTATTGTCTCCAGGTGTTAGAGGGACAGGCGGCAGCCCTGGTAACTAGAGGTCAATCCAGGGCAAGAGGAGCCGGCTTGCCTAGCAAGGACAGTCAGGACTGTGCCATACCCATCCCTGCTCCCAGGGCCTCTGGCTCAAGTGCAGGCTGTTGGTCGTTGAACTGGATGAGTGTGGATGTGTGAGAGAGAAGGGGTCATGCTGGTCCAAGGAAGTACCAAGTTCCTACACCAGCTGCTGACTCAGCCTCCTCCCTCCCTCCCCCTTCACTCCTCCCTCCCAAGCTGATGGGAACAAAGATGCCGAGAAAAATTCCAGTTATAAAAGTCGGAGGGGAACAATCAAGAACAAAGATCAAGGCTTCAGATTTTCCATGACATTGGTGTAGGGGTGAGGGCACCATGCCTACCTGGCACAGTCCCCATCCCAAGTGCTTTCTGGGAAACAGGAAATTGTCGTTTGCGCGTGGCAATGACGGCCTCCCCTGGCACAGCCTCCCCTGGAGGAGCCGTGCGCCCTAGACATCTGAGCAGATTTTCCCATTTCAGGGTCACTCAGCCCCAATTCCTTCTGTCTCCTTGAAGTTAGGTTCAGGGACCAGGGACCCCAACAGGCAGCAGGGTGCAGAGGTCAAGGATCAAGAGGGGAGAAGGTAGGGAGAAGGAGGTGTGGACTTTGGGTAGGTGGAGTCGCAAGGGTGTTAGGAAAGGCAGAGCTGGACTCTATAGAGGTCAAAGGGCAGCTAGAACTTGGCTGCTTCTGGGGTGGGTTGACACTCTGAAGTCAAATCTACTGGTCCTCTTTCAGCCCCCTTCCCTGCCACTCAGCTACAGAGAAACTAGGGCACCTCCAACACAGGGAGGTGAACCTTCCCTGCCAAAAGCACAGGATGGCACATCCATTGGTTAAACCTTTTGTCAACAAGGTTTAACCAATAGAAGAACAAACTAAGTCAGGTGTGGTGGTGCACACCTTTAATTCTAACACTCTGGAGGTAGAGGCGGGTGGATCTCTGTGAGTTCAAGGCCAGCCTAGTCTGCAGAGTAAGTTCCAAGACAGCCAGGGCTACACACAGAGAACACCCCCCCCATCACTTGTGCAAACCAATAATAAGTAACCCTAATTCCATGACATTTGGTTATGTGTGCCCAAGCAATGTAAATAGCTCTAAATAGCTGAGGAAGAAGCTGAGGGGGGTGGCTCAGCATCAAGTCTAAAGATAGGGCACACATCAAGCACACTTAACCTGTCATGGAGGATTCACCTAGGGGATCTGGCAAACCCTAGGAACACCTGGCTCAGTGCACACCCACAGTCCTGGACATCCTTAGCTGTGTCAGCCCAGGCCCAAAGCACTCTCGGGTACCAATCCCATTTCTGACTAACCCCATCTTCTCTTACTTCCTAGCTTCCATCATATCTTCCTAGGTGCTCTCAAGCAGGAGAGTTGACAGTTTTGGGTGGGCTAAGGGTCCCTGTGTCCAGAGCTGGGGCCGGTCCTGGAGTTAACTGTAGACTCTTGTTTGACAGACAAGGCACCTTAGGACACCAGCCAATGCTAACTATGACCTGCTCCTGCCACTTGTTAGTTGGCCTTAGGTTAGTTATTTTAAATTAGGCCTCAGTTTCCTCATTTATAAGATGGGAATAATAAGGCCACTGTGAAACAAAGATGATAATAAGCTGAGAAACTCTAAATGTTCTGGAAGATAAACAAGGAAATGACAACCTCAAATAAGAATGTGTGTTGGGTGGGTGGGGGGAATATATGGGATAAAGTCAACAAAGACAAGGACTTCTGATGTGAGGTAATGGTTGATCTTGACCTGGGTGGTAAAACATATGTGTTTCATTTGTGATGCTTTTTTAAACCTGTACACATATGTTTAATACACACATGTTCCGTTTCACAATGAAAGAGGAAAACGTACTTTCTTAGGAAATTTCACATGTGAAGCATAAGTGCAAAGTAGTATCAGGAAGCACACAATCCCATTTTGTCCGCTCTGGAGGCCTCTAGGATGCTTGCTGTTTGCTCAGCTTCCCAGGGTAGAGAGCAACAGTCTGGTCTGCTAAGTAAAGCTGTTTCAAATTAAAGGTGGCTGCTTTCCTTGCTGGGGTTTACCTAGCAAGGTCATGGGACCTAAGGGGTGCAGATCACTTGGAAGGAGGACTAAGGCTGTCACTTCACTCAAATTAGTGCCCCTTTCCCCAGGGCTTGTCCCCAGGGCAGACTTCTGGGCGTAGCAAAGCCCCCTTGCTCCCTGACTGTCCCCTGCCCCACCTAGATACCCTTCTTTCACACCTGGGTATAGTTCTTCCCTGTCCTCAGGGCCTGCATTTCTTGCTGCACTGGCCTCCCCTCTTACTTGTCAGGAGTCCTCAAAGGTCCCCAGCTTTCCCTGCCCACTTCTAGACGAGCCTTGCCTTACTCGGTCCCCCTAGACTGTGAAGAATTCACCTTTCATAGTTCCTTGGGGCTTCAAGAGCTTGGTCTGTATAAGGGCTACACCCATTTTGTCCACTCTGGCCAACAGGCTTTCTCCAGCCAAGCACAGACAGCCCCTAGAAGACTCACCATGGAGAGGGCAGGCCCTCCTGCCACCCTGGCCCAAGACCCCATGCTGGGGCCCCCACACTGGCACCAAGGAGCCCTCAGGACTGAGCCCACCCTGCCATCAGAGGCCACAGGAATGTCTGTGTGGGCCAGCCAGGGCCTGCTTGGTGACTGTCGTTCCCCCCCCCCATCCCCCGCCCCCAGCTGACTCTCACTCTGTCTCTCCGTGTCTCGGCTTCTGTTTGACTCTGTGATTTGGTTTCTTTCCCATCCCTGGTTTTCTGTGGGGCTCTGTGTCTGCAGTCTATCCCAGCCATCCTCCTGTGTGGTGGCCAGGGCTTCTGTGTCACTGCCTGTGTCACTGCTGGCTCAGACAACCCCAAAGTCCAGCGCAGCAATGCAGACCCAGGTAGAGAGGGAAGAGGAAGAGGATAAAGCTGAGGGCAGGAGGATGGAGAATAGGGGAAGCTAAGGGGAGTTTCATAGTATTAGGTGTGTGAAAAGACACTGGGCCGGGTGAAGGTTGTCTGAGGCCTTACAGAATGAGAGTGGAGAAGGAAGTCCAGTTCTAGAGAAAGACAGGGTCCTGTGGTTTGAGGAAGTTCTCCTTAGTGTCTAACCTCAATCTTGTCTACCTTTTCTTGTGTGTTAATCCCTCACACACTGAAAATGCAAGCACTTTGTTTCACAAGCAACCCTACAAAGTGCTTGTAGGAGCCCAGAGTCTTTCTCCTGGCCTGGGAAGCCCCCAGTGTCCCCTCCATAACCGCCAGAGACCAAGCTGTGGGCAGAGACAGCTCAAAACATGCCGACAATCTTCCTTTCACATGTTCGTTTGTGATTCTCTTCCCACCTCTCCAACCCTTCCCCACCAGCTGCTTAAAATATTTCTCAAACAGAAAAACCTAACCACAGCTGGAAACAAACCCTAAAGTTAGCCTAGAATGTGGGAGCTGCCAAGGAAAGTTGCCTGGCTTTGGCCGGCTGTGGGAGGAAGGGCCTTTGCCTTTGAGACAGTCCTCCAGCAGGGCCGTTCAGGCGTTACCCAGGCCAGAGAGGACAAATGACCCATCCCCAATTCCACAAATAGCCAGCAGAGATGCCATGCTCCAGGTCCTGTACCAGACTGCGGAGGACACAGCTGGCTTAATAAAAGAGAAATGGCTGTAACAAGGGTAGGACTCAGCTTCAGACTCTTCAGTGACAACATGTATTAGGGAATGATCACAGCCCAGGAGACCTTGGCCTGTAATGGATCGTTTTAATCCCTAGTGTGGCAGAGACAGGCGAATCCTTGGAGCTCACTAGCCAGCCGATCCAGCCCACCAGTGAGCTGCAGGTTCAATGAAGTCTCTGTCCCTAGAAATAAAATGGAGAATGATAGAGAAGGACACCAACACTGACCTCTGTCATTCACAAACACACCCACCCCGTGTGCCTGGGCACCGACGCACACAATGAAAGAACAAAACCTTGTTTGTGGCTGGTTGGAGCCTCAGACCCACTGAAACTGAGGCTCAATCAATTTGGAAACAAAGTTCTTGCTATTATTCCCCAAACAATACGGTATAACAATGACTTATATTGCACTACATATTATATACAGTCTAAAGGTAGTTCCAGGCACCCAGGATATACATGGGCTGAATGCAATGACAATACCATTTCACATAAAGGACGCGAGCAATCCCGACTCCAATCCCTGAGCTTGCTGAGGGCCTACTGTGTAAGCAGCATGAGATTTCAGAGTGAGATGGTCCCTGGGGGAGGCTCTGTACCAGGCTTTCTCTTTTGGGGCAGCAACCAGCTCCCAAATCATGACACAGAGGCTTATTTTTTGTTTTGAATACTCAGCCTAGGGTAGGCTCATTTCTGGCTAGCTCTTTTAACTTAAATTAACCTGTTTCTCTTTATCTACCATCTGCCCTGAGGCTTATTGCCTTTCTTCTGTTTCTTTCTTTCACTGCTTCTGGGTGGCTGGCTGGTGTCTGCCTGGCTTCTTGCGGAGCATGTCTCTCAGTCTCTCCTCCTCCTTTTCTCACTCTTCCCTTCTCTCTTTAGCCTAGATTTCTTCTCCTATTTATTCTCTCTGCCCACCAGCCCCACCTATCCTTTCTCTTGCCTAGCAAGTGACCACTCAGCTCTTTATTAGACCAACCAGGTGCCCTAGGCAGGCAAGGTGAAACAGATGCAGCACATCTTTACATAGTTAAACCAATGCTGCAGAAACTGGAGCAACACACATTTACACAGTTAAAGTAACATTCTGCAGCAAAAACAAATGTAGCACATCTTTGCCTAGTGAAAATAATATTTCACAGCAAGGTCTTTCCCTAGGTCTTCGTGGAAAAAAATAACAGCTGCGTCTGGCAGCACAGTGAGACTTTTGAGCCTCTACTTACAGGCAGATTTAAAGAACTGAGCACAGACTGGACCTACAGGGCATCTTCCAGTGTCTGCCATCCAGCACCAGAAGGGCCATCCTCACAACAGCCCAGAACCCATAAGGGATACTGGTCTGAGGAAGATGCTCAGGCAAGTGGAGCCCAGCCATGGCAGCACGGTCCCTGGGATTTGTACCCCCTCTCTCTGGTGTCCCGACCTTTTTTTCACCTCTTAAAGCCTCAACTTGTCTTGTTTTGGATGGTTGGACCAGCAGGATAGCCACACAGCTCTAAACCTCAGAACTTGGGAGAGAGAGCGTCCTGGGTCAGGGGGCTAGAGTCTCCCCCTCCCTCTGCCTTTCTTATCTTTCCCCCCCTGTGACCTTTCTTGGGGCCCCTAGCACCCCTAGATATAAACCCTTTTAGATCTGGAACCTCCAGGAACTCTGGATAGGCAGTGTCCTTCCGCATCTGAGAGCTAGCCACAAATGTCCTGCCCAAGACTAACTCAAAAATTGTGGCAGAAATGTCAGGACACTAGCCTGGCTGGCTTCGTAGGTGCCTTGGATGTAAACTTCTAAGGACCTGTTGGATAATCAGTGGAGTGGAAATAGCTGACCTTTACTTTATGTCTGCCGAATATCAGGCACTGCTCTAAAAGCTTTTGTGGATTAATTTATTTTATGGTTTCAACAATCCCTCCCCAAGAGGATATCAAGGTATGAAAGAGTTGAGGACAGTGAGGGTCACGCAGCTCATGACTTGCTGGGCCAGCACTCACATTCAGGCCTCCAGGATCTGGAGCCTACACTTGTAATGCTGGCAGAGTTGTGAAGTGTCTGGAGGGCAAGGATGTGTCCTGTTCCTCACCTAAGTCTGGGCACAATTGGTTCTCAGAATGAGAGCCTGGGCTCCCAGGTCCCTGGCAGAAAGACTCGGCCTTAACTAGCTCAAGATAGAAGGTGTATGTGGTAGGGGTAGATTTATAGAATTGCTAGACTAGAGTTCAGGACTCTGTGAAAATAACCTCCGCATGGCTCGTGACATCATGGGTAAAGGAATTTGAGCCCTTTCCCAGCTCTGGATTAACTAGATCCCAGCGGTAGCCTCCGGCTGCAAGAATCTACCTGTTTTAAGGTGGCCTTGCCAACGGCATCAAAATCCCTTACTGCACGGCTGTGCCAGACAGATGAGGCCAGTCTGTGATCTGCAGCTGCACGTATGTCTGTGTTGTGTGGGCGTCTGCTCTCTGACTAGGCTGCTTCCCGAATCTTTCTGTGGACAGTATGCTGCCAATCCTCTTGAGGTTTTTGTGGGGGAGAAGACAGTCTTGGTCTCGGGATGCCGACTACTAGCCTCCTCCGCCCCCTGGTGGAAGGAACGGGGAACGATGTGTCCTCTGTCCTGCGGTCTTAAGGGTCTTAAGTCTAATCTTTCAGGACTCCCCTTGGTCCACGGTCCCATTTCTTTTTACCTCGATTCAGTTACCCTTGATTCAATTCCTGTTCAGTGGCTTCCAGGAACACAACATGTGATGGAGATACTGTGTGAAAGTATGACAATGTCCCTGTTCCTCTCCCTCTCCCTCTCCCTCTCCCTCTCCCTCTCCCTCTCCCTCTCCCTCTCCCTCTCCCTCTCCCTCTCCCTCTCCTTCTCCCTCTCCCTCTCCCTCTCCCTCTCCCTCTCCCTGTCCCTCTCCCTCTCCCTCTCCCTCTCCCTGTCCCTCTCTCTCTCTCTCACCCACCCACTGACTTATTCATTCCTACTCTTTGCCAGGCTCTTCAGGAGGTTCCAGGGCCATCACCCCTGTCCTCAAAGAGTTCCCAGTCCAACAGGTGACAGAGCCTGGCTGACTAACAGGATGACACAGGAGCCAGGGTTCAACGCAGACTGACTATATGTCACAACAACAACCCTTGACTGAGCAGTGGCTGGTGAGAGCACAGGGAGGTGTGTGTGTTTCTTCTATGTGTGCTCTCTGTGTGCATGTGTGCGTGCGTGTGTGTGTGTGTGTGTGTGTGTGTGTGTGTGTGTGTGTGTGTGTGTGTAAGAGGGCAGGAGACACATTTGGACAACACAGGGGCTGTGCTTTGACAGCTGTGTAGGGAATGTTGGGATGTGAGCAGGGTGACTAGGAGGAGAGACTATTTGGCCCAGAGGCATATGTAGTACAGGCATGTTTAGGAAGCTGTAGGAGAAGGAGATGTCCACACTCTGACTCTACAAAGTGACACTAGCCTCCCCTGGACAAAGAGGAAGGCCTGCAAACATGCTGGAGATGCTGTGGTCCATATCCCCTGATCATGTGAGGCCAGGCAAGCCTGCTCACTCTGGGAGACTCACACGCCTCATCTGTCAGATGGGGGTGATGCCATCCAGCCTGTAAAGTTGGGAAGATCGAATGAGATGGCATATCCAGAGAAGTCGTCTCAGTGCCTGATAAATAATACTCAGTAAATTACCATATTTAATCAAGTCAGAGAACCAGCCAATAGCAAGAAGGCTATTGCATTTGCCTCAATGGATGCAAAGGACCAGGCACTAAGGAAGGAGGGAGTGGGGGACACCTGAGGATGAGACAAGGATGCTGCTTTACAAAATCCCTTTGCGGTCCATCCCTACCCTTCATCCTCAGACACCGCTCTGGCTCCTGTGTGGCTCATCCCCCTCCTGGGTTTACCACTGCTGACTCTTTAGTCTGTCCACTTTCTCAGGGTGTATCTATCCATCACTCTTTTGGCTGTATTGTCTCAAGAAAGGATTTTATTTCTTTAAGTCATCTTTCAGTGGAGGTGTTTGCAATGTTCAGGGGGAATGTGTTGTAGTGTGGCTGAGGTGTTGTTTTCCTCTATTAGACTGGTGTTCTGGACTGTCTTAGTTAGAGCTGCCATTGCTGAGAAGAGACACCATGACCACAACAACTTTTATAAAGGAAAACACTTAATTTGGGTGGCTTACATTTTCAGAGGTTTAGTTCATGGTCATCAGGGCAGGACATGGAAGTGTGTAGGCAGGCATGGTGCTGGAGAGGTTGCTGAGAGTTCACCATCTTGTGCAAGCAACAGGAAGTGGTCTGAACCACTGGGCGTGGCTTGAGCATAAGTGAGACCTTAAAGCCCACCTCCACAATGACACACTTCCTCCAACAAGGCCAAACCTGTGCCACACCTCTTAATAGAGCTGCTCCCTTTGGGGATCATTTTCCTTCAAACCACCACACTTTAGCCCTGAGAAGAAAGGCTTGTGGGGTGCTGTAAGGAAAGTTCAGTGGCTTCCAGGCTAATCAAGAGGGTTCTCTCTGTGGCCTTCCTCGAGGGCCACAAAAAGCACATCCCAGAATTTGAGTGACCTTGGGGGAGGAGAGTTGATCTCAATAATCAAGGATTAAACTCTAGGTTAGCCACTGGAGGGTTGACTCTGAATTGGACTTCTAGTTAAATAGGCTTTCTTCTGGGTGCCCAAGGTTGGGGAGGAATTTATAACACCCCTTCCAGCTAGGCTACTCATGCACAGCACATGTGGGTGGGGCCTACCTCCTAGTGCTGCACGCAGTTCTGCTGATGCCTGGCTTGGCAGACTGGCTTTGGAGCTTGGGTTTGGGGGGCTTGGGAGTGTTATCAGTTCCTTGATAGGACTTTGTTTCCACTACAGCTGGGGCTGTTAACTTTTCTCTATCTAGGTTTCTTTCCAGCTGCTTCCCATACTATGCTCTAGGACTACAGAATTTTTTGCCTTCCTTTCTTCCTTCCTTCCTTTCTAAGATGTATGTATTATGTACATAATGTTCTGCCAGTATGCCTGTAGGCCAGAAGAGGGTACCAGATCTCATTATGGATGGTTGGGAGCCACCTTGTGGTTGCTGGGAATTGAACTCAGATCCTCTGGAAGAGCAGCCAGTGTTCTTAACCTCTGAGCCATCTCTCTAGGCCCCTGCAGAGTTCTCAAACACAAAGGGCTCTCTCCTTTCTTTGCTCTCTTTTTTCTCCCTCCCTTGCCTTAAACAACTGCCCTTGGACCTTCACTTTGAAGACACGGGAGCTCAGAGATCTCAAGTTCATGTGGGAAAAATAACAGCACAAACAAGGATTTATGTGCCCCTACAGCCTGTGTGCGTGTGTGTCACAGTGGCTTCAGCAGAGGCTAAAGCTCTGCTCTCCAAGTGTCAACGAGCAGCCAGGTTCTTCTCCACCGTACAACAACCAACAAGGAAGCAGTGGTCCTGGTGTTTTTCTCTTCCTGAGTGCCATTTAGTCTTCCATAAGTTTCTCATCTATGGATACATGAAAGGGACAGAATGAAGTACCCTGAAGAGAATTAGTTTACATCAGTGCAGGAAACGTTAACAGCTCAGAACTCTGCAGCATCTCGCTTGATTAGTGGGGGTGGGGAGGGTCTCCCCTGCCTCTAGGGTCTCTGGAAAGAGCAGCGTTCCCAGGGCCCCACTATCCTCAGTCTGTGGGGCTAAGGCCCATAATGGTTGTGGAGAAACTGAGAAGGCTGGGAGCTCAGAGATGCGCTAGTGGCCCCTACTCCTCCCTGGCCACCCGGAGAGCCCCAGTGAGCTCATGTCTACAGTATCCCCACTACTCATAAATCAGATGGTGAGACAAATCTGGAGGCTAGACACAGGCGAGAAGAGATGGCTGTCTTCTCAGGAATGTGCTGGCCAATTAAGACTCTCTCTCAGATGGCTCAAGAAGATGCAGGGACTATTCCCTCAGGCCATGCTGGCCAGCCTCCAAGCTGGGTAGTTGTGCCAGGACTTACTAAGGGCCTACTGCATGCTGGGATTCCAGGCGTGAGCTAACATTGACCCAGGTGTGTGGTCCATCTGCCTAAGCCACACTTTTAGGAGCAGACAAAGAACCTCGAGGTTCTGCTGGTGATGTTGCAGGCTCCCTTCCTTAGCCTGCTAACCCAAGCCCTGCCTCTTCCTGGCTGTAGGCTTTTCTCCCCTGTTGTGAAGCAGCCCAGCCCACAGTTGTTCTAGGCTCTTCTTCCTCTCAAGCTGGCAGGTTCGATTGCTGTATCTGTTTCTCCCTGCTCCCACCAGAAGGCCCATAAATGCTGTGGACACCAGGTTTATTGTCATGTTAGTACCAGCAGGGTGTCTGGTAGAGGATACACGTGGGGGCACCTATGTGAGCATGGCCCTCTGAGAGGTAATATTTGATCTCTTAGGCCTCTTCATGTAGGAGAGCCTAAGCCAGGCAGGGCTCTGACAGATCTGGGTTCCCCTCTGTTGAAGGGCAGGTGTTCTAAGAGCCGAGGCTGGCAGAGGGTAAAAACTATGTGACCTACACCGTGTGGCCAAGGCAGTCTGCACATGTTAAAACCAAGCCTTTGGCTGGGTATAGTGGCACAAACCTTTACTCCCAACAACAGGGAAGCAGAGGCAGGAAGGTCTCTGCGTTTAAGGCCAGCCTGGTCTACAGAGCAAATTCCAGCACAGCCAGGGCTACACAGAGAAACCTTGTCTGGAAAAAAAACAAATAACAAAATAACAAACAAGACAGTACAGAACAAAACAAACAAACAAAAACCCCAAACCCAAACCAACCATCCAAACAAACCAAGACTTTCCTCTTTATTTGCAAAGTCTCTGTATTTGTTAGGATTGTGTTCCACAGTGAAGAAGCCAGGTATTCTATTAGGGACTAGATTTCCTTTATCCCTCTGTCCAGCATTTCTTGTGGCCTCGTAGTCACAATATGGCTGCTCTGATCTCTAATATCAAGCCCAAAGTGCAAGTAGAAGTCAGAGCATCACTTGAGTCTCCATCTCCTTTAAGGATGTGTCCTAGAAAAAAAAAAATTATACACTCTTACTCCTCATTGGCCAGAACAGTATCACATGACTAATAACTGCAAATGGGAGCTTTAGTTGACTGTTTCTCCCAACATCATCAGATTTATTGAAGTAAAAAACCACAGAGTTGTGTCCAGACATTTCAGGGAAAGACTGAGAACCAGAGGTGGAAGTAGGGTGCTGGCTCTTTGTGGTGGCCAGGAGTTAGATAATGTCTAGACTGTTACAAGGATCGTCCACATTTCCCGCAGTGGCATAAGGAGGTATGGGAGAGAGCGGGTAGCCAGTCTCTTTCTCTCCATTCACATGGGTCCCTCATTCGTCCAGTTTTAGGCTACCAAAATACGTCTTCTCTTTCTTTCTATGGCTTGGTTTAAAACAGAGTCTCGCTTTACAGGCTGGCCTCAAACTCTGTGGCCAGGCTAGCCTTGAACTTGTGGCGATTCTGTTGCCTGTTTCAATCGCTGAGATTGCTGCCATGCACATGGTGCTTCCAGCCTCATCTTAAGCCCTCCTCACCTGTCTCATTCGCTTCTGTGGCACTTTAGCTTTAGGGGGGCTCCCTGGAACCCTTTATGTAGATGATAGTTTTGAAATAGGACCAGCTTGCAAATATGAGCTTTGGGCTTCATTCCCGTGGCTAGCTAGCAGGACTGTGGTGGAAGCTTCCCCCAGTCAGGTCTGGAACCCCTGTCAAAGTGGGTCTCCTTATGCTCTCAGGCATTCAGATCCTATGCCAGGATCGGGACCAGGACCTGGACCTAGGGCAGGATGTGGGTGTTGGGTTTCTTTACACTCCGAGTCCCTGTGCTGTGGGAATGGTTCTGGCCACAGGTCCCGCCGTTTTCCTGCATACAAGCTCTCGGATCTGGAAGCTCTAGTGAACCTCTCCTAGGGTTTCTGGGGCGCAGAGGTGCACACCCCTCTCCCGGTGAGCGTCTCCACTGCTCTCTGCCGCTCTCTACCGGCGGCTAGGTGCATTGCAGCTGCGCGGCAGGAGGGAGGCACCAGTCAGTGCTCAGAGCCCAGAGCTCAGAGCTCAGAGCGCAGGCGCAGGCGCACGCGTTCGCCCGCGTCCTCCGGCCCGCTTGCGATTGTGCGCGTGCGCACGGGAGAGGCGTGAGGACGAGTCGCTGGAGCGCGCAGGTGGAGGGAGGAGTGGTCCCGAGAGTAACTGCCGGGAGTGAGTTGCTGCGCCACAGGTCCGGGGGCGCCCGTCCCCTCGGCCTAGGAGACCTGGCTGCGCTCGGAGCGTGGCTTTTGGCGGGGGCGTGACCTGAGCTCACCCGCTCAGCAGGGAGTGGAGGAGGAGAGGGATCGCTCAGGCCTTTTACTGATTTGGTGCCTGTTTTTTGTCCCTCGGGGCTGCCGCCTGTTTGCCCTTCAGAGTTTGCAACCAGTAGGGAGGAAGAGGCGAGGCTAGACCACAGGGGGCTGGGGTTTTCCAGGCAGTGAGAGGCTGCCTGATCCAGCGATGCCAGGTCCTATTCCCTAGCTACCTGGAGGTGGGAGGTGGACGACACAGGACACTGTTTCAAAATGGGGCCCCAGTAGGAATTTTGCCGGTGTTGGGCACACAGGCCCACACTTAGGATAGCAACTTGTCACTTAGTATTTTACATTTCTTGTAGAAGTGATTTTTTTTTTCTCCCATAGTGGCCCCATATAGACACTAACACGCGCGCATTCCTCCCACCCCATGTAGGACATGACACATGGGGTCTCAGCATTCCTCCAATGCCCGCACATTTTGTCAACGGAAGAAGGATGACAACCTGGAGGACTTACAGGCTGAGAGAGAGCAGGAGGAAGCCATCGCTCAGTTCCCCTATGTGGAATTCACTGGGAGAAATAGTATCACCTGTCACACCTGCCAAGGAGCGGGCTACGTCCCAGCAGGTGAGACCCGTCGCCATCATGGAAAACGCTAGCATCTGCTCCAGCCAGCCCTCCCTCTATAGTCACAGGCTGCCCTGAATTCTAGCCAGCTCAGCCGACCTGATAACCGTGGCAGATTGTAGGCTTCTCTTGATCATATATTTGGACCCCTTTCCTTTTTTTTCACTTCTATAAGGATTCAGGCATTATGCTGGTCTGCTCTTGTCACCTGGCAGAATGCACTCAGGCGGTACCTTGGTCAGCTCAGGGTTCCATGGAGTTTTCACGCAGGTGCTAAGGACCCATTTAAGAAAGAAAGATTCCCACCCACTTAACGGTCTTTTTGCCTGCTCATCTCTATCTGCTCTCCCTCTCTCTGTCTTTTTACTTCTTTTGCCTTCCTCCTTCCCCGTTCTCTCTCCTTCCCCCTTCCATCTCTGTTCCCGGTTGGCCAACACCTACCCCTCCTTTTGTTCCCTTTCCCAATAAACTCCACGTGGGTTTGTTGAGTTTTGTGGTTCGTGTTTCATTTCCCGAAGGTATAGCAAACAGCAACAACTTCTACTCAATTACTTCCTTAGTTTCTTTTCTGGTCGCTGTGATAAACTGCTCTGGCAGAAGCAGTTTAGGGGATAAAGTTTTTTTCTGCTTCACAGCTCCAGGTCCTAGCTCATCACGGGGCTGTGTGTGTGTGTGTGTGTGTGTGTGTGTGTGTGTGTGTTCACACTGTAGTCATAGGAAGCAGAGAGCAAGGAATGTTTGTACTCACTCCCGCCCCCCCCTTTTCATTCAGTGGAAGACCAAGCCTATGAAACGGGTCTTCCGACTTGACTTAACCCCAGTTAAGACAATCACTTACAGACATGTCTGCTGGCCAGCCTAATCTAATCTAGACAGTGCCCCATTGAGACTTCCCAGGTTCCTGACAGTAATCGTCACTATCGTGGAGGCCCCTTTATGGTATTGTGAAGGCCCCTTTATGGTTTCCAACATTTATTTGTCTGCTGTGGGATTTGTTGACAAGGCTGTTTCTCTGCCGGTGACTCAGTATCCTGAGGTTAACAGAATACCAGGGGTGGGGAGAGGCTGAACAGGCTCAAGAATGGAGACTGGATTATCTCTAGGGACATCCGTTTCTAAATTGGGCCTGGGGGAGGGGGTCCCAGAGACCTTGGAAGCCATGTACTCCAGAGCTGCAAATGAAAAGTGAAGAGACCGTGCCTTTAAGAAGTTCTGTGGCTTTGCCAGAGACAGTACAGTAAGGCCAGACAACACTCATAGAAGTCTTATAATTTGTGCCATTCTCTATAGGTTTATATTTCTTTTTTCCCAGCTTTCTATTTCTACATTTACCTGTTTCTTGTTCATTCGGTCAAAAATGTACTCTTTAGTGTCTGGTCCCAGATGAATCTCTGCTATGGCAGTTTACATTGAAATGTGAACAGAAGGGCTACCAATACATGGGATTTACACATGAGTCTTTGCTGCTTTTCCAGAGCAACTCAGGGAGTTGGTGGCTTTGATCCCCCACAGTGACCAGAGGCTGCGCCCCCAGAGAACGTGAGTTGGCCTGCTCTCATCTCCTAACCCTGTTTCTGGCCCTGATTCCTGTTTATGAAGGACTACCAGTTAGCTATCTGAAAACGATGTCTGCCCTTGTATCTGCCCCATTTCCTGTATCTATCTATGTACCATTCCTACTTCTTTCGGTAATGCTGGGGCATGAATCCAGACCCTCTTGCATGCAGGACGAGCACTCCTTCCCCTCACTACACTCTAGCCCTCACCGTTTCCTTTGGTACTTCTGCTTACGTGAAACACCCCGTACTGTTGCAGTCTGGGAAAAGAATGTGCAGTTGAGATATGCTGAGGGTGAGATGGAAGGGTGGATTGGAAGGCACGGAAGAAGCAGGGTGACCTGGAGACGAGCAGGTGCTCTGGGAATAAAGGGGTCAGTTTCTCTTCTCAGAGTGAGTGGTGCTCAAGTGCTCTCTTCCTCCTTGCTTAGTGTGTGGTTCTGGGTTCTTTGTGCTTCGCTCCCACCCCCTCTGTTTTGCACCAATATGACTGTTTAGACTTTGATATCTGACTGTCCCAACATCCCTGTGCTATCATTTACAGCAAACAGTATGTCCTCCTGTCGGTCCTGCTCTGCCTCCTGGCATCTGGCTTGGTGTTTTTCTTCCTGTTTCCACATTCAGTCCTCGTGGATGATAATGGCATCAAAGTGGTGAAAGTCACCTTTAATAAACAGGACTCCCTTGTAACTCTTGATGTCATGGTAAGACTTAGGGCCTCACCTCCTGGGCTGTGCACTTGGCAGCCTTGGGTTCGGGACACTTAACACTCTTTTCCTCCCTCGCCCTTTCCAGGCTACCTTGAAAATCAGGAACTCCAACTTCTATCCTGTGGCAGTGACCAACCTGTTCAGCCAGGTTCAATACATGAAAGCCGTGGTTGGCACATACATGACCACTAATGTCTCGCTCATCCCCCCTCGGAGTGAGCATCTGGTATGTGGTTTTTGAAGGGCCTCTGCCCACACACCAAGGAGGAGGACAGGTGCTGTGGGAATCCTGTGGGAATGGCAGAGTTCTGTTCCTTTCCTCTCCTCGCACTCCCACCCGAGGAAGACCACCGAGAATTGCAGGTGGGCTCTGGAATTAAGAGCAACGGAAACAGGCAGGCACAGCAGGCATTTAAGACCTTGGACAGTAAAACAATCAATAAGAGAGATAGTCACCAAATCAAGAATAGGTGGAATTACAGCCTGAATCCAGAGGCTTCTAAAGGGAAGGGTGGGAAGTGCTTACTCCAGGCTCCCAGGCTGCCTAAGGGAGAATGATACAGTATCTGTGTGTTGATAGCAATAATGCTGTTAAGTCAAGCTTGCTTATCACAGGCTGATGCCCTGTCTTGTTTTATTTTCAGGTGAATTTTACAGTGAAGGCTGAGGTGGGAGGACCATCTTCCTACGTGTAGTAAGGACAGAGTTCTCTGTACTGTGCTGTCTGCCTATAGAGATTCAGTCATCCTCGATTGTCTGTTTCCCTGGCTCTGCCTTAAGCCCCAGATTTGGCCTGTGGACTCCTGAGCTTTGACTTTCCGGAGAATTTTGGGGGAGGAGATATCACTTGCTATATGACTGAAGTGCTGGGATTTCTAAAGAGATAAACTACAGGAAACATTAGCAAACTCTAGCATTTAAATAGATGATGGCTTTGAAAAACAAGGAGCATGATTTGGAACATTGAGAATGACACTTTGAGGGTCTCAGAACCAGTGGTCCTTGGCAGTTCAGAGTGGGGAGACTGGGGAAGAGAAGGTACCCCAAATAGTTTGGCAGTGTAATTCAACACTGTCCTGCCAGTTCTCCTGGGAGATTGTGTTCTTGTTTTACTGTTTTCAACCAAGTGACCATGTCTGTATTTGTGGTCCGCAGCTTCATCTGCACGGTACCTTCCATCCTGGTACACAACATTGTGATCTTCATGAGGTATGTCCTCTATCCTTTCTCCTGCTGGCTGCTCACTGAGCTTGGGCCACATGGGAGACCTGTCACCCGCTCGCAGCTCAGACCCAGCAGCCCCTTGGTTTTCTCCAGAGGTGAAGCATAGTTTGCCAGTTTCCTGGTGTAATAGGGAAGCATAATATTCTGGGGGCTGGGGAGACAGCTCAGCAGATACAAGCACTGGCTGCTTTTCCAGAGGACCTGGGTTTGATTCCCAGGGTCCACATGGTGGCTCACAACTGTCTGTGACTCCAGTTTTGGGGGATCTGATATGTTCTTCTGGCCTCTTTGATCACCACACATACATGTACAGCATAGACACATGTGTAGGCACATAAAATAAGCAGTTTTTTTAAAAACTAAAAGAAATGTTCTGCTTGAAATGGGGTCCAGTTTAACTAAACATGTGACCCTGTCAGAAGCCTGGAGAGTGAAGAGCAAAGCAGCTCTCTCAAGATGTGATTACTAAGCGTTATCAGTTTACCCTTTGGTGACAGAGTTCCTAGTCTCAGAACTGTGGTTGTTAAATGTAAAGATGACATTTGAAATCTGAGGGTCTGAGTGAGGCTTCTCAGCTTTGGCACAATTGACATTTGGGGTCAGTGAGTTGTCGCTAGTGGCTGCACTGTGCATGCCTAGCAACAGCATCCTTGTCCCTACTTGCTGCTGGGAGTGCTTACCACCCTCTGCCCAACTCAGTTGTAACTAACCCAGATGTTGCCAAAAGCTCCCATGGGGTAAAATCATGGGGTTAATAACCACTGACCGAGGAGGTCACCTTGTGACAAAACATTTTTGGACATAGGTCCACTGGCCTTCTGGTTCCATAACCATGAAGATAGGTGCCTGGAACCCAGATGAATATTAGCCCCTCACCTTGGAAGAAGAAAGAAGTTTTTCCTGTTTGTTTAGTCTCTTCATGGTCTTGTTTTTGCTAGGACTTCTGTGAAGATTTCATATATTGGCCACATGTCCCAGAGCACCTTGGAGACACAGCACTATGTGGATTGTGGGGCAAATTCCACAGCTGTTTAGAGCCTGCCCTTAGTTCTCCAGTGGCTCCACCTGCAGAAGGAAGCTGACTTCCCCACTCACGGGAGAGCCGTCTTCGCAGCGCCTTCTGTTTTTCTTGGAACCAGCAAAATCACTGCCCAGTGCCTAGTCTGTGCCTAGCAAATAGTTAGCACTCAATTACAGTTTGAAGAATTGAATTCAGACATTTTGACTGTTGTTGAGATGAGCCAGGGGTCTAGCTTTTCAGACCAGAGTGACATGAAGGTAGGATGTTGGTGAAGCTGCGGATGTATGGATACTGCAGTCCTGTGCACAGAAGCACCAGCAAGAGGACCTTCAAGGAGACTGCATTTGTTCCTATCTGTTCCCTAATGCCCAGGGGCTTTGCAGAAAGGTCTAGTATTTTTTTCCTTTCCCTTACAGAGTAATTGCATCTCTTCCCCCCCCCCCCCAGTCTACTGCAGGGCTAGATGTACCTTTGGTCCACTGGCTGGACACAAATTGGAGGTTTGATAGAAAAATAAACCGTGCTTTTTTGGATTGATCTGTACTGTCTCTGATTGTCTGTGTGCCTTTGCAGGCACCCATGAGAGGAACTTGGAAGAGTTGCTTCCTAAGGGGGACCCCACAGGGTGTGCTGAGGGAAGAAAAGAAAAGGTACCCCAACTGTGTGTCTTCCTTGCCCCAGGAGCAGCCTCACAGTTCCAGTGCAGAGTGGTGGGGTTGCAGTTCCAGAGCAGAGCACACAGCGCCCTCTGGAGGTTGGAAATGACAGGCAGAGATGCCTGAGGAATGAAGGAAGCTGTTTCTCCAGCCAGGACTGACTGCCGGATTCCTCAGGCCTACTATGAAGATGTGGTTTGAGGTTGGAGGATTCTCCAGCTAGTTTTGGACTCTAACCACCTAGATAGCCTCCGGCAGGAAGTGACTAGGTCCAGAGCTCAGCTGAGGTGGGTTTCTGCCACCCACTGCATCACAGCAGATGACCGTGGGGCTTCGTACTAGGTTTTGCCCCCATTCTCTTGGGTTCATTTTCAATATTTGCCTAATTACCTTCACCCTTTGAACCTTCAAACTATGATAACTAGTTTGCTGATAATACCCGTGATTTAGTTCACAAATGCAGGGTTTAGCACTGTAATTGTGCTGATTAGGTTGCCTGCACGTCCCGGCAAAAAGCAAGCACATTGTTTTAAAAACCGATGCCCTGAAAAGTATGTCCAATGTACAAGAAAAGGTCCACACTATGATTTCTTCAGTTTTCCCATTTCCCTTTCTAGAGTGTGTGTGTGTGTGTGTGTGTGTGTGTGTGTGTGTGTGTGTGTGTGTGTGTGTCTCGCGCATGCCTGTCTGTATGTATGTCTGCTTGCCTGCCTGCACACGTGTAGCCAGAGGATGTCCTGTGTCTTCCTAGTTGCTTTCTATCTTACTCTTTTTTTTTTTTTTTTTGCAACAGGGTTCCTCACTGAATCAGTTGTCTAGACTGCATGGCCAGAAAGTACCAGGTCTCCACCTGTCTCTACCTAGTGCTGGGTTGTGGGTGAACACCATCATGCCCAGTTTTTACATGATTGATGGGGACCTGAACTCAGGTTCTCATGCTTCTGTGACAGGCACTTTACCAGCTGAGCCATCTACCCACCTCTTATTTTGGATTTTTGTTTGTTTACTTTAAAAAAGCCTCTGAAACATTTGCTATACAGCTTTGAAAAGGCTACTTGATATTACTGAAAAACCCAGTTAATATCAAATAAGAGCAATTGAAGCTTTTAAACATGCACAGTTGATTGTGGTCTCCTAATGCTGCTAATTCTCACATCTGCTCATATTCTTCACACCCTGAACTTCACATTGGGATGCCATGCATGGTTTAGCATGCTGTCTGTCAATTGTGTCTGTGCACACCCATACATGTGTGTTCATTCATGTAGATGCCAGAGGTTAACCTCAGGTGTTCCTCAGGTGCCACCTTGTTTATTTTTGAGGCATGGTCTCAGTGTTCATGAAGTGGGACAGGCTGGGTGTCCAGTGGCCCATGGACCTGCCTGTCTCATCCAGTACCATTGTACCAGGGTTCCATTATTTTTTTATTTTGTTTGTCGAGACAGGGTTTCTCTGTATTGCTTTGGAAGCTGTTTTGGGACTAGCTCTGTAGACCAGGCTGGCCTTGAACTCACAGAGATCCACCTGCCTCTGCCTCCTGAATGCTGGGGCTAAAGGCGTGTGCCACCAACATCGGGCTCACTTTTTATTTGATGTACATGAGTATTTTGTCTTTCGCCTCTATGCAGTGCCCTGGAGAGTCCCCTCTAACTGGCATTACAGATGATTTTCAGATGCCATGTGGATATTGGGACTTGAACCTCCAGCCTGGGAAGGTTTTTAAATGTGCCTTACCTCCAGTTGCTCAGCCCAGCCTTCACTGCCTTCTCCCTTGACTTCACACTGCTGATGAAGACATCTGATTGAGGACACACTACAAACAGAAATCTCCATTTAGTTACATATCTATACATTCTCCCACGGTTTATCTCCAGGAGTTATTCTGCTGTTTGTTACTTCACCATAAGACCTTTAAGATCTCTGTCAACTATCTTGGGGGTTCGAGCTCAAAGTATGTAACAGATCATTACAAGATCTGCTGTTAAGAGTTTTGCAAAAATCAAGCCACAGATTGTTTCCCCAGGACAGAATAAGATTTCTTTTCCTTTCTAAATGAAATTCTTCATTACTTTGAATATACTGTGTTCCTTTGGTTATTTAGTGGGGAAACTCTTTGAGGAAGTCTCAGGAATTGTCTTTCTGGAAGTGAGCAACAGAGGAACTTGAACATAAGTCTTACCTGGAGGTTGGACGTCTGGCTCCTCCTCCAAAGTCTTTTAATGGTAGATGCTCTCAGAGAAAAGTTATAGAAAATTGGGAAAATAACCCGATCAAGCCCTGGTGATCAGCAGGTCACCCTGCTCAGCCCTGCTGGCTCGGGAATTTATTCAATGCATTATTCTGTCTGGAGAGACCGCCTCCTCTTCCTGAGGCATCAGGGATCCAGGACTTAATAATAATCCTATGTTCACCTTCTGCCCTGGACCAGGTTGGGGTGCAGACCAAGATGCCAAGCAGTGCATTATCACTGACCTGTGCTCCTCACTCTGCTCCCCACTTAGCCCGTCTGGCTGCTTCTCTTCCATTCCCTGGGGAGCAGATACATTTGTGTCTAGGTTTTCCTGGGTAGGAAGCAGGTAGACTACAAGGAATGACCCAGGAACCATGGCTTCCCATAGAGCTTTAGGCCATCCATCAGGGTCTGCTGGACATTTTTATTCAGAGTGGTCACTATTGAAGGTAGTGGAAGGAGTCAGGGAGTTATGAGTCTCAAGTCAGAGTAGCTCTTCAGTGCCACCTGCTGTTTGAGACAAGTTTGGGCCTCCCTCTTGCCAACCATCACAGCTCTCTAGTGGTGGGTGTTACTTATTTTTCCCTGTGAAGTAGTCTAATTATGTGGGAGTGTGTGTATGGCATTGGCAGGGGTTTGCATTATGCTAGGGACATACTCTACCACTGAGCTACACTTGCAGCACTAATCATGTTTTAAGCATCACATTGCCATTTTGCTTTCTTGGTTGCTGTGAGCTAGCCACGGCACTAGCACTTCATTCAATTACTTTTACAGCACAAGTTGAATATTAATGCGAATAATTTCCCCCAACTTCTCTTATTTATTTCCCTTATTTCTCTAAAAGAAAAGCTGCCAACTTCAAAGAAAGGGAGCAAGATGGGTAAAAGGGGCAGAGAACAGCATGGCAGTCGTGTTTACGAGATTGTTTGACATTTGTTTCACAGAATTCTTCTGTCATGGACTTTATCTCCTGCCCACTTCACACATCACCACCATCACGACCCTCTAGTGGAGAAGGAATGCTCGTTCTTGCCACACATGCCCAAGGCGTTGGAGAGCAAAGGATGTCTGGCCATAGGTGAAGAGGGGCTTTCTATTCCTAGTCTGGAATTCAGAGAAGGTCTAGGGAGTGGAGAATGGGGACGGGGTGAGGGGAATGGGGGGGGAGGCAGCGACAGAACTGTACTTTCTGATCTCCTTGCCCCAGAATCTTATAGAAAGATGCAAATAAACATCCAGATGGCTTGCATCAGTGGCCCCTGGGGGATTAGCTCTCCTGCCCACTGTTCCCCATCCTCCCCCCACTTTCCCCTCCTCCCATCTCTCCCATCCAGCAGGATGCAACCATGTACTCTAAGATCTCCGGATCTCCATGTGCCACGCTTTTCTCCAGCTTTCTGGAGAGTTGTGTTCCATGTTTACTCTCAAAAACAAGGTCATACCTCTGGTTTCCCGGACTTTCCAAATAATGGATCTAAAGTTTTAGTGTCCCTCAAAGGCGTGTGTGCTGAAGTTCAGCCCCTAGGGTGATGCTCTTAGGTGGTGGAATCTTGAGAAGCAGGGCCTAGTGGAAGTCCTTGGGTCACTGGGGGAAGACTGAAAGGGTCCCGTGGGACCTAGGTCTCTTCCTCTCACTCTACTTCCTGGATTGAGGTATAAGCAATGGCTTTGATTGTGTTCCTGCTATGACAGGCTGCCTTCACCAAAGGTCCAAATCAATAGACTACCTAATTTTGTAAACAAACCCAACAAAAGAGTCATTTTCTAATCCTACTTTGTATTGTTAACATTTTGAACCTCAAGACTGTGAACCAAAGTGAACCTTGCTTCATTTCTTAGGCAACCCATGTCAAGTGTTTTGTTTCAATAGCACAAGGCTAACTGATTCAATTTCGTCTCTGGTCCCAGGTCACCACTGGATTCTACAAAGTTTATGGAAGAGGTTGGTGTGCACCCTAACCCAGGCAGTATGGCATCACCATCCTGGATTGAAAGGTTAGCAGACAGTTCTGGGACCATATTTGGGTATGCCTACAGGATCAAGGATTAATAGAAATAAATAGAACAAAACACAAGTCAAGGTGTCCTTTCCAATAATTTTTTGGTTTTTAATATCAATTGATGTTTTTAAAAATACAGAGGTGTTTGACACAGAATAGCACCATTGTGTAGGACACATAGTTCCTGCACCCAGCACCTGTGGGGGTCTTCTGGCTGGGCTGGGGGCAGTCACTCAGGGGGCGTTTGACTCACACCAGTTAGTTCCCTGCCTCTGCCTTGACCCAAAGGTCTTACAGGAAGACAATAAATAAATAGAACACCGAGATTTTATTTTGCAGTCTGCCAGTTCAGGTCTCTCAGAAAGGGAAAAATAGTCCGAACTGTGAGGGTCGATGAATGGGCGTCAGGTCAGGTTAGCCATTCAGTGCAGATCCTGGAGTGACTGGGCTGGAAAATACTTGGGTCCTTTGGGTTGGCAATGGATTGGATTGTTTTTTGGATTCAGGGTTTTACAAGAAGCAGACAGGTCCTATGTCCACACCAAATTCCTGTTCCGGCCCTCCAATGTCCATGGGTGCAATGTCAATGATGGGAAGGCGCGAGGTCTTCTGTGACCGGTACTCGATGACAGTCTTGCCCCACTTACCGGTGTGTTTCTAGGCAGGAAAGGGGGAGGTGCTATTCAGTACCCAGTGCCCCCAAACCAAGCAACCACAAAGTGTGAAGCACACTAGGTGGCTCCCTAGGCTTTTTCTTGATTGCCTACGCCCTCTCCAAGTCTCTCCTTGATGGCACAGCCCTCCCCTGCCCTCTTGCCTCGCTCCTTCCCCATCTTCACTAAGGGCTTCCCACCTGTGATGCCCCCTTCCCTCTGGTAGGTAGGCTCATACACTTTTGCCCAAGCACCCACAGAGTCACCTTGAGCATGCCAGAGTCTTTATTCCCTCTGAGAGAGGAAGTGGACAAGCTGATAAAATGTATACCTCTCCCTCATCTGCCACTCAGCTTTTGACTCAAGCCTCTGATGATCCTGTCACTCAGGAACAGGACCTTAGCCCCACTCACCGTGCAGCCGTCCTTCAGGGCAGTGTATGTGAACCTGCTGTTGCCCTCAGCCCTCATCTCCACGTCATTGGAGCCCTGGATGAGCAATGCCTTCTTGAGGTTGCCGGCTGCTTCATCCAGGTAGGCAATGCTGTTCTTGCAGTGGTAAGTGATGTTCTGGGAGCCCTCAGTGGACAGTAGACGCAGGAAAGTCATCTGGACGTTAGCAGTGTTGGGAGCCAGGTGGCCATCGCCATAGCTGAACTGTAGTAGGCAGAGGGGTCAGGCAGAGTATGAGACAAAGCGAGGGCTACTGTGGTTCCATGCTGTAATGGTTAGCACTCTGGACTCTGAAAATTCAGCTGTCAGGGGCTCAGAGCGTCTGCTGGGTGCTAGGGTGGCTTGGAGGACTCTAGGGAGTGGGGTAAATACTTTCCCCTCTCTCCTCTAGAGCCACAAGGAACACCAGTGGAGAATGTGGGGAAGGCGATGGCTAGCTAGCGTGTGGGGCCAGCCGGGTGGGGAGCGCGGGCACTCACGTGGAAGCCACCGTTCATGGTCTCTCCAAACCAGATGTGCTTCTTCTCCTTGCCCTTGCTGCTCCACCAGTTCTTCTTCGGCACAGATGCTGGGTTGGGGTAGACACAAGTCTCGCCGGTCTCCATGTTGCAGAAAACTTTCATAGCGTCCAAGGTACAGCCCTGGTTGGGGTCGATCCAGTAGTCTCCTGCAGAAGAGGCAGCACCCGATCAGGCTCACACTCAAACCTCGGCAGAGAGCCTACTGGGAGACCAGGTCGGGAGGCTGACGTGGTCTAAAGGGGGCCAGACAGAAATCCCTGGGGATGAGGAAGTCTGTGTGGGAGGCCAGGAAACAAGGGCAGAAGCAGTGCTCGTCTGCTGGGGTGGCTCTGTCATGGTCATACCGGAACCTTCCAGGCCTGATCCTGCCCCACACTAAGGTACAGTGGACTGTGTCTGCCTGGCTACTGAAGGTAGCCATACCCGTGGGCTGAGTCCCTTCCCTCGGGGCAGGGGCCTGTCCTCCAGGCTCACCGCTCTTCCACTCTGGGTGACAGAGTTTCAGGTCTTGGCAGGTGCGAGCAGGATTCTTGCGGGAGCCGTCAGGGCTTCGGATGCTCTCAATCTGATTATTGAGTGACTTGAGTGTGGCATCCACCTCAACATCATGCTGTCTCAGGGAACTGGCTGCCTCATCGGCCCGCATGTACTGCAGGGGATCAGGGCCCTTCTCTCTCTGGCCTAAGCCGGCAAAGGCTGACATGTCGATGCCAGGACCAGGAGGGCCTGGAGGGCCAGGGGGACCAGGATTTCCAGGAGGACCCTGCAGCAGGAAATAGAGATATTAGCCAGGAACCATGGGGAAGAAGTCCTCCTATGTGTCCACTGTTGTGTCCTCTTCCCGGTCCTGTGGTGGGGAGAAAGGGCAGCAGGACCAAGGAAACCACAGCAGCTCTCCCATTTCCTCCCTGGCCCTTCTTGTCCAAGTCCCAGAATCCACCATGAGCCCTGTGACCCTCTGCAGGGCCCTCAGCCTCTAGGATGCCATCACCACTAGCTGCCAGCTGCTGCCTCTGAGGTGTCCTAAGCACCTGTAACATGCTAGGAATACTTCCAATGGCAGGGAGGGGTCAGGACACTTACAGCAGGGCCAGTTTCTCCTGAACGTCCACGGGGACCAGGAGGCCCAATGGGGCCAGGGATTCCATTAGAGCCGTCTTTGCCAGAGGGACCAATGGGGCCAGGAGGACCCTGCAGGCCAAGAGAGAGGAGATAGTGAGAAAACAGTGCCCAGGAGCAGCCGCAGAGCAGCCACAGCTATATAGGTGGCCATTAAGATGGCATTGGTCACACCCTCTGCCTCTAGTTCTCTGAAATGCTCAGCCATGCTCCCTAAATCCATCTCCGTTTAGTGAAGAACCAGCAGGCATCTCCAGTCTCTAAGCCTCCTAAGTCACTTTTAGAACATCTTTGTATCAGGTTTGTCTTCCAGTCACCGTGACCTCGGGTGCTTATGTCCACGGTCATTGTAAGAAAGTCCTACTTTTCTCAGAGTGCCTCCTGAGTGAGGCCTGCTAAGCCCAAGGCTCCCCACAGAAGTACCGCCCCCTTCTCCATCCCCTGGCTAAGGCCTTGGCCCAGCCAGCAGAAAGACCACTCCATACCCTAGAACTATCTCACTTACTCTAGGGCCAGAGGGACCAGCTGGGCCAGAAGCACCTTGATCTCCAGAGGGACCCTGTGGAAAAAAAGAAAATAGTCAATGGCAGCACAGCTGGATATAGAAATCTGTCTCCTTCAGAGTGGGAAGCAAGTACGTGCCCTCCACCATTTTCACATGAGAACCCAGGGGCTTCTGAGGAAGGCCCCAAGCCTTCTTTAGCAGCAAGGGAATCTGAGAGGGCCTGAAAAATGGGAGGCCTTGGACAGCCCCCTCATAGACAATGATGTGCAGTGATACCCACCGGAGGGCCAGGCAGACCCTGGAGTCCAGTGAAGCCTCGGTGTCCCTTCACTCCCCTCTCGCCAGGCTCTCCAGATTCTCCTTTGTCACCTCGGGGGCCTTGAGGGCCCTATGAACAAGAATAACATCAATTCGGTCAAGTGTGGGCTCATACGTCTCACCAGAGACCTGGTGTCCCGTCTCTGCAGGGAACTCGGGACAAGATGTTCCGATACTTACTGGGATTCCACGGGCTCCAGCAGGGCCTGAGGGGCCCATAGGTCCTTGTGCACCCTGTGAGCGTAGAGCGAGAACATCGTCAAGGGAAGGACAGGACATGAAAGCTCTTCTCCACAGCTTCCCAGGGGTGGGGCAAACGGAAACACCCCCAGCCACTTGATCACCCTCCTCGCCGCAGCAACTCGGAACACAGGGTACTCACAGACTCTCCTCTGTCTCCTTGTTTGCCGGTTGGGCCAGCAGGGCCAGGAGCTCCTGGGGGCCCGGGAGCCCCAGGAGCGCCCAGTGCGCCAGTCTCACCGCGATCACCCTGCAGGAGCGAGGTAACAGGTTCAGCGAAGAGCGGCTCAGAAGAGGTGGGCTGAGGTCCGTTACTGCTCAGGCTGGTGTGTTAGGCCCCCCACCCCAACCCCCACCCCAGACACCTGCCACTCACCTTGACTCCAGCTGCACCATCTCTGCCAGGGGGTCCATCCGCGCCGGGGCTGCCCTGCACAGGGGACATGAGAATTCACTTAGATCTGCTCCATTTGCTCTCTCACTCTGATCTGAATGAAGCTTAGGCCTGTTCACTTAGGCCCCACTAAGGCTTTGGGGCTCACACACACCCTGTGTGTGTCTTTCCTCCAGACCCTCCCACCACACCAAGCTCTTGGGCTCACCTCTCGTCCAGGTTCACCTGCAGGACCCGTCAGGCCAGGAGGCCCCACGGGGCCAGGAGGACCTCTGTCTCCAGATGCACCAGGCGCACCCTGCTTTCCGGGTTCACCCTGCAGGGATATAGACAAGGACCATGAGTGTACATGCTAAGCATCCCTGCCAGGGCTCCACCACCCCCTTCAGGGGGTACAACTGACAGAGGGATGCCTCTAAAGATAAGTCGAAGGAAGACTTAGGGTACCACTGAGGCAAGAACACTTAGTTAGGGGCTTTGGGACTGAGCCAGGCCTGGCCTAGCAGGGCTGAAGGGAAAAGCATCCTTCACTCACCGATGGGCCGGGAAGGCCAGGGAATCCTCTCTCACCACGCTGTCCAGGCAGACCAACGATGCCCCTTTGACCAGCCAGCCCCTGGGGACCTGGAGGACCATCAGAACCCTAGGAGAAGAAGGAAGTGATGCAGAGGCTGGCCCTGGCCCTGGCCCCGGCCCTTCCCACCCAGAGTGCGCTCTGCAGCTCCCTTCCCACCATTCTCTCATGGGCCTGGTAGGGTACTTACAGGGGGACCATCATCTCCAGGTTCTCCTTTCTCGCCAGAAGGTCCTGCGGGGCCCTGAAGTCCAGGGTCACCAGCTCGGCCGGGGGAACCAGTATCTCCTCGAGCACCTTTGGGACCATCTTTTCCAGAAGGACCAGGAGGACCAGGGGGTCCAGGGTTGCCCTAGGAGGAGCAAATATGGAAAGGGATAACTTGGTATCCTCCTCATCCCAGCTACTGAGTAGCCTCGGGGGCATCCTGAACTGCCCCCCTTGTGCTCTCCTCTTCCCCGTGAGAGCTCTGGGCTGCTGACTGTGGCTCCACCACCCTGCTCGGCCTTTCTCCACCATGTGGGATTTTCCCACCCATGTGGGACTTCTCCTGCTGGATTGTTTTCACCCTCTGTAATGGGTTCCTCCAGAAACAGCTGACATTGCCCCTCTGACCCGAGCCTTCTGTTCGCCCAGCACTGAAGCACTCCCACCCCTAAGTATCTGGTCTGGGCCTATGACCAGCCCTTCCAACACAATGTTAGGGTGAGTCTAAGCCAGCCTGGAAGGCTGAGTGGTCCCCCTCACTGCTCCCAGCTGCCACTGGCCAGTCAGCTGTTGCTCCCATTGGTAGGAATGGAGAAGAGGACTCGGGCCTATAAGCCCTTGACCCCTCTGTTTGGTGGACTGCTCAAGACTGCTGTGACCCTAGTCGGGTCTCCCATGCCAGGAGTAAGGTAGGTCTAAACCAGGAACGACACATACATTAGAGCCGGGGGGTCCAACTCGGCCAGCAGCTCCAGGAAATCCGGTGGCTCCCTGTGGACATGGAGGGGTAGAGAAGTCTCTGAGTACTTCAGGTGCTCAGCAAGGAGGAGGACACATTGGTAGGTGTAGAGAGTATGTCTCAGAGGTGGGGAGTCAAGGGTCAGGGGCTACAAAGCAGCAAGGGAAAAGGGCCTCACTGCACCTGGCCACATAATCAGGCCTGAGCGGGGGCCATCCAGCCATCAGGGAGCTGAGTGGCCAAGCTGGGGCCGCTGTGCACACAGCAGAGGGAGGTCCCCTCTCTCCTGTTAGGCTGCAGGGTGGGCTTAGGTTGGGCCTGGTTAGGGCTGGGGAAGGAGGAGCCAGAGACTCCAGGAGCCAACCCACTGCAGAAACCACAGGCCAGACTCTTGCAGGGGGTTCACTCACCGGGGGACCTTGGGCGCCTCGGGCTCCCTTAGGACCAGTCACTCCAGTAGGACCCTGGGAAGGAGAGATGACAATGAAGTCTGTGGGCCTGGGGGAGCCTTTTCTGACCCTTAATACAGGACTCCTGAGGGCTAGACTGTCAGAGTCCAGCTTCTCGACTAGGACCCAATCTACAAAGGCTGTCACAGGCAGTTCTGTGTGCCTCAACACTCAGAGACTCCTGGGTCTGATGGGCAAGGCTCCTACAGAGACAACCCCAGGGTTTCAACCCTGGGAAACCTCTCTCTCTTCTACTTCTCAGGGGACCAGCTGCTTTGTCTTGGTCACTTGTGGCCAGGGGACATAGCCTGTACTTGGTGCTAGTGACCTAATGCCCCATCTGTGTGTCCCCCCATAACCTAACAAAAGCCCCTCCCAGCACAGCTGAGGTGCCCCCCCAGGCTTCCAGTTAGACTCTGCCCACCCAATCTACCAGGGCCTCCCTCCTGTCCTGGCAGCCTCAGCCTCATGAACTCAGCCATACTCACCTGTGGCCCAGGAGCTCCAGAGGGGCCTTGGGGACCAGGGGCACCAGCATCTCCTTTCTGTCCGGCCTCTCCTTGATCACCCTTGGCACCAGGCTGGCCATCAGCACCCTGTAATAGGAAGAAGGGATAGATGAAGGAGAGGCTGGCCACCCCGGGTTCCACCAAAAGGTTAGAGAGTATTGTGCCTGCACCTCCCAGGTGCCTGAAAATTGGGTTTAAAATAGTATTGTTACGTTGTCATGAAAATGTGAAAGGAGAAGAAAAAGTCCATTTCTCCCTTCATTACCTTCTTGCCTACCCTCCCTCCCTCCCTCTCTCCCCCACCAGAAGGTACCCTTGAGTTCTGGGTGTGGAGCCAGACCACACACAGTCAGATAGGAGTTGGGTAGACAGAGGTACTCACAGGAGGTCCAGCAAATCCAGCTGGTCCAGGTGGCCCAGTCTCTCCACGTTCACCCTGTGAGGGGACCAGGAGGTGTCAGGTCCTGTTGCCTGCCTTTGTGCTCTCCTCAGAGTCAGAGGCCACTGCACAGCCCAGCTTCATGCCCAGCCTCCCCCAGAGAAGCGGTGTCTGTGTGTTCTGAGTCCCAGGGATCCAGAACAGGAAGTCTCTCTCGGCTCAAAGGTCCTGAGAACTGGCCATGCCTAGACCTCTGTGACTTTTCCCTTTTGACTCGTCTCTCCTTTCACCCCAAGCCCCAGAGTACAGGGTCAGGCTGGCTTCCTCACTGCTGGGGCCAGGGAGAGCCTGATTGAGAGGGATATGCTCACCGGAGCACCTCGAGCGCCAGTACTTCCTGAAGGGCCTGGAGGTCCGACTTCCCCCTAGGAGTTGAGAAGGAAAAGATCAGGGTAGGCCTGAGGAGCTGAGTGCACAGTGGAAGCCCTGGTGTTGGGAGGGGCACTCTGGGTCCCTAGACCCCACCCCCACATCCAGCTCTCTTCTGGTCTCAGCTGTCCCATCTGTCTCTTCAAGGGTACTTTTCTACCAGGCTAGCTGCCCTACCTTAAAGGCCACACAAGTCATATATGCCAACAGGACAACCCCACACACACACCACACCCCACCCCATCCTCCTCATTCCATTGAGGAAGGTGATGGCTGCTGAGGAAAATTTGGTCATGTCTGGTCGGAGGTACATTCTGGAGGAGGTAGAGAGGGAGAAAGGCTAGCCACAACTTACCTTCTCACCATTGGCACCTGCCGGGCCTGGGGGCCCAATGGGGCCAGTCAGACCCTGGAGAGAGAAAGATGAAGGTAAAGAAGGAAAACAGGTCAGTGTCACAAGGTTCCTCAAGGATTCTGGGGCCCCACACCCAGTAGACTTTGGTGTACCCCCCATGATCTCAGAGCCCCCCACTCACAGCCTGGTCCCCAGCTCTGAAAGGAAGTCCCTTGGTTTCCTAGCCCTGCTCCCTCTGTTTGAGTGCTATACATCCATGGGAACCCTTGCATCTGTCCCCATGCCAGCTCTAAGTCCCATATCAGGCATTCACTTACTCGTCCACCATCTTTTCCAGGAGCCCCCTCTGGACCTTTTTCACCAACATCGCCCTGTGGAAGAGAAAACCAGGTAATTTAGGGGCCCTCCGGGACCAGCTGCCAGTTCAGCCCTGCCTGGCTAAGGTTCTGGAGCCCAGCCCTTGCCTAACATGTATTTTCTGTGGCCTTGGGGCTGCTGATAAAGTATCAAGAAGTGAAAGAACATGGAAATGGATGTCACTGTAGCAGAGAGGCTTTGTGTGTGTGTGTGTGTGTGTGTGTGTGTGTGCGTGTGCGTGTGCGTGTGTGTGTGTGTGTGTGTGTGTGTGTGTGTGTGTGTGGTCCTAGTTTTTCAAAGAATGACCAGGCCCCCATCTTCAGAAGTACAAGGCGTGAGTATGAGGGGGAGATGTGTTGCAGCTGTGTGGCTTTGGGGTGATCCCAGTACTTACTCTGTCTCCCTTGGGCCCGGCAATACCAGCTGCTCCCCTCTCACCAGGCATTCCCTGTAGACCCGGAGGGCCCTGAGCCCCAGGAGGGCCGTCTGGGCCAGGTGCACCCTAGAGTGGAAGACGAGGAGTGTATAGTGAGCTGTACCTCTCTCAGGGTCCCAGACCCCT